>CM037782.1:47530433-47580433 GCA_021229015.1 Solen grandis | reverse complement strand
ACCCAGTATCTTTCACAATGATATTATCAGTTGAAATGCTAAAGCCAACCAATTTATTTATTGATGGCAATTCATACTTAATAATTGTTTGCAATTGAAGTATAGTTGACTTGGCACTTTGTAATCTGTAATGAAGTATATTATTCAGGCCCTAACTCAAAGCATGGCAATTTTAATAAAATAGGGGTGTGCGTATGATTTAATGTTTGGGTCTATGACCGTTCGAATGTTCTTGGTTTTTTTTGTTTTTTTTTGTTTCGAAAACTGGTGACATTAAGTTATACTTTCCTCCTAACGAATAGGTACTAGATGAGCTGCACGTGACACTGGCTGTAAGAATGTTGAATATCTGAAAAGGGAGAAACTAGATTATAACATCTCGTGATCACTGAACTTGGAAACATTCTGGAGAGTCATACATGTATTTATAAAGTTTTCATCGTTTAATTTTCCGTGGCTTATATACTGCGAATAAATCAACTGAAACGTATCGTCAGAAAAGAATCAAAGGCAATTCAAGACATTTTTTTTTAATTTGTCTCTTCACCCATGTCTAGATAGGATCATGACAATCGATATTTTATTGATTACTTTTCTTGAAGTCTAATCCCTCTAAAAACACGTTCATGAACTCTTAGACACATCTCTGTATTTTATTTAATAATCAGTTCAAAACCAGTGTATTTTCCACCATATTTAAATAAACCTAGTAAGATTTCACCTCTATGAAGAATATATTATACTGCTAAAACGATTTTGCCCATTATTTATTTTACTGAACTTATCGACTGTATTCTCGATCTATTCAAAAGAAAACTTTTGTATGATTATCTTATCTACTTTTATTATGCATTTAGTCCTGAAACATTTGCTGTATTTAAAGTTACTGAAACAGATTGATTGTGGCAGAAAACGCACATGGAAAAGTAACAATCTAAACGTTGAATTTATCAGGCGTGTACCTTATGTCATTTATATTTTATCACACATTGATCAAACAAATATATATGTAGTTTCGGTTTTAATTGCAGCAATGCAGTTTTGTAAAATATTAATTTTATCTGAATTTCAGTTCATATAGTAATATGTGCAAATAGTCGAGCAATGACAGCGTTATAACGTCATTAGTTTCAGTTTTAAGTAGTTTCCATTGTCAATGTCTTAAAATTTATATGCAATTGCACAGCTCTCTGAAATTAACATTGATTTTGTTTATGAAATATATGAACGATACTAGTAATTAAAGATTGCCAACTTATATAAGTTGGGTGTTTGAAATAGAATTAACTCCATTGTTAGCGAGGCCGCTCAAACTAAATTTTTATTAAAAACTTTTGATTAGAAAGTTAGTTTAATTTGTTTAAGTACGTGCTGTATGAAAAGATATTTGCTAGAAACAATCAATTTCGATTACTTAATTATATAAAAAGTAGTTCGCTAGAAACAATCACTTTCGATTACATAATTATACAAAAAGTAGTTCGCTAGAAACAATCACTTTCGATTACATAATTATATAAAAAGTAGTTCGCTAGAAACAATCACTTTCGATTACACGAAACAGACTGGCACATATTCATTTTAAGTCCATGTCTTCAATGGATGTTTGTATTGCAACAAAGCGTTATATGTTAGAATGTCAAATATAAAAGCCTGCGACTATAAACCGAAGCATAAGACCTCAAGATATTTAATCATAATGAAGAAGCAAGCGACAAGAATTGGTAAATATTTTATTTTTAATTAAGACATGAATAATTAACCGATTCATTCAGAAATGTCTGAGCGAAAAAGACAGTCTTAAATCTCATTTCCAAGTTATTATTGCAACATTTCAAAGACAAAAATCTAATCATCTCTTACTGCAGGCTGTTGTCTTTAGTGAGTGTATGCATTAATTAGTAGGCGTACTGTCTTGGAAATGTTACTCCAATTGCCCTTCCGTATTGTGATTACTTGTAAAGTTCATCTGTAAAAATGCTACCCCCTGGAGATGTTCCCACTCTAATCAAACTACAACCACTAAAGGTAAATCGTTATGTAGATTTCTATTTAAAGCAACGATTACTTGTGTTATTACGCAATATTAGTCTATAATTGCCTCTAGGTTTGATTTCATTACATCTTATAATCTATGAAAGAGAAACTGGTTTTACTGATTTTATTCCGATGCCCACCTATTTTTTACTTTAGCCCAACTATATAGAGTGCGACAATTTTATACACAGAGAAAACACCATGTGCCTAGACATTCTTAACAATCACAAAAGACTATAAAACTGATACGCTCAATAGAAAACAATTCAAAAAATATATTGTATTCTAGTTTAGACTATTTGGAAAACAAACAAGTGGTGTTCCTTGCCAAAAGATAAATCAGGATACTACTTTATAAAACTGACATGTTGGTTACTGTTTATTCTAGATAAAACTCGAATTGGTATGCAAGTACAAAGATATAAACAACCGGTCAAACGGGCTTATAAGTTTAAACGTTTGAAACTTTATTTCAATCAAACAAGAAAGTCACAAGACCCATTTGATACCATAGAATGGCGGCCATACATGATCTATACAATAACAATAAATACACAAATAACACTTAAACTAACATCAAACAATTATAAATCACAATCTAGCTTCGGAATAATTTAATTTTACAGGATAGATTCTGGATAGATAACAGTATATTTAAGTCAGAGAAAAGTAAAAACAAAGAACAGACTGCTTGTACAACGTAACTTACGTATTTCAACCTTATATACATGAGGAGGAATTAGGGTCCAGTTATAATCCTGTCGCATACATATTACCTATCCACATGTCGAAACGAAATACAGAGTGAAGTCAAAGACATACTAAATATCATGTTTAACATTCGCTTTGCATTGAGAAGTGTGAGGGCACACGGTTAATTCGTGAACATTCAGTAAGAAAGAAATTATGTCCTCACTACAAAGCCGACTTTAAAGCTACATGTTCTACTATACATCACTTAAACAATATCAGCAAATCAATTAATCATGAAATAAGACATGGTCAACATTTAACTAAGTTAGTTGTAATATTTGAAACTCTTATCATGCTCATCTATATAAATAGCAAACGCTTTTCCATAACATATATTTTGTCTTTTAGAGTATTTGGAATTGGAATAGCACCAAATAACTGCTTCTGAGACAAGACAGCATGTCCGTAGGACAGCATGTTCGACTTGCTGTCAATAAAAATAATTATTGCAATTAAATGCAAATGAGAATCTGTATTTTCAAGATATACACAAGCGCAATAAACATGTGCTCAAAGTTTTAAAGCAATATCTCAAAGAGTTCAGAGAAAAGGTGAGTTGGTAAAAAGATCATCAAGTCGGAAAAGGAATAATTGTGTCAGAATCCAAGACAGAATTATGCACTTTTTCCATGTATGTAAAAGTAAGGGTGATGGTCATAAACAGGTATTCAAAGTTTCAAAGCAATACTTCAAACAGAAAAAATGAGGTGGTGTGAAAACTTTAACCGAGATTCTAAATAAAAAGAGGCATAACTATTTTAAAGTTCATGTCAGAACCTGATCCCGAACACAGGTATGCAATTTCATGTGTGAATTATGAGGGACATTTTCTAAGTCCAAAAAGGCCCATAAATATGCAAAAATGTTTGGAAGAGTTACTGTTTCTTATTCTACTTGTTAGTCTGATGATGATTACGGCATGTGTGAGAGTTTTTGAGAGCCATCCAATGAGTAAAACCGGAAATAACGGCAATGTTAAGTCCAAAAAGGGCCGGGCCATAAATATGCAAAAATAATATAAAATGGAAGAGTTACTGTTCCTGATTCTACTGGTTGGTCTGATGTTGATAAACACATGTGTGAAGTTTTAGGGACATCACTTCAGTAATACTAGAGATATTGGCAATATTAAACATAAGTTTAATATTTTTTTAAGTCCAAAAAGGCCATGAATATGCAAAAATATTTTCAAAAAAGTTACTTTCCCTGTTTCTACTAGTTGGCCTGATGTCGATCAAGACATGTGTGAAGTTTGAAAGACATCCAATGAGTAAAACTAGAGCTAATGTCAATGTTTAAAATTTTTGCTAAGTCCAAAAAAAAAAAGCCATAAATATGCAAATAAATTTGGAAGAGCTACTCTTCCTGAATCTCCTGGTTGGTCTGATAATGATAAACACATTTGTGAAGTTTGTGGGACATCCATTCAGTAATAACGGAAATAATGGCAATGTTAAACAAGTTTTACATTTTTTCTAAGTTCAAAAAGGGCCATAAATATGCAAAAAGATTTGGAAACGTTACTGTTCCTGTTTCTACTGGTTGGTCTGATGATGATAAACATATGTTTAAAGTTTGGGGGACGTCCATTGAGTTACAGTGGAGATAATGGCAATGCTAAACAAAACCTGAACATTTCTTGGGACGCGAACACCGAAGCAAACGCAGACGCCGGGGTGACTCCAAAAGCTTATACTATTCTTCAAATAGTCGAGCTAATAATGTAAGATGGATTTAAGACCGTAGATTTAAGTTATTTTTACAAAAAAAAAAGAACACTTGTTACACTGGCTACGTGACGGCCAATACATTTCAACATAGTCAAACTATTTCAATGACGTAATCCTTAAGTTTGTTATTTCAATACATTATATGGAATATCGTCCTCATGTTTATTTTGTGATGTCCAATACCATGTTATAAGGAAATTGCTTTTACTATGAGAAGCGTCTCAAACTATCCAATATTTCATGGAAAAACACACCGGGGTCCCTAGGGCCTTGGTGTGCTTGTTCTTTGAAATATTGGACAGTCTGTGGCCTTCCGCCCTTACAGATAATTGCCGGTGACGAGAAATGGCAAAGTTAACGCTTCATTGCAGTATGAACAGACGTTTTAATACCTGCTGGAATAACAGTTGTCATCATTTTTAATTTTTTTTTTCTTAAATTCAATACAATCTGGTTGACATCTTTTTGTTTTGTTACAAAAAAAAGAAAAAAAAAAGTTTTCCAATAATTGTATTGCCTTTGCATGAAAACAAACTGGACGGAATTTAACAACATTATCATTCAAGATATCCATCGAACAAGCCTCTTTAACCACTTTAACAAATTATTAATTAAATTTTGGAATAAACCTATATGAAACTGTTTTCAGCATCATGGGACCACGATTCATCTACGAGCTTTAAAGTCGAACCAAAAGGGGAGATAATAGGGCTATTAAATTTTCCTTACAAGTACAATGGCGCATTGCTTGAGATATAGACCATTTCCAAATAAATAAGATATATCCAGTTACTAGTTCTGTTCATCGCTATTTCGATATTTGAGCATGTGTCTGTATTACAAACAGATACTATAATAAAACACTGCCACGCCCTTGTATAGGGTGTTAAACCTGCGTCATTTTGTGACTAAAAGAAAATTCACGCCTTTTCGTATGGCAACTGCCTTCCGTGACAGAAATCATGTGTATTTTATGTTATATGAGGGGGGGGGGGGGGGGGGGGGGGGGGGGGGGGGGGTTGCAAAAAAAAAAGTGGAACAAATATTTCCCTAATGTATTACACTATGTACTATGATATATGTATAAAGATATCAAGCACGCACATTGCAACAAATGGAAATTTGTGTGACGCGCCAGAGATGCATATCCATTCATATTGTTTGAAATTCATATTATATCGGGTCTTTCTGACTTTGAAAATAATTGAAGTATTTGTGTAAATTATCGTCCAGAAACAATACGGCGACAAGAAGAGTAACTGTTTATATAAGTTTCTACGAAACCTGTTCTCTAATAAAAAAAAAAGCTTAATCTATCTGATGTTTTGTTTATATATAAATGCATTTTATTGAAGAAAAAAAACAAAAACGATTTAAACTTGTATGGCGACAATGATGTAAATGGTGAATAGAGGGAAAATAAATGGTGAATAGAGGGAAAATAAAAGGGGAAAATAAACATTGTATGAGGGTTTTGACTGGCATTAAGGTAAAATCATCTACTTGCTGTGTTGCGTTAAAGAACAAGTGTGTGTGTGGGGGGGGGGGGGGGGGGAGTGTTAGATTGACGACATTGTATAGACGATAAAACGGTAATGCTCAGGGAAGACGTCAAGATTTTGAACTGAGGCAATCATGATCAAAAAGGAGAGAGAGAGAGAGAGAGAGAGCAATCACATTTACATGCTGGTAAACTGTGTCGACATACTTAAGGATTTTATATTATTCTGTATTTTCTTTTTGCATTTTATATGTAAATGACTTTACTATGCAAATATATCAGTCATGTATTATCCCTTATTTCTATTCATTATTCATATTATTTTCACGCACCTAAGTTTCGCATACGTTTTTTTTTTGTTTTGTTTTTTTCAGGAGCAGAACTGTCTTGTCCAGATATTTTAAACATATATATTTTTTTTTTATTGTCAAAATATTTTCAAAATTACCAACGTTAGTTCAGATAATTTTTACATCTGAATGTATTGTATGGGTTTAAATTTTAGTCCATAAATATGTAGATTGAAACAGAGAAAGCAACAGTCTTTCGTTTAAAAATAGATACAAATAAGGAACTGTGCCAATTTATCCATTTAAACATCACTTTCGCCGATTGTTCATCCGTTTTGTTCGTCAACATTTGAATACGTGTATGCTATCTTTGTTTCACTTATGTAAACTATCTCCCAAAATAGAAAGTATTTATTACGCATTTAATTGTTGCAGAAACTACCAGGCAACGTGATTTTATAGCTCATTTCTTTTAGCTGTGTGCATATGATACTTCTTTTAATCAATACTAGATTACAAAATTTAAGTTGGCGCTTTCGACAAAGTCCTAACGTAAATTTAAAATCTTACATAGGTAAAGTATACAGAATTGTTCTTCAAAGTAAGAGGATAAGAAATGAATGTATGGTCAAAGTTGTAAATAAGTTACAGCAAAATTTAGACAAACGAAATGCTGTTAACAGACTTGGATTATCCTGTTGGGTGAATTAAATGTTATACATGTAGATAAATCGATCGTTGTCTGTTGACTTTCCGACTGTGCCACTGTAGCTAGTAAACTTAGGTTAAAGTCGGGGGACTGTAGGGGACCTTCACACAATGAGGAATAGGTCCGTTTATGATTAATTCATTTCTTCTTTTCATGACTCTTTGTGGTAATCCACACATTCATAAAATAACAATAATTTAGTCCGTGAAAACACAGAGGTATTAAATAATAATAATGATTATCCACATAAATGTTTGTGAAATCATAGTAAATATAAAAATCAGTTAATAGTTTTCGTAAGGAAATCTTAAATAGATAGGGATTCCTCCTCCTAGAAATCCGACATTCAAATCTTTCTTTCCACAAAGAAACGTTTCTTCTACCCGGAACTGGGTGACAGTCATACTACTTTATCAGTTTAATGCGATAAGCAATAAATTGCTCAATATGTTGATTGCAGACACGCCATGATACCCTGGCGTTTTTATTACACGCATCTATGACAGATAGACAAGGAACGCTTAACGTGGATTGACAAAATAATGAAACTTTAAGGAAGAACGTTAATTATTGCATCATATATACACATAGCAATACCTTCATTTCAAGATTTAATTATGGAAAACAAATTGTAACAGTTTAAATTGCAAAGCTTCTGTGCAACAGGTAAAATTGAGAAATATTTTACCAGTGTAGCAATGTTTATTTGTTTATTCAGGCATGACGTGTACTATGCTGCCTATTTATAGAATGTCTATTCCTAATTGTACTTGAATTCATGTTCTCATGTTCTGTTCGTATTTTGTAGTGTTAGATGTCTATCAAATGGCCGAACCAAAAATTCGAAATTTCATTGAAAAGAATAAAAAAACAAACTACAATTGGAATTTCTATCAAAATGGCCAAACCGAAAAAATGTAATGAAAAAAATCACAAAACTACCATTACAATTACCGAATGGTAAAACAGTCATTTAATGTAAAAGAAACAGCAAACAAAGTATTGATTGGATTGTTGGAGCTTAATATCCCGTTCAACAAATTATTTTAGTAAGGAAGGAAATTAGATACATATAGACGGAGATAGAACCCTATAGAGGCTTCCGATATGAAAATAGGTCAAATCGCAGTGTCAATATGTATCCTTTTTTCTTCCTCCTGAGCATAACTCTTGCTAAAATCACTGATCCGGATAATCCCTGCTTTATGCACTTCGTAATTGTTAGAACATATTAAGTGAAATCTTAATGATTAAGAAGGGGCGGAGCGAGCAAAGCCAGCGAACGCCTTCTTAACTATTAAGATTTCACTTAATGTTCTAACTTAGGATAGAACCAATATTTTGATTGCACGCCACGCGCATCATGTGATATTCTTTATGTGAAGTAATGTATCTGTAATTTGAATTTGTGTCGCTATTTCAATACAGTGTTATTGCGCCGCCTTATCAAAACTGGAAGCACAATCTGGAATCGGCAATCTGGATTTAATGATTTTCATCAGGCAAACAGCTTCCCCAGTCAGCTATGGAACATCTTAACCTTACAGCTGAATTTACCTGAAAGTAAAACTTACGTAATGCTTGTATGTATAAGTTACACATGTTTAATATTATACTACTATGAACTGTGATTTATTAGCTAGAGAGACCTAGAGAATGTGGAGAGAATGTGTATGTTTGCGTGTTTTAAGATTTTCCTGTTCTATAAGGTGACAAAATATAACTGACCAAATCGTCGAAATATTAAACATGTTTATCGAAATCGAATGGTAAAATATCTGTGTTTTTTGTTGTTGTTTTTTAGCTCCCCCTTTTACACACAAGGATCACTTTTCCAAATATGGTCTTGTGTACTACTGCCAAAGGTATACACTCCTGTGGGCGGAGCTATAAAAGCTCGCTATAATGCCATACTCTTAATGATTAAATGCAACTATTAATGGGTCCCATTCAGTGATTTCAGAGGCTGAAAATGTAGCGATCAAGATCCATTCGGAAACTTAGAAATTGCATTTTCAAGTTAATATGCTACAGAGACCAAGTTTTGGAAGGCATAAATATTGCAAAAATTGCTGACCCGGAAAATCCCTGCTTTATGCACATCTTCCCATTATATTCATTACATTGACCAAATTCCATGAAGAAACTCAGGAGGAGTTGCGTTTACAAGGCTGTAATATCAATCAGCTACAGAGACTAAGTTTAAAGGAACATAACTCTTGTAAAATCAATGAAAAAGAAAATTGCCGCTTCATGCACATTTACTCAGTATAGTTATGACCTTGATCACGTTGTTTTGAATAGATACAGTCAGAAACGCAGGAGAAGTTACGTTCACAAGGCTTCGATATTAATCAGCTACAGAGACAAAGTTTCAAGAGACATAACTCTTGCAAAAATCAATGAGCTGGAAAATCGCCGCTTCATGCACATCTAACCATTGTAGTAACAGCGTTGACCGAGTTACATTATAGATTCATTCAGAAACTTGGGAGGAGACAAGAAATGTGGACGAACGGACGGACGTACGGAGAAGATGACGCTAATATACGACCGCCACCGGCGGCGTATGAAAATTATATTCATAGTTAGATGTTAAGCATTACATTTTTAATGAAACCCAACTATTTCCAGCTTAAGTGTGTTTGATTGAAAATATAAATTAATAATATCAAAGCGCTCAATGCACTGAGAGACGCCGACAGGGTTAACAGGAAAAATATTTAATTCTAAACTCAGCATTTCAGTAGCGATTGAAGCAACAGAGGCAAAAGCAACATAGCGCAAAAAAAAAATCCACTTTCCTCTAGTAAGACAGTCGAATTCGCTTTCTGTTATTACATTACAATCCGAAGTTAGGGTCATGAACCTGACTTCACTCATAAACCTAAAAAGGTCATTCCTTTGAACCTGATGTGACACTCTATCTGTTGTTTCGTAAGTGTAGAAATCGACAAGGTATGTGATTGTTGTTTGCCTTTCTTTAACAAAGTTAAGAAATGCACTGGGAGAAACCCAACTCGCCATTATGACAAAATATGTGTGAACTACTTTAGCTTAATTACAGACATGCGAACTTGCGAGGCGCTACTTTTTTTTCTTTTTACAGGAGTAAATCTTCATGTATGTAAAATGGGTTACTGTACTGATTAATAAATGTCACGGATATTTTGTTCACGATTAAAATGGATGTTTCCAGAGCAAAATAAAAGAAACATGTTATTAAATAACAACACGTGAGAAGCGGTTACGGTTATGATTTAAGTGTCTGCACTGTGTAACATATGTCACTCAGAACCACATCGCATGGATCCGCACTTAGCGCGGAGAGGTACTGTAACAGTTAAACTTGTCGTGTTAAATATGCAAATCAGCAAGGTCAGGTTTTGGCTAAAACTAACGCTGATTTAGTTTCCCTTGAACAGCACATATAGATTAATAAAACTGAATCATTAAACTTCTAATATATTTCTGTATACAATTTAAAAATCTTTCACGTATTTGAATGGATTTGCTTTTTTCCAATGTATCTATTTATGACAGAAAAATACAGTTTTTGATAGTTTCTAGATATCTTGTTACTATCGAAGTCCCATTTGTTGTTCTAACGACGCGATCAACTCCAGTTAATTATTAATGTTTTATCTTACAAGATTAATGAAGATGGAATTGTTCAAATGCTTGTATCGTTGTCGTTGTTCCTCGAGACAAAATAACACAGACTCACTTCCTGGGCGGGGGGAGGCACTTAACATGTTCTCATCGGATTAAGTGGGGCAATCGAATTACGTTCACATTCTTGGCAGTGATACATTGGTTTCTTGTTACTGCTGACTTGCCGACGGAAATTTTGCTGCTTATGAAGTAAATTGTCAGATGAGATTACGTCTTAAGAGGTTACTGAAAATACTGATGTCGCATTCATGCAATTTAGAATATTCTTAGAATGTTTTAAAAGTTTTTCTTCGAATATTTCGGCGTGTTACCAGAGCTTTAATTGCCAAGATCATTAATTCGGTATTAATAGAATTATCATCGCTATCTCGCCTTATTAATGTATCACGACCTTTTTTCTCACTCAGTTTAATGATAAACAGTCTATTCTATAAATGTGCTAATATTCTGATAGACGATATGGGCTAATGTGTGTTACTGAAATATGGTATATATTGATTACTTGTAAAGGATGTATGTACTTATCATAGTATGGTAAATTGAGGTACCTTATTCTATGATTGCTAAGATTTTTGCATTAGGTGAGTGTCGACCACTAAAGACCACTTGACAGAACGTGTGACCCGATCCTTTTGCAATTTTGTGTATACAATCTTTTTCATCTCGTTATTATCAGTAATTAACATGACGCCAAAACGCCCCGAAATGAATATGCATATCGGTTTAACCATTAAAAAACTGTAAAATCCTCCGACAACAAATGCACGTGAATCTTGCTCTCAGTAGTTACCTCCGACAAACATTCGGGGCGTGGCTATACCTATTTTGGCGTCAAGTTAAATTCTGTAAGGTCATGTAAACATTTATGATATGACGTATTGAACATATGATTACTATAAAATATAATCAAACTAAAGGGATTAGTGTGCGTGTTTGTGTATGTGTTCATTTATCATATGAATTATTGTCTGTCTATAAATTCAGATGCCCTTTTTTAAATAGTATAATCTATGTATATCTGAACACATCAAGACAGATAATAGGTGTCCGATTTCCAATGAGACACGTGATATATGTCCCTTTTTCTGAAGAAAACGAAAAATACATGAAAGAAACGAGAGACTAGTTTTAAGTAGCTTGTCGAAACTGTAAAAGATAAGATATAATCTGACACTAATGACATAGCTCACGTGATATATCTTCCTTTAGCTGTGATGATTCCAGATGAAGTCCCACAGGATACCGCGTAACATGATCACTCCGTCATTGATTTCTGTATATCAGCCCAACTATTTTCCTGTTTATACCAGGAATAATCGCTGTAATCACGTTCAGCTGTGCGCGCCACTGACTTTTAATTAAAGAAATTTAATAACGATAAGAGAGTCAAGCAAGTAATGACTTCATAAATTGTTATTCAGACATATAAACACATTAGTTCGAATGTCTTGGTGGCTATTTGACTGTTAACATACCTAATGACTTTGATACTAGAAATACAAACGCGTCATATATTCATTTGACTGCAAAAAATATATCATGATTAGGCAAAACTTCCTTTAAGTTAGAGTCTCAGAATATGATGAAGATATCTAACAAACGTATGTAATAGATAAAATTTGATGTTTTTTTTTTTTAATTTTCTATAAGTCAAAATAATTTATTATAGACTTAATTCTAATTTACATCTTTTTAGGAGAATTTCCCATTTTCTAACACTTGAGACAATGAACATGTTTTACTATGCATTTATGTTTCTGAAAACAGAATACTGTTCCAGCATATGGGGTATATGTAAAAAAAATTATATGGCTAATGTAACCAAATTGCAAAAGCGAGCGTGCAAAATTATTATAAAATTAAAAACTAGGTCACACTCACACAACCTTTATAAGGAACTGGATGTTTTACCGTTCTCGTACAGAGTGAAATTTCATGTAGAGGTATTAGTCTACAAAGCATTAAATAACCTAACGCCCGATTATATTACTGAACTTCTTACAACCGTGTGCAATAACAATTATTTGTTAAGATCTCAAGCAAACAAATTAACATATGATAAACCGAACACAGAATTAAAAAAAAAAAGTTTTGGACATACGGGCGTTTCAGTATGGAATGGTTTGCCTAATTGTATAAAATCGGCAACAAACGTGAAGTCATTTAAATGGTTGCTTCATCATTATTTCATCCAATGCCTTTAATTATTATTCCTTGTTTCTGGTGTCGGAACTTAATCAATATGATTCATACATGTGTACCTAAGTTTGTCAAACTATTGACATGTAAAAAAAGAGCATGGACATCACCGAACAACGGGGTAAAATGTATTGTGTATATATGCGTAAACGTCCAAATGATGTGTACAATTCGTTTGGTATAAATGTATAAAATTATACGCTTTGATTCTTGTTCTTTATGTTACTATTGGGTTTCTGCTCAGAGATATGAAATATTTTCAATGATATGTAAGCAGACAATTCCTCTCCTATCCTCAAAATCTCTTTTTACATTATGTTCATCATTACCATCATCATCTGCATAAATATGCTAATTGATTTCTATTAAGAACTTAAGACTTGTTTTAACTTTGTTTGTTTGTTTGTTGTTATCATATTTTTTTTTTAATGGCGATTTACTGCAAGCAGCTTTTAGTGTATATAATAATAAAAATTCAATAGAATTTTCGGAATTTTAAAGATGACTGTTTTAAGCATAATGCTGACTGCCTTGTAAAAACAAATATTAAGACAGGTTTAAGTGTAATTGCACGGCGGATCACCGCCGGGCATACTGTATTTGATTCGTAGTTTGTCAATGGACACGGATCTGGAGGTTTAAAATCCTTTCGGTTGCAATTACGGCATATTTTCGTTATAAAACATGAACTTTTTGCCTAGAATTGAGGGAGCATGAATGAAATAAAAAGCAAAGGGATAACACGCAAACAAATCCAGAAATGAATTGCTCTCAATGCTGGATATGAAGACAAAATATGTAGCAATTCGGAATTAATCCTTTCGTATCCCATTCTATTTTATCATGATTAGAGATTATTTTTATTAATTTCATCAAAATGTCCATTTCAACATAAAAACGTACTCTATCAAGTTTAGTTATAAACTGAAATTCACAAGTTCGTGTCAATTTGATAAATCTCGTTTTGAAATGGGAGAAGCACAAAACCATTAAAAGAATCGAGATTTTTCATCATATTCTGATTGACCATTCCAGATTGTCAGTGATCCTTCTAAAGTGTAAGCACATCAGTATGTTTCCAATTTTTCCGTCTTTCTTTTTTTGTTTGAACAAAACTGATTCTCTTTAAATTAATATAACTAAAATAACACTATTCTACATTCCTTTTTTGGAATATGAATCAATGACTTAAAATGATGTGTCCTTAACATGACCCTTCTTAGTTAAACATAGCTCATTAAGCTCAAGGTGAGCTATTCTGATCACATTGTGTCCCATCTTCGGATGGCAACAATTTGCTTAAAAAGACAATCATATCTTCTGAAACTACTTGTTGGATGCCCATTTGTTATTTGCATTGGCAACCAACAAAATTTGATTTTGAAAATTAAAAAATCCTGTGCCCTGAAACAAAGGGCCAGAATAATTCAATTTCATCTGCTAAAATTAAGTTGTCCCTTTACTTTTTTTTCCTCTGAAAGCAATGGCCAGAATTTAATTTCAATTTGAACAAATGGTTAACTCATAGCTTTCTACCACAATTGCTTACTTTAAGTTTATTCCTTAAAAATGGATCACCAGATGGTTGGCTAGTTTCCTAATAATTATACTGTTTATATATTTATAAAAATAATCTTTGTAATTAATGGTCAGATTTCATTTGGCACAAATGGTCACCTCATAGTTCTCTACAACATTGCTAAAATGAATTTTATCCTTTGAAAAATGATGTCTTAAGTGAGGGCAGCTAGTTTCTGTGTGTACTCTTCATATATATAGTTAAATTCTAAATCATTCTCCTGAATCTAGTGTTCAGAAATATATGTTTCTTAATGATAATGTCATGGTCCTTTCCTGCAATTCTATTAAGTTAATGATTCCATGGAAAATGAGACCTTATTTTCTAATTATTATGATATGTATAAAAACTCTGAGCATTTATTGCTGCTGAAGGTAACCAGGTCAAATCAAGTGGCCTGAAATGTTATAATTAGGTGTATGGAATTCTGCCCTCTATCGTCTTTTATTAAAAAATTGTGTTCCCTTCCTGGAGCATAATTCTCTTTATATTTAAATTAAGCTGATGATATTTGGTACATGTATCATTGACTTGGAAAGGATGAGTCGCAGACATTTTTTTTCTATTAGAGCCTCTGTTCCTTTCAGAATTGGTGTCTTTTTTAAATAATAAAAAAAAAAAACATAAAAAAATCTGCAGCATCACTTTATTTTTATTAAAATTGTCTAATGTTGCAAATAAATATTTCCAAGAAGAGCTCTTCTCTTCAGAGTTTTTGCGCTTTTTGGAAAATGATGTCCGCAGTATTACTTTGTTCTTATTTAAGATAGGCTGATGATATATGCTAAATGTATTGACGACTTGTAAAGGAGGCTATAATAGATTTTCGAGAATGGCCCTTTACTTTCATAGTCATTTACCTTTGTCTACAGCTAAAATCTCTTAAAATTTATTAAAAGCTGATGATATATGGTTCATGTACCAATAACATGGATATCATGTGTTGTTGCTCTTTGTTAAAAAATGTCTACAATATAATTCACAATATATTCAAGTTGTAGTTTTGACACATCTTATTTTTTGAATTCTGGTACAATGACTTTCTCACAATTTTGGCAACTTCACATGGACTAATCTTTCATTTTTGTAAGCTCAACTTTTTGAAGAAAAGGATGAGCTGTTGTAGTCACACTGGCGTCAGGTTTTATTTAACGTTGACATTATCTCCACTATAACTTAACGGTTGTCCATCAAACTTCACATATATGTTTATCATCAACAGACCAACCAGTAGAAACAGGAACAGTAACTCTCCCAAATATTTTAGCATATACATGGCTTTTTGGACTTAGAAAAAATGCTAAATTTTTGTTTAACATTGCTATTTCTCCTGTTTTACTCGATGGATATCCCAAAAACTTCACATATTGCTTGATCATCATGAGATTAACCAGTAGAAATAGGAACTGCAACTCTTCCATTTTTTTTTCATTTATAGTCCATTTCGGACTAAATAAAGTTAAAGTTTTGTTTAATAATGCCGTTATCTCCACTTTAACTTAGTGGATGTGCCCCAAAGGCTTGATCATCATCAGATATACTAGTATAAACAGGGACAGTAACCTTTACAAATATTTTTTTGCAAATGTATGGCCCTTTTGAACATTTTTTTTTAGTTTTGTTTAACATTGGTAATATTTCCACTTTTGCTAAATGAATGTCTCTCAAACTTTACAAATGTGTTTATCAACATCACACCAACTAGTAGAAACAGGAATATATGTCCCTCAAATTCCAAGTACAAACAGGAACAGTAACTCTTTTAAATATTTTTTCATATTAATGGGCCGTTTTGTACTTAGAAAAAATGTTAACATTGCTAATATCTCTAATTTCTTTCCATGGATGTCCCCCATAATTCAAACATGTAATTGCATGCCTGTATTGGAAGTCAGACTTAGTCATGAAATTTAAAAAATTTTTGCTCCCCCCCCCCCCCCCCGTTTTTTTTTTTGTTTTTTTTTTAAGAATCTTGGTTTAAGTTTTTGCACCACCTTATTTTTTCACTTAACCCTTGGAGGTATTGCTTTGAAACTTAAAAATATCTGTTTATGATCATTATCTCTATTTGTATATGGCAAAAGTACATTATTTTTTTATTTAAAATTTATTTCCATTTATTATTTTTTTTTTTTTTTTTAAAATAATAAAATAGTATATATATCAAAAGCATCTTGAAAACAAATTTTCTATGCATTCCTTTTTTTTCTTGCTGTATATTAAAATTACTTCTTGAAAAAAATACACAAAAATAAGATTGTCTTTTACAATGTTTAATCTTTTACCACAGTAAAACTTTATAAAACCTTCAAGTCATCATCCATTTTTTTTTTTCTGTAAACTAACTTATGTAGTGCCAATAAGTAACACTTATCAGTCAGAGACGGTTGTAAGCAGTCCAATAACATAGCCAGTAGAACAATCACCCTTTAAACAGGGGGTCCAAGGCTGAAATCTTGGTCTGGCTTCACATTTTTCTCACTTGGTTATTTTGCACCGAACAAGGGATCATTATACATGTACATGTAGTTTCTCCAATGACATTATTAATTTGATCTCTGTAAATCCTGCAACGAATTCCAAATTGGCAAGGAATATGTAACTGTTATCAGTGGGAAACTTTTGTAAGTGGTCCCTGGTTTTAGTCCTGGTCTGGCTGCACATTTTTCTTGCCTTCTTAATTTAAAACTTTTTTTGTGTCCTCCAAATATGTATATTAGGGCTTTGTTTCAATATTGTGTGTCTATTTTCATTTTAAGATTCCCTTCAAGTCTTGGCACTAGTTTTCCATTCATATATATATATATATATATATATATATATATATATATATATATATATATATATTTACTTACGTAAACAAGTTCACATCTCAATAAAGGTTATGTAAAAATAAAAAAAAAAAAAAATTGTTTTCCTGTTAACCCACATAAATTTTATTATCAGTTTTTCTTTCCCGCCGTGCTTATTTCAATGTGCTGCCACAGGCAGCACTTTTGTACTTGTTTACCTAATGTATTGAGCTGTTGAACCGGTTTGTACGAAATAAAAGGCCACACAGTGTGCACACGTATATACCCTTCGTTCCTACTAAAGTAGTATAAATTTTGTTTGTTTGTTGGGTTTAATGTCCCACCGACAGTATTTCATTCATTTGGAGATGATGTCGACTTGAGGCAGATATAGTTCTGCCACAATGCAGTATCACGCCGTAGACGTGTTATGTTATATAGTTCTTATTGTTATATTGTTTTAACTGGTGTTATAATGATTAACTCTATTCTTGCGTAGTACTACTGTCTTAATTAAAATTGAATTATTATCATCATCATTCGCATAACATTTATTTAAATAACAGCCAAATACAAGTATTCATCAACAGTCAAATAAAAGAATAACTGAAGCTAGTAAGATAATAAAGTTATATTTATATCTAGTTCCTAACAGTGAAAATGTCATAGTTTAAATGTCTCATCTAATGTTGAAAACAGACATTTCATATTTAAGTTATTACTTGAGTGTCCTTATCTTTAAACCAAACATTTTATCGTGATTCGATGGTAACACAAATATGAACCTTTTTGTAGATATTAAGCATTGTAAATGTATGAGAATCCTGTATAATCTTTGGGAATCAAATTATACTACTTTTGATACACGCATTCGATTGTTAATGACTCTTTGTAAAAACTACTCGACAAATCGTGGCTGATAAGTTGAATGGGAGGACTAGGGTCCGAAACCCGGCTATTTCAGAGTAATAAAAGAAGAAAGTAGTTTGTAGTGTTGTATACCCCCGTGTTTTGCACCTAACATGTTCGTGTACTTGCTCCGATATAAAGATTATGCTAGTGAGAAGTGTGTTATGTCACATGGCCACGGCCTGAGGCAGCACTTTAAATGTCTAATGTATAAACACAGCCCCCATACGACAGAAGACGTTGACGACAAATCGTGGCTGATAAGTTGAATGGGAGGACTAAGGTCCGAAACCCGGCTATTTCAGAGTAATAAAAGAAGAAAGTAGTTTGTAGTGTTGTATACCCCCGTGTTTTGCACCTAACATGTTCGTGTACTTGCTCCGATATGAAGATTATGCTAGTGAGAGGTGTGTTATGTCACATGGCCACGGCGTGAGGCAGCACTTTAAATGTCTAATGTATAAACACAGCCCCCATACGACAGAAGACGTTGAACCCAAACAAAACAGTATGATAAATACTTTTGCATTTCATGTTTACACGATATGAGTTCGTTGTAATGCGTCAACTAAAAGGAAATCGCATTTGCAACTCTGATGCGTTCAGATTACAATGTAATATGACGGAAAATGTATAAGGATAGGAAGCACGCACATCTTCATCAAATGGAATAACCGTGACAAGCTAGACTTGCAGATCTGCATTAGAATTATTTGTTATGCATATCATATGTGTTCAATTAGCAGCTTGACAGAATAACAGAAAATGTTAAAGTATATTATCATTCATAAACAATATGACGTCAATGATGAAACCATAAAAAGAAGTGAAAAAGGTAAATATTACACTTGTTTATACAAGTACTAGTAGAAAAATAGCATACAGGCTGTGTTTTTATCAAATTCAAGAAGACAGATAATATATGTATTGCTATGCGTTCAAAGCTTGTTTCATCTACACCTTTTTTCTGGAATATACCATTATAGCAAAACTCGATGAAAGATGGTTCTTTAGCATCATCTTTCCGGTGACGCCAACGGCTTTTAACGGTCGCCAATGTGTTAAACACTGTAATTACAATGATATATGAGAAATCGGCCACATTGAACGGCCTGACAGCCTACGTCATGCTAGACATAAAAATAGCTCGGATGGACATTATATCAGATGAACGACACATGAACAACATTGGTCAGATACGTGGGTTTTAATCATATAATATCAACAGTCATTGTTAAAGATGAAAATGATATATGTCACGGTAATAACACATTATTAATTTACTACGTGGACAATCCTCCTTATAATGGACAATCCTTGCTATTTTTGCACATAGAAAAAGAGCCACGTCTTTAATAATTCATGGTCAGTGTCATGGTTTAGTTCACTAATTGGATTTACGCAATACTCCTCATAAATCTTTACTGAACAGAGATTTACGAATTTTTTTTTACCATCACAGTGATCTATAATTGTACCCTATTTTGAAATATACTGTTCTATATTGGTACCTTATTTTAAATCATAATGGTATATAATTTTACCTGGGGTCCGTTTCACTCAACTTCGTACGAAATAAGATCTTCGTAAGTTTACACTCACAGATGTAAAATAGTATTTTCTCTGAGAATAGAATCGTTCTTTACAAAAATGCTGTGTTTGTATAATGCAGTGGATCGCGTCTTAGTGTGCTAACAAGTCATTAATATACACAATGTAGGAAAACCTTACGATCAAGATAAAATTTGGTCGTAGGAAGTTTAGTGAAACGGGCTCCTGATCTTAGACTTTCCTCGGGTGTTACATTATGCTTATTTATCGCAGCCTTACTTGATGTATATACTATTAAATTGCTTAGCTGTGAGATAGGTTCATACCGAACACAACTGCTGTGGTAATTTTTGTTGTTTCTCTTTGGTGAAGAATGCAAATTTTGTGCAACCATGGTAAATCGTTATTTTCCCCTTTAAGGGATGTTTTTGCTGACGTTTTCCAAAGATATTTTCTTATTTATGAAAGAAATTCGGTGCCAACGAAATTCCATGGTTCTGCAATAATGTTTTTAAAATAGCGAAATCAATCATTTTCTTGACTTAAACAACTTTGAATACGTGGAACTCAAATTCCTTGGCTATGTACATATATAGCGGAGAATTAAGGCTTCATTTAAAAGATTATATAAATAGGTCAATCAAAGACATTATCGCTATGTTATGAAAAGAACATTTTACCTCACTCTCTATAGTTTTATACTAAATTCAAATGCAAATATTGATGTTATTCCTTTAAATGTAATTTTTGTAGTAACGTCTTTTTTTATCCGTCTTATAAAGTCTTTATCCGTCTTATAAAGTCAAGTACATTAGTTTAGCTTGTGGTGAAGGAACAGTTCAACCTCTACACGTGGTCGTATTGATAGTATATTTAGACAAGCAATTGTTTCGTGGGATAGAACTATTAAAACTCATTAAACGGTTAGTATTTTCCGTAAATAGCGTTTAGTTTGACTTTTCTGTGGGCAGCTTATGTCTACGATATTTTTTAGACTCCCCCTGATAGCTTTTAAAATAGATTTGTTTGAGGCAACCCTTTTGTCGCGTAGCTTTTAGGTATGATCGAGATGACCCTTGATCGAGAGCTGTAAGTCACATGGTTTTAGGTGTGGTCAGGTCAAAACCGGGAATCTAGAAAAGGCTTTCGACCTAAACAATGTTATGGTGAGTCCTGCTTATATCACTTGTGTTATAAGAATAAGTGTTTTAATTTAATAATTTCATTTCGTCATTTAAAATAAAATGACATTTTCACAATACCGTGTTAGTAGTATTTATAATTAGTGACATATGAACTTCACCTCGGAGTGAAAGGGGAAGATTCAAAAGTAGAGAAATAAACCACGGATATTTATTAGTCGTGAAGACTTATACGCAGGAATAAAATAAAATTATATGACATTATATGACATATACGAGCTCATACATCAATTACCATTGTTGCTGCACGATATCAGAATTAGGATTATTATAACACTGAAAAAATAATAATTGTAAGATTTTTTTTTAATCTTACAATTATCGGTATAGTGCTAGAACAAATTCTCTAACGGGTGCGAGTATGATTTTGGTCACCAGATGACCATTTACCTGCATTATTGTATGTGTTTTACGTCCGTTTACGCTCTACGGTGGTGTGTAAATAAGGTATCACGCATATTCACTTACAGTATTCTGTATCTATGCTATGCTAAAAGCATCATTTGTATTAAAAATACCGTATATGGATATGATGAATCTGCAGGTGAACAGTTGCAATTAAGGAGGGTCATCCATAATTAAAAGACCTTTGCACAAATAATGGTATTGTGCATTGCAGACATCCAGCGAACAAACATAACAAATAGCTGTGACAAGTCTAGAGGCAGCTCTATGCTGTATAATCCGACCAGGTATTCAGAATAGCGTTAATGTGTGTCTAGTCATTTCTTTTTATTCTGTCAAAGATTCATGATTTTTCATCAGATCACGTGTATCTTTTAAATCTGTGGCATCAAGTTCCGAGTGGTGCTGGGTATTGTCTGTGTGTACTTGATAACAGACGAATCTAGTGTATAGAAAAGTTTACAAACCTTGTTGGCCGATCTCCAAATACACACATTGAAAGAAAAATAAAGAAATAAAAAAAAAAGTGCTATAAGAGTATTTACTGGTACATGTACATGGGTAAATAAAGAAGCTTCTTTTCATTTATATTTTGTTAAGCGTTCGGCCATGGGAGAGGTACTTAATTAACCAAGGCAGATGGAAAATCGTAGCAGTTAGATCTTATTTATATGGAATTAAAAAAATGACGATGACTTTGTATGTGTAGTGGGCATGGGGTCGAGCGGTAACCTGGGCAACACTTTTACCTTAAGCTTGGCCTAGCTTTATCATAGCCATACAAATAAAATAACAATAAGCGAATGAAACTAGAAAATGCATGTACTTAAATTTAATATGAATCAGCTAAGCCCATGCAGCCGAGACTATGAAACAACACATATATAAGATTTTCCTTAAGGCAATCTGCCTGATAATTAGATCAACATGAATCGACAATAATTTCCAAAATAATTTAGCTAAGAAACAATAAATATACGATCATTCGAATTAACTTATAACAAAATGGTTAATGTATCAATATGACACCTCACATATTTACACTATCCTGGCTTATTAGATAAAACCTGCCCTATAAGCTAAAATAAAAAAACAACTACCCAAAATGCTAAGACTCTCAGACTAAGACTATTATTCTGAAACCACCACCCTAACATGGAGAAACCATCAGGCCCTAGGATAGCGGCTTAAAAATGGCTCTACCCTGAAAAGTTAAAAAACAACCATTGCACTATTACATGTAGTCTATAATTACAACGTGACGATTAAATCAGTCCTAATTTTCGGTTCTAGTAAATCAATCCTAAATCTCACAACTAATTTTCTTATAACTAAAACAGTTGACCTTCTTCAATGCAGAATGACTCAGAATGCTCAGAGCGCCCGCTAACGGTCTCCAAAGTTTCCCGAAATATACAGAAACTACTGATTAGCAATTTTATAGCTAAATACCGAAGTAAACCTGTACTCATGGCTCTTCATAAAGTTTTGTAAGAAAAAAATCATCATATTTATACCATTAATAACTTATTTCAACGTAGAACATACCTTTGTTGGCCGTTGGAAATGTAACGCTGTTTTCAGGTCCCGGAGAAAAAACAAATGAAGTAACTAAGACAAGGGAGGTAACGTTTGCAACCTAGCCTTAATATATTTGCCAATATACATTACATCTGTAAACTGCAATGTGCAATTCAGGCTTTAAGAACCAGAGCTGAAACTTATTAATCTTGGCGGCGTATCATTTTTAACATTCATGTATAAATACGCAGGTGCATTTGATAAGTAAAAATAGTTCGTGTTAAAACCTGTCGATTATGAGGAAAGACTTCAACATTTCAAAAGCAAAAAAAAATAAAAAAAAAATATCAATATCGATACATTTATTTGATAATTATATTTCATCACAGTATCTTAGTTGCTTTCAAAGCAAGCGGCATCTGTCACGTAAGGTCTACTTTATTTTCGCACCATACCTCGAATTTACTTTGCTTTCCTCACGTATCAAGACAACAAAACCATTATCATCCCCTGCTGGTTTCTGATAGCATCGCCGTCTTTAAGTGCGTTCAGTTCTTTTAATTGCAGACGCAATTAATGTCTTCTGATACAAAACAAGCTGAAAAACTGAAAACTAAATGAACTAACAGCTTGTTGCACGATATAAATGTCGAAGTCTGTTTGAGTAAATTCCCTTAAATCATGTTTAATTAGGATAACTGAAGCAGAACGTCTAATTCTCCCATAAAACATTTAAACAACTTGAAATTATGTCGTTTATTAATAGCATAATACCAGGGTCTGCAGGGTTTCCTGGCGTTTACAAAAGACCGTGGTATTTCCTAATATCTTATAAAAATAAATTCTCAAGTAAAACTTTGAACACACTGGTCGACTAGACCCTGTTTAGGAGGTTTTTCGATAGTAAAGACATTTGCCAGACGAAACATATTCCGACTTAAGTATTTTGGTATTTTGTATATCTCGTTTCAGAATTAGAATGAAAATTAATTTTCGGTTTTCAATAGCCATTCGCGAAAATTGAGTCAAAAGACTTGCATATATAGAAACGTCTTTGATAGATATTGTGTACCATGTGGTGTACAAAACAAATCTAAAAAAAATGATTGTTGAAGCTGTATAAATTTGTTTGCTTGCATGGGTATTGCATATAAGTAACAGTATTCCAGTCATTTTGGGACTTTATCTACATGAGACAGATGATAAATAAATTGCTTCGACTATCATATCTTATATATGATAGATATCTATGCCTCAAAGCGATTGGTCGTTTTATTGTATAGACGTTAGCGTTATTATTTTTCTATTGTCCTTAAATGTTGCCCATTTTCCGTTCCTGCTGTTTTGATGTGCAAAATATAATATATACAGTTTGGTTGCAGTGCGATATAGTTTAATTGCCGGTTTATAAACACCAAACTCGCATGGACAAGCACAGTTATTTGATTTAATAACACTTTTGTTTCGTTTTATTTTGTTTAGACTCCTTGTGTCTGTTTTATGGTTAAACCGCGCGTACGTTTATAAATTCCCTAGGACATTATTTATTTCAATAACACATGCTTTGGAATGCTTTGTAATAAAATCCAACACAATCAGTGTTAAACAAAAGATAGAAAACTTGATTGCAAAGGACAGTGTTGATGTGCCTAAACGAGAAAAAGAAAAACAGTTTATTTGCAAAGAAATTTGTAAAAATGATGGAAGGTTTATAGCAATATGGTGGTGATGAAATTTACAAAACAAATAGGTTGTGCATCACTCCCTCTGTTCTCCAAAAATCTAAAATCTAGCTGGGCTTGAAGTCTGTTTCCGCATCAGTAAGAAATGTTATTTTAGCCCATTTGGCTGAACGAGAGTTTCTAAGAGTCAGGACCAGACAAGTGGTGACGGAAAATGAAGATATACCAGCTAAGTGATTCCTGATTTTGTCATTTCTGATAATAGTCGCTTTGACTTCTCAGTGCATTTGACTTTGTGCATTTAATTTCCATATATCACCATATTTATATAATTTGATGAAATCGCCCTTCTTTCACTGATCTTAAAAAACGAGCGCATGAAGGCTCTTAACATATGAGAACGAAATCTGATTTGAAATGGTCAACTTCTTAACAAATGATAAATATTCATCTGCATTGTTCATTATATTTTAGTGTTCTTTTGTTTATCGTAATATTACATATTTTGCTGAAATTAAAGAAACAATACTTTATCTGTATGTAACTAATTTTGCTAAAAGTAACGTTTAGTTGCTATGGACTTCTGCCTCAACATAAACGTCAGCTCTTGTGTCTGTTTCTTTTTAGCACGATTCTATTTTAAGCAATAAGCTCGTTATAAAGATGATAATATAAACTCTGTAGCATTTTATATGCAACACTTCCCTCTAGACGCTGTCAACTACCTCACCATAACTTCAGCTTTAGCCTCCGGAAATTCTTTGTAATATACATATTTTGAGAAACATAGACCAAGCAAAATGTCAACGTTTAGCATACTTTGTTGAAACTAGTCAGATTGCTGTGATCATATTGTAAGGAGGCACCATCTGTTATCTACATGTTCTAAACAAAATAGCATGCTTTTGAATTTGTATATCTCACCAACGGATGAATTTTGAGCCTCGTATTTTTTCCAATGATGAAAAATTGCATATTTGTATTCAAGAAAAAAATACTATTCAGATTGAACTTATGAAAGGGAAAGAAGTTTCAAAGATTCGATATTTATTTCACGCCTAGAACACTTGTAGCTAAAACAGGGGTGGAAATCAATCTATATTAATTTCTTAGAAATGAGTATTTTGATAAAGGCCAGACCTAGATTTAGAGAGATACAATTACTCTTTGTTTTTAATTTCTGCCAACTTCAGTGAAAAATGTCATATCATGTATAGGTATTTTGAAATATCAATTGGTTCTCTCTTTGTTGGAACATGGACACGCTCTATGTTTAGCATTATCATTATTTTCTGATCTACATACTAATGCATCTGAACGGATCATCTTCTTAAAGAACCTATCTCCATACAAAAGTGTGTCTATAAAAGACAGCGATGTGGAATTAAAGCAAGATTTTATTGCCTTATCGGCTTTTATTATATCTGGAAAAGTACATCTTCGCGTGCTATAAATAAAGTAATGCCTATTTTGAATCGTAGTCTCTTTAATTGCAGTTAATTTGTAAATGAAATGTAGATAAACATCTTTATTGCTTTTGTAGAAATTCTGCGCTTGTTCTTTAGATGCAGAGGATTCCTGTAAAAATCAAATTAGTAGTAAATATATCCTTTACTAATGCAATCTTCGAAACTTTTACGAAATTTTAACGAATCTTGGGGTGATATTTATGGTTTTGTCACAATATAATTATTTTTATTACTACGAAAAGGGCAAATTACTTGTTACAGTCTAGAACAAAGACACTGTCCCCAAACTTTTCAGATTAATCAATCAAGAACGGAATCCAAATAAATATATACTGACAGGAATACCTACCGGGCTAATGAAGTGCTCATTCCATTGTTAAGTAAAAACTTATTTATTTTAAATTGATTTGGAAACAAGTTCTTACAACTTACACTAATCCATCTCGAGCGTTCCTGTGTTGTACTAGTGCTTGGCATTTGGGATGGTCATGAAAATTCCCTGCCTCAAAAGAGAACTCATATCCCTCGGATGTTACCGGCTTTTACACAGTCAATCATATCCATACTCTATAAACATACATATTTTAAGCATTTGTCCGCTTGTCCCTTTTATTCACCAAATATGTGCAACAAGGATTTTGATGAAATAAAATTTTGAATAGGTCATATCATGTTTGACAAATGTCTATTGTGTCTGTATTTCGAAATGCGGCTCCTTGCATTATTGCACAATGACAGATACATATTTAACAATATAAAATGTTTATAGAAAATAGATATAGAATACTAATATGATATGACTACAAGAGGTTTTTATACTCTTTAAATATCGCATATTCCACATATACACTTAAATACACTTTTTATATATAATCTTCAGCTTTGCAATTTAAACTTATTAATTTCTAAAGTATATTTCGCCCCTCTAGATATGCAAAATAAAAACAAACAAAGAATTTATTTTCTTAGTGTAAACTTCGATTAACTTCAACTACAAGACATCCAGTTGACAATTAACAATCAGACGAATATGGTACGGACATAGCTGAGTGTTGGTGTCAAGATAATTGGTATGTTTTTAAGCATTCGTGCAATCAAGGAAAAGCTGAGTGATATAATTTATAACTTGGAATTACTTGCTTCCAAGCTGATATAAAACACATGTCAATTTTTGTGGAAAAATTTTATATTAAATGTTTTCATTTCAAAAGTATTTTTATATTCACAGTAACGTGATAATTGCACTAGGCAGTAATTTTAAGACACTGCAACATTCGGAAGAAATCATTTGGCATCAAAAAAACTTAATTTCTGTCAACAACAATTGCTCAAAAGCATTAATTATTCCTTTCCGTTTTTTTTTTGTTTTTTTTTTCGTTTTTTTTTTTCATTATCATTGAAAATATTTATATAATGTTTAAATTAGAATGAACACATTTGACAAAATCCAGACATGTCTGATGAAAGCTCTGGCAATTTGCAAGATAATTTACTATGCAAAGACTGGTATTCAAGCCCTTGATATGTCTGTTTTCTGTAACTATATTCTGTAACTATATATGGCGATCTTAATGCCAGATGCGGAGAGAGATCGGATACTTACCTAACAAATCATTACATTAATGATGTGCAGATTTTTGTCCTATTGATGAGCTTAAATAAACTGATAATTGTATATCAGTAAGGTTTAGCCTAGACAAAATCGTTAATTCTTTCGGACTAAAACTGTTAGATTTGTGTACTAGTATCAATATAAGAATTGTAAATGGTCGCATAGGAGACGATGCTGGCATCGGTAATTATACATATATGTCAACCAATGGTAATAGTGTAATAGATTAAACTTTATGCACGCACGATTTATTTCCCCTCATATCCGATTTTATTGTACATGATTTTCAGACATGTTCTACACATGCTCCAGTACAAACCAATTTGTTTATTGATAAGAAAGAAAGTGTCTGTTTTTATACTATTTACATTGATAAAATACATTTTGATGAAGAAAATGCACATTTATTTACAGAGCTAATACACAAAGAAATAAATAACATAAATATCATTGTTGACAATATAACTAATTGCACTATGTTCCTCAATACTGGTGTTGAAAAGATATCTTCCATACTATATGTTAAAACATATTCGTTATATGACAAGACCAGTAAAATAACCAGTAACTATTCATATAAAACAAATAACCATTACAAAAGTCCCTGGTTCAATGATGAATGTATAAAAGCTAAAAGTGAATATAAATTACCATTAAAAATTATAGAAAATATAGATCATCTGAAAATAGAGAAAGTGTTAAAATCAAGAGACGTATTTATAAACGAGCGAAACGTATCGCTGAAAGTAAATATGATATAAGTCAAAGTAAAATTTCAAAATTTAGCAGAGAAACAGCCTAGACAATTTTGGAAAGAAATTAAAAGGGTTAACAGACAGTGACATAAACCTAGTAATATAAGTATGAATGAGTTTTACCGTTATATTAGTAGCCTTTTTGCAGGTAGTGATACATTTAGTAATACACAGGTTAAAAATGAGCTTTCAAACGATGACTCTGATAATTTTCTAAATGAACTAGTAAATGCTATAAAATCGTTAAAAGCAGGCAAAAGCACAGGCATTGACAAGTTAGTCCCACAGATATTTATAGAAAGTTCTAAAATATTAGCACATGTACTGTGTAAGTTATTCAACTACATATATGCTTCATCATCATACCCTGAAAACTGGCTTAATGGTGTAATCGTACCAGTACCGAAGAAAGGTGATCGCAACTTAGTCAATAATTATAGAGGGATAACTCTAACCAGTATATTTTCTAAAATATTTTCTGTCATATTAAATAATAGACTCAGGGATTTGTCAGAGAAAAATAACGTACAATATGGTTTTCGTCAAAAAAGAAGTACTATAGACTGTGTTTTCATCCTAAATGCTATCATAGATAAAGTTATTAATAATGATAAAATGAAATTATACTGCTGTTTTGTCGATTGAAACAAATCTTTTGACTTAGTTTATCGAAACGATTTATGGTTTAAACTAATACGTAGTGCGGTATCTTGCAAAATGATGAAAATGTTACGTTCAATGTACAATGATGTTAAAGCATGTGTAAGAGTCAACAACTGTTACACTTCATATTTTGAAAATAATTTCGGAGTTAAACAGGGGGAATCCCATTCTCCATTGATATTTCCTTTCTTTATTAATGATTTGTATAACTACATAAGCACGAATCAAAATATGATGCTGTCACTATTGATGACATCAAATTATTTATGTTTCTATTGGCTGATGATATTTTATTGTGTTATTTTCCACTTCTATCGAAGGCCTTCAAAATCGCCTTCAAAATCAAGTAAATATGTTAGATTATTGTGACCAATGGGGAATTTCAGTCAACATTGATAAAACAGTAGTTATGTCATTTAAAAAGGGTAGCAGGGCAGAAAATTTTGATATATATTACAAAAATACAAAATTAAATATAGTTCATGATTTTAATTATCTAGGGGTAACATTATCCAGTAACACCTCCTTTAATAAAAGTCAAAAACATTTATCAAAACAATCACTGAAAGCATTATATACTCTTAATTCTTTGTTTAGTAAAGATAACTTAAAAGTGAATGAAAAAATCAGATTGTGTGATTCGATGATAATATGGGGGCGAAATTTGGGGATTTCATAAAACACCTGACATAGAAAGGGTTCACGTTAAATTTTTAAAAAAAAGTTTTGAGTGTTAGACAAACTACAACTAATGCAGCAATATTTGGTGAATTTGGACGTCTTCCTCTATATATAGAAAGGCGAATATGCATACTAAAATATTGGTTTAAAATAATAAATGACCCTAACTCTTTAATATACAAATTAGTAACAAATAAGGACCAAAATGGTAATTTTACTAATAGTTGGATGAAAAGTTTACGCTTTTCTTTAATCTTAAATACCATGAGCATAGATTTAATTTGTTTAAAGAGTATAATACAAAGAATTTGTGATGTTTATATACAATCATGGTTTGAAGAGTTATATAATAGCAGCAAATTAGATACATACAGGTTGTTTAAGACATGTTTTGTAAAAGAGTCGTACTTGAACTGTGTTTTAAACGTGAAACATATAATTTTTTCTTATCAAAATTCAGATGTTCTGCATCTAAACTGCTTATAGAAGAGGGAAGAAAGCGATCAATTCCGAAAGAAGTTGAGAATGAATATCATTTTTATTAGTTTGTCCACACTATAGAGATTTGAGAAATAAATGTTTTCCAAAGTCTTATTGCTCTTGGCCTACCATTTACAAATTAAAAAAATATATTGCAAAGTACGAATCAATGCATATTAAGAAAATTAGCTTAGTTTATCCACATTTCCATGATTAAGAGAAGTAATGAATCTACATAAGCATTTAGTTTTATGAAGTTTAAAAAAATGCTAATATAATAGTTAATCGAGGCGTTAAAATAAAAATTAGTCTGTATGAGCAAGGATCACCTACAACGGGTGTTGTACTTTAAAATCAACAAGACACGAACGCATTATGTGTCAAATTATTTATACTGCATGGAGTTTAAAAAACATATCATTGTTGATTTTGTAATATATCAATACATAACTTAAATTGAGCATATTATGATTTTTTAACATATGGGAAAATTAAGAGCATTACATTGGCATTGATAAAACAACTTTTTTGTATTATAAATGATATTTTGACTGATACACAACAATGTTAAAAAAAACAATAATGATAATAACTGTTACCTTAAATGCTCTCAGGCGCAACAACCTAGTTTAACAGCACTTACAAAGTCACATGTATAGCACACGGTCGTTGCAGTTGAGTGACCGTTTGAAAATTTATCACGTGATTGACATAGTTATCGTAAAAACATTATACTGCCTACATTTAAGTGTATTTCATTATTTATTGTTCATAATCTGCCTGATGCTATGCTGATGTAATGACAAGGATTGCATGAAATATACAAATTGTTACATGTCTATAATAATATTTTCAGCCAGGCTTTTGTTTGTACTTAATGTTTCTACCGTCATATTTATTTATATATATGTCTATAATTGCAAAACAATGTATTTTGTTATGCAAATAAAGTATTGAATTGAATTGAATTGTAACTCGACTGATACTAATTACCCAGTTCTGTTAGTCCGATAACCCTTTGAAGCAGATGCGAATTAATCATGTTTGTCTGTTTATTTATTGGGCTTAACGTCCCGCTAACCGTATTTCAATTATTTAAAAAGTGCTGCCACACTGTAGTATTACGCGGTAGACATGCGACATGATTCCGTGCCTTGTCACATTGTCCTGAAACCGGGTCAACCAGTCCTGGAACTACCTTTATATGATGAACCCCAAGCCAGAGGACTATACTTTACGGCTTAAGTTTGTCGCGGTCGAGGAACGAACCAAGGACCTCTTGAGTTAACGTGTTTGACTTTGATGATGGTTTCACAATTCTGAATGTATATGTTTATCTTTTTTATAAGGAGTATTGCATTACAAGGAAAGGCATAAACACATATTAAAAAAAATACCTATCAATCAATCTTTTCTTTGCATATTATTCGGAAGAGGGTATTATTCATGATACAAAGCGCGTATTGTATGGGGAATAACTTGTACGTACACTGACTCATAAATGATGTCTTGTTCCAGGCAATTTTCATTCTTTCTGTGCAGACTGTACATTGCGTCAAGCTATTATGAAATCACCAAGGTTACACTGGCATTACAGAACCTTGACAAGTGGCAATAACATAAAAAGTTACGAAACAACATACTATAAAATGCGGCTTGGAATTAACATCCAAGAAACATGGATCCATCGCACTCAGGATATCTTTTCAATCAGAAAGCTCGTCTCAATTCGTTTGCGTGTATTTCCATTTATGGATACATATGTCACGCAAAACATGGTTACAAACCTTCTGCACTGGCATAAAAGGATTTCCTCTAGAGAAGTATAAAGAAACCTCATTATCGGCTTCCCTTTCTTGGTCATTCATTATTCAAAGCGGGGAAGCAGAGGCGAACTATATGTTAAGATGCAGATATCTAACAATTTAAATTGGATTACAGGTGTGAAATCGATTAGTGTGTGTGATATATAGACGGAGATGTAACATATGCAAAACTTTTTTTTTCTGTATCTCATTTTCTCCAAAATGAAAACACATTGAAATTTCACAAACTAATATTACCAATCGTAACAAAACAAAAACAAAAATTAAAAACAAAATAAATACAAACAAAAAAAAAGAAAGAAAAGAAAAAATACATATATTATGGGTAAGGTTACATCATTGGTATCATGAGCTTAATTGCAAGGAAAACAAAATTTAATCATACCAAATATACACATTGATATTCAAAGAGGCATATATAAATCTTTCCTCTCCTTCTCTAATTAGCTGTATGTTGCTATTAGATTAGAATGCTGTCGTAGCGATGGTATCCCGCCCCACCACACGCCCTGATAAAATGTGCCTGATTGAAAGAAAAGTTACCGTTATTTCTACTTGATGATTCAATAACTAGTTAGCTTTATATTCACTGAGACATACATACAATTCTTTTCATCCTTTTGCAATTAGCCGGATGTCGCTGTGTGACGGTGTTGCCTCAGCGACGGTTTACTCCGAACTAACAACAACAGCAACCGGACTTCATTTCGCAAGACCTACTCACACATCTAGATAGGTTTACCATTCGAATTCGATATACTTAGTCACAAACTGTGTAATCAGCACTTATGACAATTGCCACATACCTCTTACAACTGAAAGGATTATCAGTGTAGGACAAACGTAGTAGTATAAATAATAGCAGCATTGCTATTGTGTATCTGGAAGCAATAGATATGTTGTCTTTATTGCAGCACTTTTAATATATGCGTTCACAATATTAGCACTCATTGTTTCGGTACTGTTTAGTTTACAAAGAAAAATAAAATAACATGAAGTTAGATAATTTTACTTAAATTAATATAATGAAGAAAGCCAAGACGGTCAAATAATTTCCCTATTTCTGTATTGGTCACATTTGTAATGCACCTTATGTATTTTTCTACCTCACCTACCTTCTACCTACTTTTGATTTTAAATATGAACTCATTTAATAATACATTTAGCAAATTCACTTATTGTTACACATTCAGTTTTTGTTACAGATTTTTTAGCCAATTCGGTTATCATTACACAATCATTTTAGCCAATTCCGTTTTTGATACCCGTACATTTTGGCAAATTCATTTTTTTGAAACGCAAATAGACATTAGGGAAACATTTTCATTGAGAATTTTTACGTGATAAAATGAATCTAACAGATGTTGGCATAACCTTGTAAAATGCACACAATAATCCACGATTGCTCGAACCTCTTTTAATTTTTTTTCTTTTGTTATCCTTAATATAGATATATATATCACGAAACCTATAATAATGAGATATTTGTAGATGTAGTCCCCAAATTGCAAAATCCATAGTAATAATCAATGTAATCACAAGTTCGGTTCCGCTCAGCTATCTTGCTAAGTATAAATGATAATCAAATGTAAGGTCAATCAATATTTAATATATAATTTCTCTTGGGTCTATCATTACCGCCTGATTCAAATGATTGTAAAAGGATTGGCTGAACAATTAATCAAGTAAAGCATAACCTGTCTTTTCCGATGCCGTCTTTTCAGCATGTAGGTTATCCTTGACCGCAAGGTCTTAAAATATACCACAATAATCAGAAAAAAAAATGGCTAGCCATTTAAAAAGAAGAAGAAAGCAGAAATTTGAACTCCTCGAGGACGAGCCTGTCTGATAATTATGACAAAATATATATCTACATCAAATAAACCGGTAAAAGTATATATTACCTTTATGTCGGTAGATAACCTTACCGAATCCTAGCGGCTATGACAAAATCGGGCTTCCTATATGGACCGTTTACACTGCTTTTAACAGCAAGAGCTTATGCAGATGAACAGGGGTTGCTCAGCCATACAAATATATGTCTCTCACTGATTACCGTGCTTCGACCGAACAGATACTCAGCAGCTTTAAAACTATAATACACAACCATGTATTTCATCTCATGTTTCTTATTGTTTAAGACCTGCAAGAAAGTCTTCTAATATGGAACAAGTCTATTGTACACTCTCTGCGCAACAAAAGCCTCTATTATGTAGCACTCTAGCACTGGAGATGTTAACCCTTCGACGACTTTTCGACGGAAGCACAGCGATATTCATAGGCATTTAGGGAATGTCTGAAACGTTTATGGATGTTTTTCGGCACGACACGGCATTAATATAAGAAAATATTTTAACATATAACCATGTGTATGTTTATTCCCTAATTAACGATCTTTATTTATTAACACAATATCAAAAACTAAAACTTAGACAATCAAGCTGATTTTAAATCAGAAGTAACCTGTTCATTTTAATATATCTGCAGTTTTGTTCGTATCGATAATAAATTAGAATTTTCCTGTCTACCACTAATATCAATAAGAAAGCAAATGCCATTCACAAAGTTATATTCAACCAAAGCTATGAAAATAATGAGATCGAAAGCATATATTCATTTACATCTCCGTGATCCAGCATCGGATTCGAATAAATTAATTAGACCCAACAATAAGTGGCATTACTGGTATTAGTACCAAAAACTCATCAAAATATGTGCATTTAAAGAACATCATAAATGCACAATTTAAATATGGTACCAAGAAACAAATTTGATTTTTGCAAATAGTCACGCATCGCTGACGTTTATTGTTCAAAATAATTATACTTTAAACACAATCATATCTATAATGGTCCATGATGCCAAGTTTAACATGCAGATCCATACAGTTCCTCCAAGATAAGAATATTGTCTGACCACCGACTGACGTATAAGTTTTAGCATTTCTAATCACACCAAATATATCTGTATATGATTTGCAAAGTAAAATAATCACACAGGTTATTAAAAAAATTTAATTATGGTTTTCCATTTTCCTTTTACAGTTAAGTTCGGTATTTCCTTAGTATATATATATATATATATATATATATATATATATATATATATATATATATATATATACTTTCTACATATTTTGTTTCAGTGACTATCATATGCATTCCCGTCGCTGTCGGTCAGGCATTGTACAAGATCTGGATCTACGGTGAGCTGATGTGCAAATTGACCGCATTTCTTCAAGGTAACCTTAGCAACTTTGCCATTGACGCATCTCCTATAACTTTATATGACCAATTGTTTCATGTTTTTTTCTATTTCGAATGCAGATGAGTTCTCTACAGTATATGAACCATAGGTAAACATATAGTTATATTGCTCTGGTAAACCGATACAAGTTACATTATGCAGTAAGCTAATGACACGTGATCAAGTTCGGAAGATCTCTGACTCCCTGAAAAATACTGCCGTTGTTTTCAGTACTATAACTGTATACCAAAAGATGCACGTTAGTTTATGACATAAATGTAGGATACTTAAATGTTATTTTCAATATTCTTTGTGTCTTTGAACATAACATTAATCATAACGTTAACTGCATACATAGGAAATAAAGAGGCACAACTTGAAAATATGTCAAATGAATAAATAGTGTTGTAATTATAAAACCCTTCGGTATGGTTGTCAAATAAACGGCTTTAAAAAGCCAAGCGTAAACTAGTTCTTTAGAATGTAAATTAAATAGAAGCTAAAAAGATCATATATCGTAATTACCTGTTTTATTACGTTTTGGCAGATAATGAAATTACAATTGTGGTAGAAATAGAAAATGAATTATGAGTATGATGACAAAAGATTACGATTCTAAAAATTAATTAAGACCATATTTCACCAACAATTAATCAGTTTTGGAATAACGAGACATGAAATATAGACATAGATATTGATCGTTGTGTTCCTTATTTTTCACATGTTTGTAACACAGAACCGTTGTTCATAGAAGATAAAGGAAACAATAAAATGTAAGTCTTTTGAGCGTACGACTACGAAAAGTATAAATCATAATGGGTTGTTCATGTTCAGATAAAATGTCTAGTAGAAATTTAATCAATATAATTATCATCCTATACAGGGTTTTAATTCAAATTGGCTATTTTTACAAGGTGTTGCATAATGCCATTCATATCTTGATTAAATGATGAAATCCAAATTTACACTTTTTTCAGCAAGTTATAAGATAAGATAAGAAATATTTTATTATAGTGACTTGTGCATAGTATAAATATATAAACAATAAATCAATGTGGATTATTTAACACACCCGGCCCAATGGGCCTATAAGTCACCTATATAACACAACATTTATACAGTTCATGAAAAAACACACTATTATAATAGAAACAGTCAATGAAAAGAATGGTGGACATTAATGATAAAAATACATCATTTATCACATTTATAATAGCGAATTATTAATTATATTATATGACATTTTTCTGTATTACATTAGCTAAATTTAATTTCTGTTTAAATACAAAGTGTTACGACGAACTAGATATGCTTTTGTAATAAATTTTGCAACCTTGCGTACATGATTATTGAGCAACATGTCAAAAGTTTCTTGTTCAGATTGATTTAAGGAGACCGAGTTTTGTAAAACAGGACAAAGTATATTATTACGTAATTCATTATAATGATCACACTCTAGTAGAAAATGAGTCTCTGTCTCAACACATCCTCTCGTACAAAACACATTGGTTATATTTAGATACGCAAAAAATTGCTTATTCAATTTATAAAATTAACCCTTTATATTTAAAATATGTGTGGAATTTTAATCTGATTCATATCAAAAGTTTAAATGCATATTTTTATGTCTTGCCATGAATTAAATAGTCTCTTTACAATACAAAACATTAGTTTAATTCGGTATTTCGTAACTGTTTGGATAAAGATGGATTTATCTGTCATCGTGCAATGCATCAAATAATTTATGATGTCTCATCAAAATATAGCAAAGTATGCCACCAACCTGCACGCTAGCTGTCTGGGGTAACGACATAAAACATTATGTTAGCACTTTGGTCATTAGCGCTGATACATATTTGAACATCATACTTTGGTAATCGATTAATTGGAGGGAGTTGGTCTGTGGGGTTTACTATATGCATTATAGCAATTATCTACTGATATTACACGAAGTGTGAAAAAAAAAAAAGATATATTTTTAAAAAAGATACTCGGCCGTGGTAACCAGCTTGACGATTAGTGTCTAAATGGTTTAACATGTAATAGATTTTGTTGTTGGTTTAATAGTTGTGTAATTCCTGTGTCAGTGCAGCTCTTTGAAATACCACGGATCCAAATAATTTGTATAATCTTGGTAGACACTTACAGCCTAAAAACATCTGCGCATTAGACTTCGTTTCGAGGGCTACGATACGAAACCGGATGATACGTTTTTGTTGAATATAGGATCTTTCAGGGTCAATTCCGAAATGTATGTGTTTCCTATTTTTAAGCGTTCTACTCTTTCAGTTTACCTTAAAAAAAGTGCAGTGTCTTACTATTCGGGACAAATCGTTCGAAGGGGAAGAAAACTTCAACTTTTAAAACAAACAGAGACCTAAAGAATTCGTTTCCGCAACTCCTTTCTCTTCTTTTGACTACCAGTGAAAAGCCTAATTTTATTCCGCTTCATAACTGTGTGTTTCATCGGAAGTCAGGGTGAAAATAAACTGCCTAACGACCGAAAACACACACACACACACACACACACACACACACACACACACACTTACCACTGCAGCTGCTATATACATATACAGCAATTGATAATAATAATGATATTTCTACCTTCACTTTAACACAGCAATGTTTCAGGTCGTATAACAGTTCACTGTTTTTGGTTTATGATATACATTTATGTTTTGTTATACTATTCACCGACCTCTGCTCTATTGTATTTTCTTTCTATTAGACTGATTCTTTCGAATTTCCACTTGCAAGTATTCTAGTACGTTTCATTATGTTTACAATGAATGAATGCCTTGGTGAAAGTCATTTTGCTCTTATTTATCACAGTATATAAATGTATAAGAAAATCGAATAAAACACAAAAAATACAATAATAAAAGAAACAAAAAGACTTAAGAGATTCAAACTAGTCGTAACGTATATATTTAGTCAGTGGCAATGGGCTTGTATATTTTTGTGATTTATATTAATAAACCCGAATTTAAAAGTTTGCGAAAGTTATTGATAAACTGTAGCAGCTCATTTTACAAGAACTGCAAAGATATACTTTTTCACACTGAAAAAGTAAAAAGTACATTTCTCATAGTTTCCTGTCCACACCAGTATTTAGTAACAACATTGATTTTAAATTCATACTTGTACTATTTTAACAGGAGTACGGTTGTAATTGGAACTGAATTTCTGTATTTCAGTCACCCGGAGACTATATTTATTTGAGACATATATCGTGCTACCACACTGTAGTATTACGCCGTGGACATGTGGCATGATACCGCGCCCAGTCACATGATCCTGACACCGGGCCAATCAGTACTTCCCTGTGTTGATGCTGTGCGCCAAGCAATGAGCTATCAGTACCATTTTAACAACTTTGTCAAAGTGGAATTATATCGAATTAAATTATGCAAAAGAAAAAACAACAACAAAAAAAAACAAAAAAAAACAACAACAACAAAAAAACAACAACACATAAGCGGTGTATTTAGATGGTTTATCTTCCATTTTTCTTTCGGTTGCCATGAAAGCTTCATGGCTGAAATAATTCGGTAGCCCCCGTCGTTCATATTTGTCCTTTTTCAATATGCTTACACTTGAATCACGCTTTTTCATTTATTTTCATTCAAAAATAAAAAAAATAGCTGACACAGTGCACACATTTGATAAAAAAACATCTGGCAACTGTTTATACAACGGTCAAGAGTCTAAAAATGATGTCCTTCGACAACTTCGACATTTAATACTACTTAATTTGCTCGCAATTTATACTATGGCCACGTTAAGATATGTAATCGATAATGGCTTAAAAGATGGCCACAATATAACAACTTTATTTACTGATGAATCACGTTTTACAACATGAATCTCTTTATATGGCCAAAAAACTTTCATTAAGGTCACTTTGTTTAGATAACTTGATTAATACTTACACTTACTTCATTTTGCAAAGACTTTCATTATTACTTGTAACTTCATTTGAAGAAATGGTTTTCATTGTGGTCACGATTTATACAAGTAATGATATTATTATTATCAAAATATTTCATTTTGTCTTTCATATCGTTATTGATATTATCCTCAGATATGTGTAAAGATCCTGTGTATTCAGTGAAATTTTGATTATGTTATCATATCTAAATAAGTTCATTACGTTATTTATGAGTGGTATATTAATCTATATGTACATGAAATTCTAAAGTCTTTTGTTTCATTATATGACTTCATATGGCAACCGTTATTCTTTTTCATGTAACACATTTATGACTAAGCTGTCTTCATTGCCTATTCCAATACGCGTCAAATCATGCAATTCTCTATTATTTATGTAAGTCTCCTTCGTATTCCGTTAGTTATATCATGGTACAATATGGTGGATATATGCAGACTAGAACTTGTTAAAATTTAGAGTCACTTTTAAGCTGTATAGTGTTATTTTTTATACAAATAACAGCAACTGTTTGTGTTACAGGTGTGACAGTGGCTGCCAGTGTGTTCACGATAGCGCTCCTGAGTATCGACAGGTATCTTGCTATCAAACACCCTATGGTGTTCCGCCGCCTGAGCACAAATCGTGTTGCCGTGAAACTTATTGTTGTTGTCTGGATTGTAGCAATGGCTTTGATGATACCACTTATCGTCGTGCGAAAAGTAGACACATACATAGATATTATACCCACGGATGCGGTATACGTCTGCGTGGAAATCTGGAAAAATGAACGGCAGAGGCAGCAATACGACATTGTCCTATTCGTGGTGGTTTACGTGATCCCGGGATTTATCATTTGTCTGGCTTATGGAAAAATAGGCAAAGAGCTTTGGAATGAAGATAAAAACCTCAAGAGAACTGAATCTGAAACCAGTCAAGGTCTAGGGAAGCAAATGATGCGCGGTCGCAAGAGGGTTGCCAAAATGCTGATTGCACTTGCCATCTTATTTGCCGTTTGTTGGCTTCCGTATTACTGCGTTACTCTGTATCTTGATTTTCACCCAACCGACACACGGCTGCTCGTGATTCTTCCTTATACTATATTTCTTGGTCACTCTAACAGTGCCTTTAATCCAGTGCTGTATTTCTACTCCAGTCGCAGCTTCAGATGTTACCTGGTCCGTATGTTCAAGTGCAAAAGGGAAAGATATAAGCCCGTAAGACGGGTAAGTTCACATTCCAATGTATTTGTTGTACCTGCGCAAAAAAAATAGGCACCCCGTTTACGGCCAATATCACGGAATGTATTCTGTTCCTCTCTAGGACTTTATATTGATTTGTTTTGGTTGCCTGAATTTAGTATTTAAAAAATTCTCTTATCTTTCCTTTTTTAAATGATTTTAACATAAAAAGGAAATATTTCCTTAAAATGTTTTTAATGATTTTAACACAAAAAGAAATATCTTTAAGATGTATTCGGTACAACATTTATACCTACCAATCTTGACAGAAAGTCGTTTGTTGAAGAACCGTGTGAACATATAGCGTAAACAATTAGTATTTCCATAAAGTTTGAAACAGACAAACGTATTATATGAACATACCGAGAGTCTAACAAAAACTGACGAGTATAAACGGAGAATATTTACGGTCTGAAACAGTCCCGTCGCATTCGGAAACGCTCGGAACGTCGTGAATATTGATGTGGCAACATTTTCTCGCTAATTTACATTCAGTTTTAATATAAGGCAATCATGCAGAGATCCAGTTACCCGTGTTTCTTGCTTTAACAAAGAAAGCATTAATGCCTCGAATTCCTCATGCTTATTTTGTCACATCAACTAAAATAACAAAGTAAAAAAAAGTTTTTGAGTGTGAGAAATGCCTAAAACTATTCCAGTCTTATATAGAAGTATAAATAGCGGCCCTACGGGCTTCGATATGTTTTTTTTTCTATGGGCGGACTTCATTTGCTGCAGAGGCGTACGCCGGCGTAGGCCGCTTACTAAACAGGGACCGTCGCATGGCTTCATTCATATCGTTTTCTGTGCCGGTATTTGAACCCGGCATAACCCAAATGGGCAGGTTGATGATGGGCGGCAAACGGCTAACAAATATGGCGGACAATGCAAGAAAAGTATTGTACAGAAGATTTTAATTAGATATTGTACAATATTCCTGTTTTGCTAGGCTTTAATAAAAAAAAAATACATTAATGTTTTACTAAAAGTCATCGTTCGTGGCTATTATTGTTGTTGTCACTCTTTAAAAGGGCGAGTAAAAGGGGGGAAATCTAGAGATCAAGATTCGTCCTCGCTGAGACTCCCCACAAGTTAATAATTCAATGTGGTTATTTGTAACATTCCGCAAGCAGACATTTACTGAGAGGATGAATCAAACACTACACCAAAATTCTGCCTATACAAAAACTGATAATATGATATTGATATGAATTCAAAATTTAAGTTTTTTCGATACGTTGATTTCTATTACAAAATATTATGTTTCAGTTCCAGTATTTTTAGCAGGTGGACTTGTTACATGTGCCATGTTTAGGCGCCGCAAGACAGCATTGAAAGTCTTAACTGCGCAGCAAATTCTAATACTGATAGTTTCAAAGAGTCCTTTGTTCTCCTCGTCACTGATTAATATCTTTTCAATTGCTACGTATGCAGAGATAATGGCGTGTGCCGCCACCTTGAAAATTGCCGTTCTCACTTCTTTCACAAAAAGCTAACCATGAGGCCGGCGTACACTGATTTTCAAGCGGCGTATGCTTATAGGAAGCAAATGAAGTCCGCCCTATTTTTCGGCCTTTCTCTTTTATATAGAACTTCCATTTTTATCACTGTCAGAATGCTGTTCCTCCTTTTTGTATAGTAGATCTTTTGCCCCGCGAACTTACGGTAATTAATTACCAGCGAGGCTTTCCGAGAATGGCGGGAGCATTTCCATAAACTCCCGTGACCAGAATTTGTTTCTTGAATATACTGGTGTCACCGGCCGTATAGTACTAGTACATTTACACAGATATCGTTTTCTAGCTTTAATATTTCAAAAAGTGAAGAATTTTCATAAAAAATTATCAATATTTAATTAAAAGTTGAGCCGAATACATCTTTAAATATAAACAAATTTATGATTACCCGTTTCAACATGGATAACACCGAATTGCAGTTTTACGATTTTCGTTTTTATGAAAGCTACACACATCAAAAGGATCATTCGGACCTGTATGCTCGTAAGAAAAAAATACTAGTCAGGATGTCTCCTTGTCTATTGTAATAAATACAGAATACACATATTATATCAGCAGCTTCGGCAGGGAAGACATCTTAACAGTAAACAATTTTCAAAGAAAGCCCTCTCTTGCTGTTGACAATAATGCAAACCTGCCACGTTGGAATTAATAACAATGACCCTATGATATAAATGTACTCGCAAATACAAATATATCTATATACGCATTTATTGCTACGTCGAAGCTTTATTTTCCTTAATCCCAATATATACCGACATATCTTGTTAACAGCAAGAGGAAAATGAAGCCACATATTATAACCATGGCTTTGTAAGTTTGACAGGGAGACCCGGCTTTGTTCGCTATTTGTGTTCACCAGCTTAGCGAGGGATTAGACACGCTTTCATTTGTCAGCTTATGCCACAATAACACTTTTATAGAGAATAGGTAGAATGTACATGCATGGAGTTTTAAGATAATATTTGCCAAAGTATCTAAGTCATGCAAGCTGAAATCAAAGCAAACTCATTATCTTACACAACTTGCTTACTACCTGGATACTAAGCTCATGTTCATATTATATGTACACTATTATTTTTGTTGCTTAATATTCTATCAGTAACATTGATTGTTATACATTCATTTGCTCCTTTTTTTTTTAATTTCACTTATTCATCCTGTTTGGTATATATCTTGCATTCAATTAAACACATACTTTTCAACATATCCATTCATCTTAGCCCACCCTAGCTATTCATGATCAAGTTGAGCCTCTATGATTACCCGTTGCCTGTCGTCATCTGTCGTACGCTGTACACCATAAACAGTATTCTTGAAGTTATTTAGCCTCTTATTCCGAAGGGCTAAAATGGCTGTGAAATGTAGACAAATCATCCTTGGATGATCAAATAAACTATGACCATCGAAACCGCTGATTGATAGGACATAAGATATTTTTATTTATACAAATACTTAAAAAAAACATATATTCTCTTTTGTTTGTTAGCACAAATGCCTCTGAAAGGATGCTCTCAGTCGATAACATTTATCCCTTAAGAAATATAGGACATTTCTAAACTAAAGGTCACCATCTCCGGTGGCCGAGTAGTTAGAGCGTTTGCCACGGGAGCGAAATGGTCACCACACTCTTTTAACAGTATTGATTAAACACTTAATCAAGTTTGATTTCAAAAAAGGCAAGTTTACGAAGAGAGTGAAAATTCCTTTCTTATCAACCTGTCTTCCAGCAATTCCATGTGTCCTTTAAAAAGAGTCAACAACAAGGTTGGACTATACATATTTAAATATCATCAAATATAGGTGGTCAAATTTTTCATCAAGCCGATGTTGGGGATCAAACTGCCTTATGTTTGTTTTAAGCTGTTGATACTTAGGTGAGCGATATCGGGCCGTTGTAAACCTCTTACTTGAAAGCATCTCTTTACATAATACTTAATTTATGTTTCTAGTTTTCATATGAGCATTTACATTTACTTACTCGTCTATCGATTCACGCAGGATTACTTGATTTAAAGCATAACACAGTAATTGCATTTATTTATCGATTATTTATTTATTTATTTTCTCGGAAGGGAAATTCCTAAAGTCACGTTGTTATCAGCGAAAATACTGATGTAAACTATTCCCGGAAGATGTGATTTATGTAGGTTTTGTTTAAAAGCATGTATATTTCTTATATAATATTTATGAAGTAAAAAAATCTGTTTAACATGCCGCTATTTTCGAATTTTAAGGAATGTATTACTGCAACGATTTTTCGCTTTTAATGATATTAAATATCAATTCACGAGACGTTACTTCATTTGCATCGGACGCTGCGATTTTCGCATTTTCTGTAGAATAAAATATCAATGGCATTTCCAGAAATCGAACACCATTTCTACCTTTCTTTTTCAAAGTTGGTTAGTTAGGTAACAAATTGAACTTAAGGTAGTTATATTGTTCTACACAAAGTCATTTGAGAGCGTTCATGTTGAAATTAAACAACCCTTCTTAACTGAAATAACAATGAAATAGGCTTTGCAATTGGAATACAGGCAATATAAATTGTTTCATGTGTATACTTCATCTCTCTCGTCTGTCTCTGATTTCCAGTAGCTTTTAAAATAAGCAAACTTAAAAAATGATGCGTTAAAAACCAGTTCTGTATAGGAACATGTTTTGAAATATGTCAAAAAAAAGCATAACACAAATTATATCGAATCATTCGAAAAACTTAGACTTTATGAAAGTTAATATATAATTTTATAAATGATCGTATTTGTCTCCATTTTTTCAGGAAAATGTGATTGTCCGTTGTACTCGCAACAAAAATGCCACAACAACCACGGCCTTGACCCGCAAGCCACTGATTCGAATACTCTCCACCGGAAGTTTGGTCTCTCGAAGCGGCAGTACACGTTTGTCAAGATCTAGCAACACCAGTTTAAAATCAACTTCCGGCACCAACAGAGCCAGTATAAAGTCGTCGTCGTCAAACAAGTCGTCACCTCTGAAAGTCTATAAAAACTGTCCACAGATTGAGATTGTTGAACCAACATTAAATGAAAAGTTAAATATAGCCATTGAAAGCCAAGAAAAAGATCCACATCGAAAAGCTTTTATGGACGCCACGATAAGCATACCAACTACTATAAATGAAGAAAGCAGCAGGCATAATTCTCTTGTACCGCCTATCAAACCTTCACCGTCGCCAAGCATAGGGGCTATACACGAAGAAACCCTCGAATCCGATGTGAACAGTAGCGATAAGGACAAATCTAACGTTATTCGTCTTGAAACATTTGCTGTTCATAACCAACACGTGCCAATTATTCTGCACGTGTCAGAGGGTGAAGTGTTGTAAATCATATCATTGCAGATCAGCATAATGAGCTTTTTGTGTCTGTTGCTCATTTGTCGTAACATGTGTCTTTCTGTGTTGATATAAAAGCATGTTCTGAAAAATCTAAATAGCTAATGTTTGAAAGTTATTACGTGCAGAGTATGCACGTTAATGATTGAACGAAAACTGCCTTAATGTTGTCATGCTGAATTCATTATAATTTTCGAAATACAGTTAAGAAACTTTTATGAACCAAAAGTTTTGAATGTATTGCACGTTGACTTTATTCCGAATATTGAAACATTATAATTGTACTTTTGGAATGTAATGAACGGTTTCAAAGTATATTTGATACCACCTATGGTAAAACTATATATCTTGAATTATTTGAACATTCATGAAAGTTTGCCCATTATTCATCTTAACAATAATGTGACATATCTTAACAATACATACAAAACACATTATCAGTAATCGCCATTAGTATCAAATATTTAAAGCAGCTCGTTAACAGATGGTCATTAAGAATTTGATTTATTACTTAGTGTGTGTATTAGGTTTATCAATACCAATCTACAGACGTATGGTCACCCAATGCAACATTCCGTGGTGGTTTCTCCTTACAGGCAACAACGTCTTTGACAGTATTGAAACTTTATTTAGTATCATAAAACATTTATTTAGATTTTCTATTTTGATTTGCCGTCACTTGGCTTATTACATTCACTATTCGCGCAAAATCGCTAGCCTACCCTGATCATGTTGCGGAACGTGTCACGTGGCATCAAAGCACTTGCTTCTATGACACCGTGTTCTATATTTAACCGATTTCGCCAAAGTTACATTTACGAAATTAGCTTTTCCCCTTGTAATGTGACCTACGCTTGCCGAGTTTATTTGACAGGAAACAAATTTATCACCAACATTAATGAGGAGAGTAGAATTTTTTAATGTCTATCGATCATCTGTAAACAAACTGCTTAAACAAGATATCGTTGTTTGGATGTTGCGTTTTCATTCAATTAATTTTATGATAATTTTATTTTATATGATAACTAAGTAATCATTTTAAGTTGCAGCTTATTATTTGTTTCCAAGTTTTCTATTTGTAAATATCTATCAATTATCTAGCGGCCTTAAACCTATATTTGCGTAAAATATATATTTCTTATGTATACATGTATATATCTTCTTGTTGCATACCATATAGTGCTAATGCCCAGATGCAGTTCATTTGTTGTGAATTTAAACCACTTTTTTGAATTGTTTTCTTTTTTATTGAAAATACTGACTGTTAATACCCATGATTTACTGAATTCATAATATCCTCTACAAGATTCAAGTATGTCTGAAAAACAATTGTCCTACTAACTACTGTTACATTAGCATGTCATGTGTTGATGTCAGGATTATCATTATTGGCATTATTTATTTAATTACGTGCATGGCTACCTGTAAGCAGGAGGTAGGCTTTGGGTGCTTTTAGGAGAGCAGTATTCAACAAATAACAAGTGGTAAGATTTAAAGGTATCGCCAGTTCAAATTCGTAAGTATTTCTCTCTCATCAGGTTCAAATTGTTAGTTATCCAACTGAGGTCAGGAGGGCGCCTTGCAACATAACGACAACACGTCTATAGAGGTATATGCCATGTCCGTTAAGTTAAAATAATGTTCAAATTCATCATAAAAAAATTGTATCGAATTGCAAAAGCAGTTTTGTACCTCTAGACATCACGAAAATGACGTGTGCGTACACAAATTTAAATGATGTGAGATGTGTATGACATATTTTTAAAAAGACTTCATATATCGCACGAAATAGCCGATTACGTACGTAATTCTCCGTGACCTAGTCAACCATTGGTGAAACAAGAAAATGTGAACGATAATCCATATTGTAAGATTTACAATATTTTTAATTTCCCGTTTGCACCTTTGAAAACGCCATTTCTATGTTGAAATATTGTGCGTAATGTTTATTTTGATTATTGAAGACTTTAATGAACAGTGATAACATGTGCCCCAACACTATTATAACTTAACTGGACATCCGGACATAAAATCTGCCAAAACTATTACTACGATAGGTTCTTCTTACCGCGTGTTTTTGTGATGTGGGCCATGCTGTTGTTTTGTTATTTCTATGTTGTTGTTTTTTCACTTTCGTTTTAATTGTAAGATATGTTTTCTAGATGTTATTTTTTTTCTTTTATATATATATATATATATATATATATATATATATATATGATTTTCTTGTCGAATTGTCAGTAATATGTTTCTCCTTTACTTTTAGACAGTTAATTATCTAAAATATGTCTTATCATTAAGGGCAAATGGTTTCAATTCCTTTCATATATATTTAACTTGAACTAAGAAATCGTTTTCACCATAAAATAAATAATCTGTTCGGGAAAAAGAAAATAAATGATGTATTATATTTCTGTAATCGTATTTTTATAATAAATTAACAGCGGTCAAGTTATTATGGTTCTTATGTATTGGTTCCATTTAAACCAGAAGACATCCATCTTTTGGCTTATACTATCCTTTAAAACACTTCTTTAAATCTATCAGATCAGCTTAATAAAGTTCGATGTGTGTGTGTGTGATAAGTATTTTGTGAATCTTTCTATGAAGTTTCCATGAGTTCAATTACATGGCTAAGCCATTGTCTGAACCAGAACATAGATGAATAAAAGACATCACTTAATTCAGGATAACAACCATACATGCAGATATATGCTAATCGCGTTTTGCTGGCGAAGTTTAATTGTAAGTCAGTCTAAGTGGTTGCTTAAAAATAGCCCGGATAAAAAAAAAACTTGCTATAAACAACGCGCCATAACCCTGCAAATCATGAATAAACGAGGCATGCCGATAAAAGTAATAGCTATTTCTTGGTTAAAAGCTTCACAATTATCATTGTAATTCTACGAATGGTTGCTAAGAAATGCTACAGGCATCGCAATAAAAATAAAGGTTATAACTGGAAATAATCATTGAACTAGAACACTGATTGTCTTTATACTTCTGTTGGTATTGACATTTCCTTAAGATTTCATAAAGATCCAGCAAATTATTGCTGAGAAAGAGCGGGGACGAAAATCTGATGGCTTTTATTATGTTAGAAATGATAAAGGACACATCGGTAATATGAGCATCTGCATATGGTAGTAAAGCTTCCTACGAAGTTTCAGTGAATTCTAATTAGAGATGACCTTACGGACAATGGTCATGTAAAGAAATATAGTGGCCATAATTCTTTGGGATAAATATTTCGAACTGAATATCTAGTTGATGTGCACATCTTCCATCAGATTGATTTGATTTGTATTCCAGGACCAACGGAACAGACGGACGGGTGAAGCGAAGCCCCGAGGCTACTGTAGAATCATTGATTTTCGTCGATTTCGTTGATGGATTTGTCCACTAATATTAATCCCTACGAAAACTGTTTATTTTATAGACCTCATGTTTATAGAACATAAATCCACGAATATATGTACCGACGAAATTGATCTTAATACAGAATTAACGAAATTTAATATCAACGAAAATTAATGAATTTACAGTATCCCGAATTTGTGCAGAGTAATATACTCAAAATGTTTGACAGAAGTAGTGTGTTTTTATTTTCAATAATTACACTTTAATTTCCGACACATAGTATCGATTTAAAGCGTCACCTAAGTGCGTATAGGCGAGCAATTATATTATAAGTTGAATCCAGAATCAGATGGTTTAAATTAGTTAAAACTGATTTGAAGAAGGTTCGGGCTGAAATTGTTGAACTGTAACTGGAATTGCTGAGAAATAATAGATTTCCGAAAGTAATGTGTACCTACAATGTTTTGATGAAAAGGTCGGAAACTGTACAGCCTGGTGAATTCAAAGTACATATCATCAAACATATACTGAGTTTGTTGCCTTTTAAAAGAATATTTGTATTTTTTCATCAATCATTCAATTTGCAAAAAAACATTTGCTGATTCGGTTATTAAGGTAGCCATTTTCCATATATTGTCACTTGATGGTAATAATTCTATGAAACGTTGACACTTTGAAGAAATTCAAAAATGAAAATATTTCACCAAGAAATTTGTTTTTCTTAACTTTTTTCTAATTTATGTACTTAACATTGAAGCCTATGGGAAGTATACACTTTCTGTGAATATGAAAAAACTGAATTTGATTTATGAGGAAAACTCATGGTAGAAAGATGCATTATATGATTCTGTTTCAAATTTCATGGGAAAAAAATCTCAACTTTACCGTCGAAAAATGGAGAAAATTAGGGGAGATAACTTTGATAGAATTGATGGCTGTTAGGGTTCTAAGACCTTGATATACCTTTTAATATACCTTATATTGAAAACTTAAAAATTGCATTTGGTAAAAACTGACCCTCCTACCGTTATTGTTAAAATTAATTTACTCCATTGAAAAATGAGGCTCCGGGGTTAGCTAATTTCCTGATATACGCTTTATATTTGTTTTTCTAAATTTATTTGACATATAAATTGTTGTATAACTGCATAGAGTACAAATAACATGTACATCTGAGTAAACGATAATGTTATAAATATTTGTTAAATGGTAAATGCATGGATATCAGTAAAATATGAAGGTGTATAAAACCAGTGTCTGGTGCTGATACCACAGTATACCAAAGCTTATGGGAAACTGGTGAAGACGCCATGTTGCCTAAAGTCA
>CM037782.1:47480333-47530333 GCA_021229015.1 Solen grandis | reverse complement strand
GTGTTTGTATGGGCACTTGTGTGTGTCGACTCATAATTTTGTTGACGTGTTGCTTGTAAGAACCGTGTCAATTGCCCAAAGGTCAAGGTCAAAATGGACACTTGGAGTTATGGCTTATTGCTTATATGGATAGAGTAAAAAAAAAGGGGGGGGGGGATTTTGTCGGACTCATAACTTTGTCATGCATGATAGGATTTTGAAAAGATTTAGTATAGTCTGTGTCCAGTGTCATTAAGCAAAGGTATCTGTGTCCTTGGACTCATTTCTTTTAATTATTCGTTATTTAGTTTTATTGTAAAATGAATAAGAATCCCGATTGATATGCCACCATTTTCGCCCCTTGAAATGGTGGCATATCAATCACGATTTCTTATTCATTTCACAATAAAACCAAATTGTACTTACATGACTTGAAAGTATATTCATTTTCCTACATTTAGATAGACTATGTAACATTTTTATGCCCCCCTTCGAAGAAGAGGTGGTATATTGCTTTGCTCATGTCGGTCCGTCGGTCTGTCGGTAGACCAGACCTTGTCTGAGTGATAACTTAAGTTCTATTTGACCTTTAAGTCTCAAACTTCTTGTGGTTGTTGCTCACGATTAGTAGATGACCCCTATCGATTTTGGTGTCAATACCTCAAAGGTCAAGGTCACAAAGTTGCATTTGTATATATGTTTGATGACTTGGCCACTATATAGAAATTATGCAAAAGACTTTTTATTACTTAGATCAAGATAACATAATTTATGTTGTAATGTTGTTTTGTTTTGAAGTTTGAGATATTTGAAGGATGATGTATCATTTTCTTTCATTATTGTGGATGTTTGTGCTTATGGCTAGCAAGGCTGATATGTTAATTTTTTATAATAAACCTAGAGCACTAAGTCTTAATGTTTTGTTTGTTTATAACTGACAATGTTCTTTCACTTAAACCTTTGTGGACTTGTGTAAATATTTCTCCAGCCCATATATTTCAGTAAATGTTTAGTTCCACATTTTAGCACATTATATTTTCACTCAAATTTTTGAAGTTTGAGAATTTTTTTTGTGACAAGCCAACATTATGAAGGCAAACTCCTTGCATGTAATATAGCTATATACATATTATGGCATATGAGGGGGGGCATATATGTTTCACAAACATTTCTTGTTATTACTTAGATCAAGAACTCTTTTGTAATAAGCTAAAATTTTTTTTTTTTTTTTGGAATTTGTTAATTTTTATAAAAACACTAAGTCTTAATGTTTTGTTTGTTTATAACTGACAATGTTCTTTCACTTAAACCTTTGTGGACTTGTGTAAATATTTCTCCAGCCCATTTATTTCAGTAAATGTTTAGTTCCACATTTTAGCACTTTAAATATCACTCAAATTTTTGAAGTTTGAGAATTTTTTGTGACAAGTCAACATTATGATGGTTTTGCACATTACAATACATTTTAAATCTTATGTTTGATACAAATTAAATTATTTAGCTTGTTTTTAGCTCACCTGGCACAAAGTGCCAGAGTGAGCTTTTGTCACACCCCAATGTCCGGTGTGCGTCGTGAGGCGTCAACAATTTCATTCAAACAACATCTCCTCTTAAACCACTGGGCCAAAGTTGATGAAACTTGTCAGGGATGTTCCTTGCATGAAGCTCTTTCAAAGTTGTTCAAAGAAATCAATTCCATGCAGAACTCTGGTTGCCATGGCAACCGAAAGGAAAAACATTAAAAATCTTCTTGTCTGAAACCACAAGGCCTAGAGCTTAGATATTTAGTATGTAGCATCCTCTAGTAGGCCTCTACAAAAAAAAATTCAAATTATTGCCCTAGGGTCAAAATTGGCCCTGCCCCAGGGGTCTCTTGATTTTACATAGACTTATATAGGAAAACTTAAAAAATATTCTTGTCTGAAACCACAAGGCCTAGAGCTTAGATATTTGGTATGTAGTATTGTCTAATAGATGTCTACCAAGTTTGTTCAAATTCAATCTGCAGATGTTCATACCTATCAAGTGAGGTGGTTGCAATTGTATTTGATCTCTTATAAATTTATAAGCTATATTTAGAAGTACCCATTATTTTGCGTCCAATGAAGTAGCCAACTAGACTACTTTTTTAAGAACGCTTTTCACGTAGCCAACAAATGGTTTTAAGTACCCAACAATATGTACCCAATAATTGCCTATATGGACTACCCATCGAGTGCCCAAATGTGGGTCCGTCTGTCCGTCCGTCCGTCCATCCGTCCGTCTGTCTGTCCGCTCAAATCTGGATCCCACGATAACTTAATAACTAAGCAAGCTAACTTGATGAAACTTGGTATATGACTAGATGGCAATGTGTAGATTATGCACATCGTTTTATTTTTGTTCTTCGACTAAAATTGTGGTTGCTATGGTAACGGAAATAGTGAAAATATGGCAAAAAATGGGATCCTGCGATAACTAAGCAAGCTAACTTGATGAAACTTGGTATATGACTAGATGGCAATGTGTAGATTATGCACGTCATTTTATTTTTGTTCTTCGACTAAAATTGTGGTTGCTATGGTAATGGAAATAGTGAAAATATGGCAAAAAATGGGATTGATTACCATATTGAGCCAAGGTGGAGCCGGTAGGGGACTTATGTGTTGCATACAACACCAGTTACTTGTTTTTTATCTGATTTTCATGAAATTTTCACAGATTATGTAGTATTATGTTTCAAAGGTTCTTGCAGATTCAAATTTTGAAAAATTGCATAGGTCAAGGTCATATCTTGATAATTGTTTTTTTGCCTAAAATAATTCAAAATCTAAAAATATTTTGTTGGGACAATATGCATATAAATTAAGTCTTAAGGAGACCTTTCTAGTGATGGATAGTTTTTGAAAATAGGGTAAGATCTAGTGATTTAACAGCATGTCAGAGTTGGATCCTCTGTTTAATCAAGTTAATATCATTTTATGGCAAGATTTGTTTTAATATTTTGTGATATTGTTAAAGTGGAATGTATAACCTTTAAAAAAAAAAGAAAAAAAAAGAAGATAATCAAAATCTGTTAAGAAATGTAGCATCTTTGTGAACCTGCACAGAAGTTGCAAAAATAAACCTGATTCATATAGAATTCTGGTTGCATTGGCAACAAAAAGAAAAAAAGAGAAAACTTTAAAAATCATCTTCCTTCAAAGCTATTGGCCAGATTTCAAAAATAATTTGGTACAGATGTTCCTTGGGTAACTCTCTACCAAGATTGCTAAAATCGGGGAAAAAAACATGGCCACCAGGGGCAGGGCTAATTTGCCTTATATGTATATAGTGAAATTTTTAAACGACATTTCTTTTGAAACTGCTGGGCAGAATTTGATTGAATTTGGCAGGGATTCCGATCAGTAAAAAAAAAAATGGCTACCAGGGGCAGGGCTACTTTGCCTTATATGTATATAGTGAAATCTTAAAAAGACATCTCCTCTGAAACTGCTGGACAAAATCTGATTAAATTTGATCATTTGGTGAAGCTTCTCAAAAGTTGATAAAATTATTCTGATCCGTAAAAAAATTATGGCCGCCATGGGCGGGGCTAATTTGCCTTATATGTATATAGTGAAATCTTTAAACGACATCTCTTTTGAAACTGCTTGGCAGAATTTGATTGAATTTGGCAGGGATGATCCTTTGGTGAAACTTCACAAAGTTGCTAGAAATATTCCGATCAGTAAAAAAAAAAATGGCTACCAGGGGCAGGGCTACTTTGCCTTATATGTATATGTGAAATTTTTAAACCACATCTCCTCTGAAATAACTGGACAGAATTTGATTAAATTTGGCAGGGATGATTCTTGACCATCATGGCCCTCTTTTTCTGTAGAACTTAAGCTCTGTAAGCAAAGGGTTCTGGGTTTGAGTCCTGGTCTGGCTGCATATTTTTAACTTCACATCATTTATTAATAAGTACCATTGCTATGTGCACATGTCCTTGGCACATCATGATCAGCTTAGTTTTAATTATGTTTTTATGCCACCCTTTGAAGAAGAGCTAGGTGGCATGTTCTTTTGCAAATATTGGTCGGTTGGATAGTCAATCTGTTGGTCGGTCAGTAGACCATTTCGTTTCTGATCAATACCATAAAATGCCATGTATGAATGGTTCCTAAACTGTCAATCAAGTATGTTTACATTTACTGGCTTATCCAGCCAGTGTACATGTGAAACACATGGTGAACGGTTGACCTACTTTACACAAAAGAACATGTGCTTTTTGTTTGTGATACTGTTTGTGAGCACTTGACCTAGGTATGAATAGAAACTGTAAAATCATCAATAGGGGGAGGAGTTACACAGAAATTGTGGAACCATCCATTGTCCGCATCCATGTATAGTGTGCAGCCCGAGTTTGTGGCTCGAAATCTTGGAAAAAAAGTATTTCCCTTCTATAATGCGCATACCTTTTTTGTACGACGAGGAGGCAGCCATCTTGTTTACTCGCGGTTGTTTTGTGGATGTTTGATTGCACAACAGGTGGAAACATTCTACTGTTTCCGCAAGTCAGATGTAATGCAGCGATTAATCCGTGGGATATTATGGCTGAATTTGGTCATTTTAGGGTATGTATTATTACGCAATTTTATTGGTCACATCACTTTTTTTAAAACCAATCAAAAATGCAGTTTTATATAGCTGCCAGACGCAGTCATTTATTTTATTGTTTACATGACTTTCAAGTTTTCGTGCAGATGAGTGTTGCGTTATACACCCTTTCATTGGTCGATAATTTAATCAATAACTACTGTATGGCATGAAGTCATGTAGTGAAACAAAATAAGTCAGCTGGGGTAATAGACGATGGAAACTACCGATACCTTCTAGTTTGTTTTTCGCAAGTCTCTTAACAAAGGGTATATAAAGTACACAATCATCATGAACCAAACAGCTCTGTCCAATATGAAACTAACTTGTCAAATTTTCGTGGGATTGAATTGAAACTAATAAAATACTGTTTATTTATATTCATTTGAATTGTTTATTTATGCATGGTCACAGTGATGGCGATGCAAACATCTCATCTGTTTGTATGTCGTCAATTAATCATTACATAAAGCTCAGTACAGTACAGTAAGGGATTTCCGATTTAAGTGTAAGAAAATGAAATCACCAATATGAAAAAGAGAACAATGATTTGATAAGCATTTATTGTACAAAACCATGATAGAAATCACAAATAGACAACATTTTACAGGCAAGTACATACGAGATCAAGCTTTAATATCAATTTTGTGCATGAAATATACCAATAGACTCTACCGATACGGCTTCCTAGTGGGTGGGGTAAAGTTCGGGAAAATAGGAAAATATTGAGTTCTCTTGTATTGTGCGCACCCCCTATTTCAGAAACAAAATAGAAGTTTAAAAAATGCGCACAATACATGGCATTTTACAGTAACTGGAGAACGCTTGGGCCCACATTCCTCAGACTTCATAGGGTAATAGATAACCCCTATTGATATTGGGGTCACCTGGTCAAATGTCAAGAACGCCGTGACATTGAATGTGAAAATAGTTTCATATCAATAACTAGAGGAAGCTTGGGCCCACATTCAGGTTGATTGGTCATGACTAGTAGATGACCCCTATTGGGGTCACTTGGTCAAAGGTCAAGGTCACAGTCACCTTGAATGTGAAAATCATTCCCAATCACAGGGGTTTACTTAAGGATTTGACTTTCACTAGTCCAGGGGGCAAGTTACTTTGAACATCTACTATCCCCTTGTGAAAACAAGTTTCCCAGTCTTGAAGTTAGTTGGTGTATGTTAATGTTTTAAAACTAAATATGTGCAATATTAAGGTGGATTTTAGTTAATATGTATCAAAGGCAATTTGCAAGCATTTTACCCCTGATAAACTAAAGAAAATATAAAAAACGAAAGATTTCAATTACATAAATAAACTTGCCCGCCGGGCTATCTTCTTTGAAAAATCACTTGCCCGCAGTGATTTTAACCCAGCGTGGGCAAGAGGGCGTACAATTAAGAAAACCCCTGCAATCAATATCATGAGAATGCTTGGGCCCACATTCCTGAAACTTCATGGGGTGATTGGTCATGACTAGTAGATGGCCCCTATTTATTTTGGGGTCACTTGGTCAAAGGCCAAGGTCACTGTAAAAATAGATTCCGGTCAATAACTTGAGATCGGGTCACATTGACCTCGAATGTTAAAATTGTTTATGATCAATAACCAGAGAACGCATTGGCCCACATTCCTCAAACTTCATAAGATGACTTTGCTGTCACTTGGTCAAGATCAAGGTCACACTGATCTTGAATGGTGAATATCGTTTCCGATCAATAACCGAAGAAAGCTAAGGCCCAAATTCCTCAAATGGTCAGGACTAGAATATGACCTGTATTGATTTTGCTTTATGGCTTTAATACTGTTATAGAGATGTCAAATTCTGACAGGAATGGGGTGGGGGGAGAGTGGGGAGCAAAATATGTTGTTCCGACAACTCTTTGTTATAGTGATTGCAAGTGTATCAGAGTTTAGCCTGTTGGGTCCCTGGCTCTAAGGTCATGGTTATACTTAAAGGTGAAGACATTTAGAGGTGAAGGTGCAAATAGTGCTTGATTTGCTTGTCTGGGCTGTAACTTACTTCTGGATCAAATGATTCTCCATTGATTTGGCAGTAAGACTTGCCTATATAAATTGAAGTATTATACATTTTCCTAGGTTTCCTAGGAATTGTCCTAGGAAAAACCTTGGAGTATTGGGACCGAGGTTTTTTCCGAGGGTTTCCAGGAAAAATGGACCCGGAAAAAAACCTCGGAAAGTACCTTGGACACCTCAGAAACCTTGGAAATTATCTCGGACACCTTGGAGTATTGGGACGAAGGTTTTTCCAAGGAAAGCTTAGACACCTCGGAAATACCTTGGACATCTAAGGTGTTTTCCTAGGAAATGTCCAGGATTCTTTCAAGGAAAAACACCTTGGATGATATCGGAAAATACCAAGGAAAACATAGGAAAATACCTTGGACAATGTCGGAAAAAACCTTGGACACCAGTGTCAAAGCATATGTCTCTTCTTTTTTTTAAATCAGAAGTCAGCCATTTAAATGAGTTAGAATTTGTGCAATAATAGTTGAACTGACTATGGTTAAAATTGTTTACCTTCACTTTAACTGAAAGCAAAAGGGCAAGCTGATGAAAATATCAAAAACACATATTTCTTAGCAGTAATAGCAATTAACATTTAATTTTCAGCAATTAACAATATAAATCCAATTATTTGATGGCTTCAGGAACTCCCTTAGCTTTGCATTTACTGTAAGGGGGGGGGGGGGGGGGGTTAATGTATGTACAATCGTCTCTTGATCAACTCTGAAAGATATTAGGTTTTTGAATATATTTAACATGATTTTCCTGACAAAATTGAACCTTTTAAGTATGAAAATTTCCAAAGGGCAATAACTCCTAAAATATGCTACCGAGAGTTCTTGTGCACAGCACTTCTCATCAATGAAACCTATCTACCCATGTAGTTTCAGGTTGATACCTCTTATAGTTTTGTTTTGCTCTAGTCAAAATTATGACGGACAGACCGACGGACAAAGCGGCAACTATATGCTCTCCCTTTGGGGAGCATAAAAAAAAGTTTTGTTCTGATATTTTCAAGTTTCATTAATATGTATAATCATTGAATTGTTAAAATTGAAAAAAGTACCTTAAGTGTTATCATTGCAGAGGATCAGTGTCTCTCACAAGGCCTTTAGCTGTAACTGCTGTTTACTCTGTTTATTCTGAAACAAAGTATGATATTTTTGGCTAAAAGACACATGCATTAGAACTATACACAATCTTAAATATGACACACACCCCCCCCCCCCATCCAACCAAAAAAACCAAAAAAAAACAGCAAATTTATTTATCATTGGTAAGATCATGTTTAATTAAAAGAGCTGATGCTACCATTTTGAGCCAAGAACACATAGATGAACTAGAAAATCCAAAACCTTCACTTGATACATTTAATGATGTTGAATAAGAATTCATGACTTGAGTAAATGTAACTTTATTTAATGTTATTAACTTAAAACTACCCTTCAATTTTACTTAAAAGGACCAAGGTTTAGTTGACTAAAATAACATAATATTTGTTTCCAATAAAAAATTTTGATACCGGTTTTATTATGCTCACCGAAGGTGACGCATATAGTCGCCGCTTCGTCCGTCCGTCCGTTCGTCCGTCCGTTCGTCCGTCACACTTTTCTTGTCCGGACTATTTCTCAGGAACTAACGGCTTGAATTCAACGAAACTTTATGGGAAGCTTTATTACCAAGAGGAGATGTGCATATCGTCAGCATGACCCGATTCCTAAATTTTTCACAGAGTTATGGCCCATTGACTTTTCGGCCTATAGTACATATTGCATGATTCTTGTCCGGGCTATTTCTCAGGAACTAATGGCTTGAATTCAATGAAACTTTATGGGAAGCTTTATTACCAAGAGGAGATGCGCATATCGTCAGCATGACCCGATTCCTAAATTTTTCACAGAGTTAATAATGGCCCATTGACTTTTTTGCCTATATTCCATATTGCATGATTCTTGTCCGGGCTATTTCTCAGGAATTAATGGCTTGAATTCAACGAAACTTTATGGGAAGCTTAATCACCAAGAGTAGATACGCATATCGTCGGCGTGACCTGGTTCCTCAATTTTTCACAGAGTTATGGCCCATTGACTTTTCGGCCTATAGTACATATTGCATGATTCTTGTCCGGGCTATTTCTCAGGAACTAATGGCTTGAATTCAACGTAACTTTATGGGAAGCTTTATTACCAAGAGGAGATGCGCATATCGTCAGCATGACCCGATTCCTAAATTTTTCAAAGAGTTAAGGCCCCTTGACTTTTTGGCCTATAGTACATATTGCATGATTCTTGTCCGGACTATTTCTCAGGAACTAATGGCTTGAATTCAACAAAACTTTATGGGAAGCTTTATCACCAAGAGTAGATACACATATCGTCGGCGTGACCTGGTTCCTCAATTTTTCACAGAGTTATGGCCCCTTGACTTTTTGGCCTATAAATCATGTTGCATGATTCTTGTCCGGGCTATTTCTCAGGAACTAATGGCTTGAATTCAATGAAACTTTATGGGAAGCTTTATTACCAAGAGTAGATATGCATATCGTCGACGTGACCTGGTTCCTCAATTTTTAAGAGAGTTATGGCCCCTACTGCCATGTTGTTGACTAATATTCATGTCATTTGCCTAATTTAACAGGAGATATCATTTAAACAAAACCCCACAAAATTCAATATGCTAGTAATGTCAATCATAATCATGTCAGCTAATTGTTGTTTAGGCCATTATACACTATTTCAAATATCCAGTCATATGTCAAGAGTGTTGGTTAACCTCCTTGATATGAGCACACATTGAAATGTATGACTTAATTTTTAGTAGTATAAAAACTTTAAAAAAATCAATGAAAGATCTGATGAGTAACACGTATTATCATATTAAATAGTAAACTGTTACTAAGTCTCCAAATTAGAGTTGGTAAAACATCTCATCTGATGAGGAGAATAGATATGATTTAGGAATGGGGATTTCAACATATCCTCCCACCCATTGACCAAGGCCTTATTTGTAACAATGACGTTCTTCGGGGAGCATCTGTCAGTTCTACTGACTTTCTTGTTACAAAATATAATCTGGTCAACTGTGACTTACTTTTATTTTTATCCATAAATGATATAATACAGATCCATTGATGACATACATCATTAATATGAAAATAAGATAAAACATTTTAAATTATACACACATAAAATTATGTATTAATCATCATGTCTGAAAATGTAAATTAATATCAAGAAAGTTTAAGTTATATCTGGTTCTTTTATGATAAAGTTTCAATCAATGGATTAAGATTGATTGCAAAATGTCCATATAAAAGCCTATTTGACCTAAAATTATCAGAGAATGGCTGCCGCATACAGATTACAGTACAAGTGCATTCTAATAAAAATATTATCTGATGAATGTGTTAAAAACTATAAAAGTTTGTAATTCTGTTATCAACACTGACGAAAATTAACGGCTGAATAAACTTACCACCATCTTTCGGACTTCCAGCTTTGGAATAAGCAATGTCAAAATGACTCTCTGCTTACTCTATCCCCGGTTCCACAATGTTAGTCAAGGATAATATAATTTCTATGGTAAGAGTGTCATTTATTCATACAAATTCAAGCAAACAGTTCTGTCAAATCATTATTAACCAGGTTTTCCGAACTCTTCCGAAAACTCTGGTTACTAGGTTGGGGTATGTCGGCGGATGGGCGGGCGGGCGTAAACAATTTCTTTTGTGCGCAACTCCTCCTACATTTTTCAACGGATTTATCCCATACTTTAACAGAAACATTAATACATAGTGGCCTGGCGCATATTGTCAGGGTTTTATGGTTCGAATATTTTTGATGCAGTTATGGCCCTTTGTTATTTTTTCACATATGTAATATATAGGGAAATATTCTTCTGTGCGCAACTCCTCCTACATTTTTCAACGGATTTGGCCCAAACTTTTACAGAAGCATTATTACATAGTGGCCTGGTGCATATTGTCAGGGTTTTGTGGTTCGACTATTTTTGATGCAGTTATGGCCCTTTGCCCCTTAACGGATGTAATATAAAGGGAAATATTCTTTTGTGCACAACTTCTACATTTCTTAATTAATTTTGTCCATACTTTAACAGAAGTACTAAGTCACCCTAGAGAATATTACCTGTGTTTTGCAGTTTGACCATTTTTGATGGAGTTATGCCCCTTTGATAAAATTCCTTGTCCGGAGCATAACTCCTACATTATAAGAGGTATTGACTTGAAACTTTATAGGTGCATACATCTCATTGAGTACTGTACTGCAGAGTAATATTCCCAGTATAATCCATGGTGTAAAGGTATGTGATTACATGGCATTTATGGCAAAGATATATTTTCAAGTGTTTAAAAATAAGCCCATAGGATATACTTGCGCTGTAAAGTGGGTGCTTAAATATAAGTCCATAAGATATACATAGTTTGTGCTGTAAAGTGGGATTTTCCACTCCTGCTCACAGTACAATAGGTCTGTAGATATGTGGTTATAGACATGGGGTCCTATCATGCTGAAATATATTTAGCTTGGTTATATTATTATTTTTTTAATAGAGTATGTTCTTGTAGATTTTATATTTGTTAATAGATTTTCGTTTTCTTATATATTTTTTTACAGCCGGTTACCCAAGATCCAAAGGTTCTTGCTTCTGAGTGAAACTGGCCATGTATTTGCTGTTGGGAAAATGAGTGCTTTTGGAGGGCTTATTTTAAAGAGAAGTGTTCCTCTTATACAAGTGTTACATACAAAAAAAAAAAGGGGGGGGGGGCGTCGCTGAGCGGTTACAGTTGTGGACTACAAATCTCTTAGCCCCTCACCGCTATGGGTTCGAATCCCGGTAGGGACTTTGGATTTTTCATGTGAGGAAGCCTTCCAGCTGGCTTGCGGTAGGTTGGTGGTTCTACCCGGGTACCTCTGTGTACTCGGGGTCTTCCTCCACCTATAATTAGCTGGACATCGCTATATGTCCCTTTCAAACCGAAGTAAGATGAAAAATTTTATAAGCAAAGATTGACATCACTTTCACTGGGTTTTGAAAATTAGATTTTGCTGCATGTTGTTTTCTTACAAAATACCAATTTTTCCTATATTTCCATCCCATTTTGATGACATAGGTCTGTGGTTTTTCTTATTTTTTAAGATTTCTTTAATCAGCTTTTTAATATTAATGTAATTTTATGCTATTTTTAAGTACTGTTTAATTTTATTCATTTTTAATGATAGAGATTTTACTTGTAATGGTATGAAACATTAAAGCAAGTTGTATCCGTAATTATCTAAGGTGTTTTTAGTTTTCCTGAGCCCTGTGTCATCAACTCCATCAAGAATGGTCAGCTCTGCAAGTTGGAATATAAAGTGTTTTTTTTTCATAGAAATATTCCTTTGTTGGTGATATTCAAATAATTATACCCTCTGCACAACAATGTTGTAAGGGGGGTATACTGGATTCAGCTTGTCTGTCTGTCTGGCCATCAGTGTCAAGCTTTTTTTTGTCCGGACTGTAACTCAAAAAGTATGAAAGACATCCAGATAAAATTTCAAAAGTGGAAAGATCTCATTGAAGGGGAGTGCAGTGCCCAAGAACCATAACTCTCTGTTGCAGAATTTTGGAGTTATTGCCCTTTGAAAATATTCATACTTAATTTTTGTCAAGACCTGCATAACTCAAAAAGTATAAAAGATATCAAGATGAAATTTCATATGTGGATAGATCTCATTGAAGGGAAGTGCAGTGTTCAAGAACTGTAACCCCTTATCCACATCATTTTAAAATCCCTGTGACAAAGCGGCATGAGGGGGTTATTAGCGCCATGACAAAGGCAGTTCTAGCTGTTCTTCATTAAAAAGAGATAGCTTCCATGAGATGAAATTATTACTAAATGAAGATGTGGACATTTTTACCCAAAAATCCACTCCTAGGCCAGTTTACCAATTTCAACAAAATTTAAAAACAACATTACTTTTATTTCATTCTTTTCAGACAGTCACAAGGATTCAAGAATTTTACAGTTTCTAAGTTGAGGTTTCCAAGTGATGTCCGAGCTCAAAAATTACTAAGTCCTTAATTGTACGTACTTTCCAAGCCCCAAAAAGACTATGTTTCACTTTCCTAGGTATTGTCCAAGCAATTCCTAGGAAAAACTTATATGTCCAAGGAAATGTCCAAGGTAATAATTTCTAATTTTTCTATGAAAACAAACTTCTAGTTATTTTTGAGTTATCCTGCGACAAAGTGCAGTTTGGGAATCATAGCCCATTTCCATTGGTTTTATTGTGTTACCTGCTGTAAGCAGAGGTGATACATAGGGATCACTTTTCCGTTTTATCTCTGTCTGTTGCACTTCATTTGTCATATTTTTGCCATCATGCTTCAGCAGGTGACACATGTGTTTCAACACTCTTGTTGTTTTTATCCATATAAGGACTCCTGTATTGCTTCCAATCCTAACAAAGCCTTCTTTATCCTGTCCCTCCCTATATCTTGAACTTTAAAGCAACAAAATATACATGGGTTAGTTGCACTTCCAGTTGATTCATGGTTACACTTGATTTGGTTTTAGTTTACTTAAAATCACCGAATAGTCAGAACTATGCTGTTGTATACATTCTCAGCCTTTGGTGTTCCTTCAATAATGCCCCTTATCCTTCATTAAAGATTGGATAAGGGCACATTTTGATGTTTGATTATGGTTGATACTTGACTGATAGATATATAATGAAGTCCCATGAAAATCAGAAAATACGACAGATTTGCCACTTTTACACTCTAGCATCTTCATTTAGGGCTATCCACAGATAAAAATTCAGGCGCAAATTTTTGTGTGGGATGGGTGCTGGAGGGGTGGACCCCTTCGGTCTGTCAATTTTTTGGTACATTTTCGCCTTTAATTGACACATTTTGTTGGTCTCTTCTTGCTTACTTCCACATAAAAAACAATGTTATTATCTCATTTAAAATCCTTATTATACTTTTCTTTTTGCACTAAAAGTATGTTGAAATAAATTCATGAGTCTCCCAGTAAGCTTGCTTAATGACTGATTACCTGCTATTGAGCTATTGATTTTGAAAAAAATCATAAATCAAGATCATTATCTACAAACATATTAAAAAATATGGCAAATTTAAAAGTTTCAAATTATTCTTTTATTTTCTATTGATTTAAAATACATATATATATATTAAAAAAAGTGAACATTTAATAATCTGTATTATGTTTGTATTTCTTTAAACCCAAAATTCCATTCTGAAAAAAAAAAAAGTTTAAAGATAAATTGTTCCACATAAATAATTTCTTAACATATGTTGTTGCCTTCTGTATGTGTTGCTTTTCAGCAGAAAATTTCAGTTCTTTTTATGTATATATGCATTACATAATTAATTAAAGGAGTGGGTTTTAGTGATTAATATAACTGTTTCATAACAATCAGTAGCTTAAAAATAGAAAGAAAATCTGCGAAAACTGATGACATATAGAAATGCAACCCCTTTAATGTTATTGGCAATTTGGGTATGTGACATAATTATATTGGTCAGGTTTTTATTACAAGATTGAAAAAATATATGTTGAGAAAGGTTAAAGTGATTTGTTCTAGTCAAGATTTTTTTTCTCTCTCATTTCTTCGTAGATTACAGCTAAATTTGAGAAAATGTTCCAAAAGAAAAAAAAGTCAGCTTTTTCAACACCAGAAGTTTGTTAATCTGGCAGGTAATAAGCCGACTATAAATGCAAGATCAAAAAAAAATGAGGCCAAAAAAAAAAAAAAATATTGAATGTTGTCTCTTTCTTTCTTTTTCATTCATTTATACACTATTGTAGTAAAAATGTTAATATGCAAAGTACATTTTACATGTCCGACATTGTTGTTGCTTTGGTTATGTGAATTTTTCTTTTTTCAGTGCTAGATCTATTTCCTTAATTGCGTCTGACTGCAGTCTGAAACTTCAAATATCAATCAATTTTAACCCGATATAAATTTAGATATTTGCCTTTTAAACTAAATAAACCATGATAAAATATCTTTGGCAGTTGGTAACTGTCTGGTACCTCACCTTTCTACATTTGGCAATTGTTGTCTGTCAATCTGTGAAAGTGGGCGGAATCATGTATAATGCGCATACCGAGTTTGAGGTTCTAAACCTTGGTAAAAATCTATTTCCTTTCTATAATGTGCACACATTCTTCGTACATCGAGGAGGCTGCCATTTTGTGTAGCCGCAGGTGTTTTGCGGATATTCGATTGAACTACAGGTAACAAAAGTTCTACTGCTTCAGGCAGTCAGTCATGCGACGATTATTATTCACACCTCTAGTATCAACATTCAGCTTGCATATTGTATTGATGTTGATTATGGCCAATTATTTCAGTAAAAGTCTTCAAATGTTGACACCTTGTTTGTTTTTCGCACGTCCCTTGGACTTTGAAGTTCACAATTATCTTTAAACCAAACAGATCTGACCAAAATAGAACTAACTAGCTAGAATTTCAACTGAATTTACTAAAAACAATTAACTGATTGTATAATCTTAATATAATGGCAGTCATGGTTTGTCTCAGAAATGATTATGCGAATATCGCATTTGGCTTTGTCGTCAATTAATAATTATGTAAAGTTCAGTACAGTATTGAACAATTTCTAGGTGATTTACAGTGATAAAAACAAAATGAATACGAACATGAGAACAATGATTTCGTAAGCATTTATTTCACAATTATATTGTAAAAATTACAATTTTCTGGTAAGTATATGATAAAGCTTTAATACAGATTTAGAATATAAAAAACTCATATAGACTTGATCTTGTGTTGCAAGGGGAGATAGATGAAGAAGAGGTGAAGCAGGAGAGAGACTGGGAAGCTTACTGGCGGATGCTCTTCCCCAAGGTCACCCAGCAGAACATCAAAGACTTTGAAAAATACTACAAAGGTATGTATTTCAGAGTTTCCGGAAACAGAGTCAGTATCGAAGAACTGTAACTCCTCTGGTCCCAATCTAAATTGTTTACCTTGAAAATTTATTCAAGGTATTAACTTGAAAATTAAAATATAGACAGATGGCAATTAGGAGAAGTGCAGTATCAAGACTGAAACTCAACCTGCTGGTCCCAATTTTGATTTTTTCCCATTGTGTACTTTTAGCTCACCTGAGCACAAAGTTCTCCGGTGAGGTATTGTGATCAGTCTTTGTCCGGCGTCTGTTGTGCGTCGTCAACTTTTGCTTTAAACGACATCTCCTCCTAAACCTCTTAGCAGATTTTGATAAAATTTTACATGAATGATCCTTAGGTGGTAATGAGCAAAAATAGCTAAAATCATATTACGATCCGCCAACCAAGATGGCCACCAGAGCTAAAAATAGAAAAATCTTTAAACAACATCTCCTCCTAAACCGCTAAGCAGATTTTAATAACACTCAGTAGGAATGATCATTTGGTGATACTGCATAAAAATAGCTAAAATCTTTCTGGTCCGCCAATCAAGATGGCTGCCAGAGCTAAAAATAGAACAATCTTTAAACAACATCTCCTAAACCGCTAAGCAGATTTTGATGAAATTTTACAGGAATGATTTTACAGAGCAAAAATAGCTAAAATTGTTTAGGTCTGCTGACCAAGATGGCCACCAGAATTAAAAATTAATAATGTTTAAATACTCTATAATTTCTTATGTGTAAATTTTTTTCCTTACTTAAGCATTTTCTCTCTAGCAGTTGAATTCAGGTGAGCAATTTAGGGCCATCATGGCTCTTTTGTTTTTTCTTGTCAGGAACGTAACTTGAAAATTATACAAGATATTGACTTGAAACTCAAAATATAAACAGATAGCAACTAGGAAAAGTACAGTGTTCAAGAACAGTAACTCTACCTGGCCCAATTTTGTTGCTTTTTTCCCTTTGATTTTTTTTTGTCCGGCACATAAATGAAAAATTATACAAGGTATTGACTTAAAATATAGACAAATAGTGACTAGAAGTGTAATGTCCAAATATAGACAAATGGTGACTAGAAGTGCAGTGTCCAAGAAGTGTAACTCTACCTGGTTCCAATTTAAATCATCTCCTTTGTTTATTTTAGCTTATTGTGACCAATGAATGTCCATTGTCTGTCAAGATTGTCAAGATTGTTTGCGCTGATTAAAAAACATGGGAAATTCTGGTCTAGTCAGTTTTTTCCCGCCTAATATATTGTGCGTGATGGTGGGGAAATTCTGGACTAGTCAGTTTTTCCCCCCCTATTTCCCCATCTTCACTCATAATATATAAAAGGGGGGGGGACTGACAAGGCCAGAATTTGCCCACCTTAACGCACAATATAATAGATAGGGATGAAAACTGACTAGTCCAGAATATCCCCACCTTAACGCAATATAATAAAAAGGGGGGAACTGACTAGGCCTGAATTTCCCCAACTATATAAAATATTGTGAGTGAAGGTTGGGAAATTCTGGCCTAGTCAGTTTTCCCCCCCTGTCATTTAGAGTATGCGTTAAGGTGGGGAAATTCTGGCCTAGTCAGTTTTTTCCCCCCTTTTAAATAGATTGTGTGTAAAGATTTGGAAATACTGGCTTAGTCAGAGTTTTGACCCAATCTTCATTAGATTTGTTCAGGATGTTTGTCTACATGATATCTTGGATGAGTTAAAAAATGTGTCACATGGGGTTAAAAACTAGGTCACCAGGTCAAATCTTAGAAAATCCTTGTGAACACTCTAGAGGCCACAGCTTTAGCCCAATCTTCATTAGATTTGGTCAGGATGTTTATCTACATGATATCTTGGATGAGTTCAAAAATGGGTCACATGGGGTCAAAAACAAGGTCACCAGGGCAAATTTTAGAAAATCCTCTAGAGGCAACAGGAAAAAGGAAATTAAAAACCTTGTTAACACTCTAGAGGCCACATTTTTGGCCCAATCTTCATGAAATTTGGTCAGGGTGTTTAGTTTGAAATCGGGTAACGTGGGGTCAAAAACTAGGTCACCAGGTCAAATCTTAGCAAAACCTTGTGAACACTCTTAGAGGCCACAGTTTTAGTCTAACCTGAATGTAACTTGGTCAAGATGTTTGTTTACATTATATCTTGGATAAATTCAAAACTGGACCACATGGGGTCAAAAAAAAGGTCACCAGGGCAAATCATAGAAAAATCTTGTGAACACTCTAGGGGCCTACATTTTTAGCTCACCTGAGCACAGCGTGCTCATGGTGAGCTTTTGTGATTGCCTTTTGTCCATCGTCCGTGCGTGAAAATGAAAATTTTAAAAATCTTCTTCTCCGAAACAACAAGGCCTAGCCTTTTGATTTTTGGTATGTAGCATGATCTTATGACTCTCTACCAAGATTGTTCAAATTATGACCCTGGGGTCAAAATTGGCCCCGCCCCAGGGTCCTGATTTACAAAGGCTAATATAGGAAAAACTTGAAAAATCTTCTTCTCAGAAACCACAAGGCCTGGGGTTTAGATATTGGTGTGCAGCATTGTCTAGTAGATCACAACCAAGATTGTTCAAATCATGGCCCTGGGGTCAAATTTGGCCCCGCCAAGGGGTCATCTGATTTTACATAGGCTAATATAAAAAAAAACTTGAAAAATCTTCTTCTCAGAAACCACAAGGCCTGGGGTTTAGATATTTGGTATGTAGCATTGTCTGATAGATCACAACCAAGTTTGTTCAAATCATGGCCCTGGGGTCAAATTTGGCCCCACCAAAGGGGTCCCTGTAGTATTGGTATGTAGCATTGTCTACTGGGTCTCTACCACCTTTTTAGCTCACCTGAGCACAAAGTGCTCAAGGTGAGCTTTTATGATCGCCCTTCGTCCGGCGTCGTGCGTCGTCCGTCGTCAACAATTTGCTTTAAACGACATCTTCTCTGAAACCACTGGATAGAATTTAATGAAACTTGGCAGGAATGTTCCTTGGGCAAGGCTCTACAAAAGTTGCTAAAATAAAGTTGATCCATGAAGAACTCTGGTTGCCATGGCAACAAAAAGAAAAATAATTTGAAAACTTTAAAAATCATCTCCTTCAAAACTACTGGCCAGATTTCGAAATAAATTGGTACAGATGTTCCTTGGGTCAACCTCTACCAAAGTTGCTAAAATTATTCAAATCCGTAAAAAAACATGGCCGCCAGGGGCGGGGCTTATTTGCCTTATATGTATATAGAGAAACCTTTAAACAACATCTTCTCTGAAACCACTGGACAGAATTTGATTAAACTTGGCAGGGATGATCCTTGGGTCAACCTTCACAAAAGTTGCTAAAATAAACTTGATCTATGTAGAACTCTGGTTGCCATGGCAACAAAAAGAAAAAAAAATGAAAACTTTAAAAATCATCTTCTTCAAAACTACTGGCCAGATTTTAAAATAAATTGGTACAGATGTTCCTTGGGTCAACCTCTACCAAAGTTGCTAAAATTATTCCGATCCATAAAAAAATATGGCCGCCAGGGGCGGGGCTTATTTGCCTTATTTGTATATAGGGAAAACTTTAAACAACATCTCCTCTGAAACCACTGGACAGAATTTGATTAAACTTGGCAGGGATGATCCTTGGGACAACCTCCACAAAAGTTGTTAAAATAAACTTGATCCATGAAGAACTCTGGTTGCCATGGCAATAGAAAGAAAAAAAAATGAAAACTTTAAAAATCATCTTCTTCAAAACTACTGGCCAGATTTTAAAATAAATTGGTACAGGTGTTCCTTGGGTCAACCTCTACCAAAGTTGCTAAAAATTTTCCGATCCGTAAAAAACATGGCCGCCAGGGGCGGGGCTTATTTGCCTTATATGTATATAGGGAAAACTTTAATCAACATTTCCTCTGAAACCACTGGAAAGAATTTGATTAAATTTGGCAGGAATGATCCTTGGGACAACCTTCACAAAAGTTGCTAAAATAAACTTGATCCATATAGAACTCTTGTTGCCATGGCAACAAGAAGAAAAAAAATATGAAAACTTTAAAAATCATCTTCTTCAAAGCTACTGGCCAGATTTTAAAATAAATTGGTACAGATGTTCCTTGGGTCAACCTATTTATCTCAGGTGAGCGATTTAGGGCCATCATGGGCCTCTTGTTACAAATCATGACCATTGGGTCAAATTTGGCCACACCAAAGGGGTCCCTGATTTTACATACATGTAGGCTAATATAGGGAAAAACTTGAAAAATCTTCTTCTCAGAAACCACAAGGCCTGGAGTTTAGATATTTGGTATGTAGCATGATCTTATGACTCTCTACCAAGATTGTTCAAATTATGACCCTGTGGTCGAAATTGGCCCTGCCCCAGGGGTCACTTGATTTAACATATGCTAATATAGGAAAAAAAACTCGAAAAATCTTCTTCTCAGAAACCACAAGGCCTGGGGTTTAGATATTTGGTGTGCAGCATTGTCTGATAGATCACAACCAAGTTTGTTCAAATCATGGCCCTGGGGTCAAATTTGGCCCTGCATAGGGGTCACCTGATTTTACATAGGCTAATATAGAAAAAAAACTTGAAAAATCTTCTTCTCAGAAACCACAAGGACCTGGAGTTTAGATATTTGGTATGTAGCATTGTCTACTTGGTCTCTATCACGTTTTTACAAATCATGACCATTGGGTCAAATTTGGCCCCACCAAAGGGGGTCCCTGATTTTACGTAGGCTAATATAGGAAAAAACTTGAAAAATCTTCTTGGAAACCACAAGGCCTGGAGTTTAGATATTTGGTATGTAACATGGGCTAATAGACCTCTACCAAGTTTGTTCAAATCATGACCCTGGGGTCAAAATTGCTGCCCCAGGGGTCACTTGATTTTACATAGCCTAATGATACCAGGTGAGCGATCCAGGGCCATCATGGCTCTCTTGTTCATTATCAGTATCAGTCTTCATTACACTTGATAAGAATGATGACTGCATGAATTCCTAGTTGAGTGCAAATTCAGGTAAAAAATGAAAATCTAGGTCACTTAGTCAAATGTTAGAAAAACAATTAAGATGCCACATTTTTTGTCATCATGCCTAACACAGCAGTCTTACTCTGATGTGCGACACAGGGACATCTTGGCCCTCTTGTTTTTCTTTTTCTTTTATAACTTAAAATTTAAATATAATATTGTTTCTCCAGAAAGCACAACTTAATTTGTATTTATTATGATAAAAACATATATATTAAACAATTAAGAATTTATTTTAGTGTCTTAATTATTTATTCTTCATTTAAAGAAAGGAAACAAGGTTGACAAAACTTACAAGTCTGTATCGTGATACGTATAGTATGACCACTGTATCACGATACGTATCATATCATTGGGTAAGCGTATCGTTACACCCTGAAGGAATTGCTATATTATTGAATAAAAATGAAAGTATTTGATTAAAAAGTTTGTTTTTATTATCTTTTAAGTGAAATATGGTATGAATTCCAATGAGTCATATTCCTCAAAGTGGCCAATTTTACAGATAAAAATTCTCAAATGTGGCAGGGGCCTTTTTCCCCCACAAAAAAACTGAAAAAAGCCCTGATGCATTGCTCTATCTTGTGGACACATTAAATTTTAGTTAACTTCATGAAGTTGAATGATAAGGTTACAATGACAAATAAAAGTGTATAGCTTTAGAAATATTTAGGAAACCTGTGTGACCAATATAAAACCAGCTGTAAGAACTTTTAGGCTGACAGCTTTATACTGTTTTCTGCTGATCAATTTCTTGAGATGAGAAGATAGCACTATCATCTGTGAGGTGACTTGGTTGTTGAAGGTTTTAAATTGCATGAACTAGTTTAAGTCAATAATAATCATTGTGAAAGGAATGAACATAATGCTTGGATTCTTGTTGTAACACTTGCAGGGTCTGAAGAGGAAGAATCTGATTTGAAGGAAGCATATCTGAAGTTTGAGGGGGACATGCAGGTGATACTGGATAATGTGATGTGCTCCACGGTGGAGGATGAGCGACGGTTTTCTGACATTATCCATGAGTGGATCAAGAACAAGGAAGTTCCTGAGTTCAAGAAATTCTCCAAGGAAAATAAAAAGTCTCGTGAAAAAAGAAAGAGAAAGGTAAAGCTATTTTAGCATATAAACCCCTGCTTTTTTATCCCCCTCTGAGGGCAGACTGATATAAATTTGGCGTTATCCATTTAACTGTTTGTCTGTTTGTCCCGCCCGCTTTGATTGGAACATAACTCTTAAAACTAATTTTAGTTATAAACCTAAAACTATATACATGGTTACATCTCATTTAGTAGAAGTGCAGTATATAGGAACTGTAACTCTAAACTTGATAATTTTTTAGCTCACCTGAGCACAAAGTGCTCAAGGTGAGCTTTTGTGATCGCCCTTCGTCCGGCGTCCGTCGTCGTGCGTCGTCCGTCGTCAACAATTTGCTTTAAACGACATCTCCTCTGAAACTGCTGGACAGAATTTAATGAAACTTGGCAGGAATGTTCCTTGGGTGAGGCTTTACAAAAGTTGCTAAAATAAAGTTGATCCATGAAGAACTCTGGTTGCCATGGCTACAAAAAGAAAAATAATATGAAAACTTTAATAAATCATCTCCTTCAAAACTACTGGCCAAATTTCAAAATAATTTGGTACAGATGTTCCTTGGGTCAACCTCTACCAAAGTTGCTAAAATTATACCGATCCCAAAAAAAACATGGCCGCCAGGGGCGGGCTTATTTGCCTTATATGTATATAGAGAAACCTTTAAACAACATCTCCTTTGAAACCACTGGACAGAATTTGATTAAACTTGGCAGGGATGATCCTTGGGTCAACCTTCACAAAAGTTGCTAAAATAAACTTGATCCATTTAGAACTCTGGTTGCCATGGCAACAAAAAGAAAAAAAAAGAAAAACTTTAAAAATCATCTTCTTCAAAACTACAGGCCAGATTTTAAAATGAATTGGTACAGATGTTCCTTGGGTCAACCTCTACCAAAGTTGCTAAAATTATTCTGATCCGTAAAAAAACATGGCCGCCAGGGGCGGGGCTTATTTGCCTTATATGTGTATAGGGAAAACTTTAAACAACATCTCCTCTGAAACCACTGGACAGAATTTGATTAAACTTGGCAGGGATGATCCTTGGGTCAACCTTCACAAAAGTTGCTAAAATAAACTTGATCCATGTAGAACTCTGGTTGCCATGGCAACAAAAAGAGAAAAAAATGAAAACTTTAAAAATCATCTTCTTCAAAACTACTGGCCAGATTTTAAAATAAATTGGTACAGATGTTCCTTGGATCAACCTCTACCAAAGTTGCTAAAATTATTACGATCCATAAAAAAACATGGCCGCCAGGGGCGGGGCTTATTTGCCTGATATGTGTATAGTTAAAACTTTAAACAACATCTCCTCTGAATCCACTGGACAGAATTTAATTAAACTTGGCAGGGATGATCCTTGGGTCAACCTTCACAAAAGTTGCTAAAATAAAATTGATCCATGTAGAACTCTGGTTGCCATGGCAACAAAAAGAAAAATAATTTGAAAACTTTAAAAATCATCTTCTTCAAAACTACTGGCCAGATTTCAAAATAATTTGGTGCAGATGTTCCTTGGGTCAACCTCTACCAAAGTTGCTAAAATTATTCCGATCCGTAATAAAACATGGCTGCCAGGGGCGGGGCTTATTTGCCTTATATGTATATAGAGAAACCTTTAAACAACATCTCCTCTGAAACCACTGGACAGAATTTGATTAAACTTAGCAGGGATGATCTTTGGGTCAACCTTCACAAAAGTTGCTAAAATAAACTTGATCCATGTAGAACTCTGGTTGCCATGGCAATAAAAAGAAAGAAAAAATGAAAACTTTAAAAATCATTTTCTTCAAAACTACTGGCCAGATTTTAAAATAAAAAGGGTACAGATGTTCCTTGGGTCAACCTCTACCAAAGTTGCTAAAAATTTTCCGATCCGTAAAAAACATGGCCGCCAGGGACAACATCTCCTCTGAAACCACTGGACAGAATTTGATTAAACTTGGCAGGGATGATCTTTGGGTCAACCTTCACAAAAGTTCCTAAAATAAACTTGATCCATATAGAACTCTTGTTGCCATGGCAACAAAAAGAAAAAAAATATGAAAACTTTTAAAATCATCTTCTTCAAAACTACTGGCCAGATTTTAAAATAAATTGGTGCAGATGTTCCTTGGGTCAACCTATTTATCTCAGGTGAGCGATTTAGGGCCATCATGGGCCTCTTAATTAATCCCCTTTGCTATTTTCTTATTTAATTTTTGTTTGTCCCATATCTTTAAAAGTATTTGAGGTATCCTTGTTTAACTTCCTATGTGGTTACAGTGGCGCTATCGATTCAGTTGTCAAAAATAGTGTATATCGTTCGTATCGCATCGTACCGTATTGTATAGTATACTCGATCGTAACGTATCGAATCGTATCCTATCGAATTCAATCGTATTACACATAATAATCTTATTGCATGGTATTGTAAAAATGGTATATAAACGTATATCATAAATCGCATAACGTAGATCGTATCGAATCACTCTAAGATTTTTGGCAGTCTATGTTTCAAGACACCCTTTATTTATTTATTATTTTTTTTATAGAAAATAATTATTCTTCGTGTCTCTAAATTCAACATTTTGCGTATATGTACTATTTTTTTATCATAAATTATATTATGTAGTGAAATCTTATTATTAGTTATAATAACATTTTTTACCTTTTATCTATCTGTATATACATGTGTAGTGGCCTGCAGCAGACGCCGTGCGTCGTTAAGCAATTTAATGCATGTGTGAAAAATATGTATTCGAAAGCATTAAATCTGTATTGAAGTGTTCGCTTGGCTACATTCATTAATCCCCCGCCGCGAAGCGGGAGGGGGGTTATAGGAATGCCGTCCGTCAGTCCGTCAGTGTGTCCGAAACATTTTCGTGTCCGCTCCATATCTCATGAACGCTTGGACACATTTTCTTCAAACTTGGCTAAAGTGTTAACCTCATTGAGCTGATGTGCAGAAGGCATGTGGCGGTCATGCTGGCTCAAGGTCAAGGTCATACTTGAAGGTCAAATATTATTTTCGTGTCCGCTCCATATCTCATGAACGCTTGGACACATTTTCTTCAAACTCGGCTAAAGTGTTAACCTCATTGAGCTGATGTGCAGAAGGCATGAGGCGGTCACGCTGGCTCAAGGTCAAGGTCATACTTGAAGGTCAAATGTTATTTTCGTGTCCGCGCCATATCTCATGAACGCTTGGACACATTTTCTTCAAACTCGGCTAAAATGTTAACCTCATTGAGCTGATGTGCAGAAGGCATGAGGCGGTCACGCTGGCTCAAGGTCAAGGTCATACTTGAAGGTCAAATGTTATTTTATGTCCGCTCCATTCTCATGAACGTTGGACACATTTTTATCTCATGAACGCTTGGACACATTTTCTTCAAACTCGGCTAAAATGTTAACCTCATTGAGCTGATGTGCAGAAGGCATGAGGCGGTCACGCTGGCTCAAGGTCAAGGTCATACTTGCAGGTCAAATGTTATTTTCATGTCCGCTCCATATCTCATTCAGGAGTGTTCCCCTTGCCTTACACAGACCACTTCTTGACCTGGATTGCACTTCCACAGTGATTTATTGTACTCGGTAAATAATAGTATGTCATGTTCACAATCATACAAATTATGTCATGATATATAAAGTTTTTAATTGAGTTACACATGTATTTTGTGGTTACCTAACACATCCTATACTTCATTGATGTTCACTTTTTGTACTGTTTACCATGTAAAACTTGTCAGTAAACTTTTAATATATGTGCCTCCGAATTCTGAGATTCATACATAACTCCGGAAAGTAAAATTGTCTTAAACTGATCTTCTATGTCTGCTACAACCATGCCAGGTTATGGTGAACATAATCCTATGACTAAACAAATTCTAATATTTGGCCAGCGGCGGGGGATATAGCTGTCCTTTGGACTGCCTTGTTCCTATAAGTTTAGTAGATGTGTTTGATCAATTTTCATGATTAGCAAGTTAACAATTTATATCTGACCTAATTATGCATAATCAAACTCCAATTTCGTCCAAGATGTTGCTTCCTTTGAATAATTTATTTTCCTGGACCTTTTTCCTCTGCATTGTTCGCTCGCGTGCTCTTATTTAAAACATTGAAAGAGATGATCGTAACTTACACATATAACTATAATGTATAAGTTCTAATGTGTAATTTTTTTTATTATTATTTCCTACTTTATTTACCCCCTCCTCCCCCCCCCCCCCCTTCTCTCTCTCTTTCTCCATATATGCAAACGTCATAATTCGCATAGAACATATTTCTTTTTCTTCTCTCCCTCTCTTTCAGTTTGAATAAGCAATATAATATCAGGAGGTCTTGGATTCGAAACCCAACCGGGGTACATTTCTCCAGTGATAGCGTCAAGACGTATAAAATTTGTACTAGATTTGCTCTTGTCTTGCACTCGGCAAATTCGGGTTGCTATGGGAACTCGGAGAACTCAGTACTAGTTCTAAGCAGGAACTTCTCTCCCGTGTATCGGTCGGTGCTATTCCCCTGACAGGTAAAAGAACCAATAAGTCTTTTCGCCAAATGAGCTAGGGTATCGCACCCGATCTCACTTGTATCCAACCACTGTCTTTTCCGATGCTTTTTTTTTCAACAAAAAAAAATAAATAAAAATAAAACAGGACCCCAACAATAGAAGATTAACATACTGCCTTTGAGAATAGAGGCAAACGGTTTTAGTCAAATTACCGATCTCTCATTGTCCGTGAAAACACAAACTCACTACATGGTAAAAGTCAAATGGGAAACAAATCTATAAATTCCATATTATTACATGTATAGTTTGCTTTAAATGTATCTGATTTTTTGTTCTCATGTATGTACATTTATGCATTATTTAACTAACGTAATTGTATTTCACCAGACGCGTGTCATACCTTCTTATCTGTGGGCACTGCAAATGTTAATTTTGACCAGATATGTCACCTTTATGTAATGCCAATACCAATATACCATCACTCACCCCCCATCCCCAATCCCACCCCAAGGCGTGGGAGGGACAATCAGCCTTTACACAACATGAATGTTATAACCAGTACTAATTAACGTGACAGAAAATATGAAAGATGATCGCAGGCCTATTGTGAGAACATTATCACAGAAAGAACCAGGGTGTTATGTACGTAGTGTCACTGGGTAGCTTAGTCAAAAACTGTTCTTCTATTATAATAAATATTATACAATAATTTACAAGTAACTTAGAATAAGTATGTGTAAATACATACATACACTATAGAGCATTTACGTAATATAAACTGTACCGATTAAATTAATATCGTCTGACTAAAAGCTCTGCCGCCTAAGCGTTTTAGAGTATATATTCATAACATTGCGAGTGTACATAATGAAGTGTGACCCTTAATACAAAAAACTCAAAAATTCTTCATCATACCAAGGAGTGTCCCGAAGACAACGGAGGAACCTACTAGACAACAACAACATGACTACAAGTTTCTTCCATTAATTAATTTGATTCATATTGTTTATTCCTTTTAATGTATATCATTATTACATTATTATTCTAAAATTAATTTGTCATCATAGAAGTATTACATTCCGAAGAGGAAGACATTCTATATATCAATATATTTCCATAGCGAATCTTGTTGATGATGATATTAATAGTAAAAGATCTCTCTCTCTCTCTTTCGTGGGGGTGGGGTTCTTTACAAATTAAAGACTAATGGACTTTTAAAAAATATAGAAATCACATACGAGTAAGTCTTAGAGTATTCTTATGATTGATAAAAACAAATAAAAATATTTTTTATAGTTAAAACAACGAGTAAAATATAGCAACAGTTCTTTTATAGGAACAAATAATATGTGCTTATGGTTGAAAGCATGGGACCAATTTAGAAGTTCTTTGCAAAGTATATTTTCTGCTATCATCATGTATAAGCTGCAACAGAATCGGCGACCTCTTCACTAATTACTTCTCTTCAAACAAGATGGCCTTCCGGTCTTCATTTTTTTTTTAATTAATTAATTTTTTAAAGAAGCATCAATACGGGTATCTCTTTCTCTCTATATATAGGTGCAGGTTGCATGCAGTTGTTCATGCATCATTACATTTTTTTTGGCTATTTGACAGTTAACCAGAAGTTCTCTAGCACGTGCTATACTTCTGTGTGTTGGTTCATAAGCGCTCCTTGAGCTGTCGCGATCGTATATAAAAGGGCATGGACCAATTATATTATATTCAGAATTTTTTAACAAAAGATGTTGTGTTAATTAACACAAGTAGCAGAGTACTAGATATCAGTAAAGTACTGTTATCATTTGTTTTTATTGTGATTGTTATCATTACACGTAATCATAAAAATATATTTATAAATAATCTTCATTAAAAAAAAAAAACTTTCTCTCATTACATGTGCTGTTAACAGTGGTCTCGATGGAGATCGCAGAGTCCAACGCTTTTTCAGGGGGACCGCAATTTAGTATGTCCCCATTTCCTGTCGATCGCTATGTTTATTTCAGATGAACACACGGATTATGTAACAATAAATATTGTTAACAACATGAAGTTTTTGCATACTTCTGGACTTGTAGTCAAATCAAGCTTGCAGGTACATGTATAAAAATGTCATGTTAACTGTGCTTACTGTGTATCGTATATCCCATAACGTAAATCGTGGATCGTATATCGTATGGTATCAGATTATAAACGCATCGCATCGTATCGTATCGAATCGTAAAGGTAAATCAAACTTGCTATTGTACATCGCAGATCGTATATTGTTCGTATTTCAATTGTATATCAATCGTATTTTTTGACAACTGATACAATAGCACCACTGTACCTCTCATTGAGCAGCAGTGAAGGGCATAGGAATTGTAACTCTTCACTTAATAGTTTTTAGCTCACTAGAAAATAACTTGCACAAGGTGAGCTATTGTGATCACCCTGCATCCGTTGTCTGTCTTGCATCATCAATAATTGCTTTGAACAACATCTTATCTGAAACAGTGGGTAGAAATTGATGAAATTTGGCATGAATGATCCTTGGGTGGCCCTTCACAAAAGTTGCTGAAATAAACTTGATCCATGCAGAACTCTGGTTGTCCTGGCTACCAACAGAATTTTACTTTAAAAACTTAAAAAATCTTCTACTCTGAAACCAATGGTCAAAATTTAATTGCCTTTAGCACTTAATTATGGTCATAACTCTCTACCATCATTGCTAAAATAAAGTTGATCCCTTGAAAAATGAGGCCTTAGGGGGTCGGCTAATTATTATTTTCCATATATTCTCTATATAGAAAATTCTTCTTCTACATGAAGCCAATGGCCAGAATATAATTTGGCAATTAGATCAGGAGTTACAAAATCAAAGCGCTCAATGCGCTGAGAGACGGCAGCCGGATTAACAGGAAAAAAAGCTGTGATTCTTAATTATTGATACAATAGAGGCAAAAGCTACATGACGCAAAAACTCCACACACTCTCCTGCAATTATAGTCGCTATTCGCACTCTGTTTGTTACAAAACAATCCGGAATTAGGGTCATGAACCTGACTGTATGAACTTCAGAAGTAGGTCATTTCCTAGGACCCGACTTATATACTATCTACTGTTACTTAAGTATAGAACTTGACAAGGTACTTGATGTTTTAGATACTTGAATGTTCGTTTCTGTTTCAAAGTTAAAAAATGCTCTGGGAGAAATCTAACTCGCTTTCATGCAAAATTACGCGTGAACTACTTTAGGTAAATTACAGACATTCGAAGCGCTACTTTTTTTCTTTTTACAGAAGTTGATCTTCAAGTATGTAAAATGGGTTGCTGTTCTGATTTATAAGTGTCACGAATATATTGTTCATGCTTAAAATGGATGCTTACAGAGCAAAATAAATCGTTTACAAACAAAAGCACATGAATAGCGGTTACGGTTATGAATAAAAGGTCTGCGTAACATATTCCATTCGTATTCGTAAGTGCAGAATCGCATTGCGTGGATCCGCACTAAGCGCGGAGAGGTACAGTTAAACTTGTCAAGGAAAATATGCAAATTAGCAAGGTCATCGATGCCTGGTAAGCGTTTCTAGCCACTAAAGACGGCAGCAAGCTGCCGTCTAAAAATGGCCCTTTTAAAATTTGAAAAATTCTAGATTTCACTTTATTGGCACTCTAGCATCTTTATTTTTCAAGCATTATAACAATGTTTATTGCCAAAATCTCTCAGCGAAGTTTGATTATGGCTGATGAAGGGCAATTAGCTTAGGAGTTATGGCCCCTTTCATATTAAGAAATGCAAGATTTCACTTAGTACTCTAGAATCTTTATTTCTTATGCAATCTCTTAAATTTTCCTTTTTATTCCAATTTAAATCATTATGGCAGATTAAGGTCAATTCAGGAGTTATGGCCCTTTTAATATTGGAAAATGCCAGATTTCTCTGGCATCTTCATTTCTTCATCAATCATCTTTAAACTTTATGACAATATATGTTTATATTTACTCCCACAGCTGAATTAGATAACCATAAAATGCCATGTATTCTGCGCATCCATGTGTAGTGTGCACCCAAGTTTGAGGCTTGTAACCTTGGAAAATAAGTATTTCCCTTCTATAATGCGCATGTCTGTTTCGTATGATGAGGAGCCAGCCATTTTGTTTACTCGCGGTTGTTTTGCAGATTGTCAATATTGCACAACAGGTGGAAATGTTCCACTGCTTTTGCATGAATTGCATTGTTACCTTGTTAAAGCTGATAGTTTAAGTTATAATCTGAAACTAATGGCACTTTCTAATTTGTTTTTCGCAAGTCATTTGAAGTACACAATTATCATAAACCAAACAGCTCAAATGTACGAAAGCCTATTAGGATCTCTGACAAAAAAAAATATTTTGATGAAGGTGTTAAAATGTGAAATAAAGGCATTATTACGCTGATAAACTCGTTAAAAACGCAGAGAAAGGCATAATTACGCCAAAAAAGGCATTATAACGAGAATATAAGGCGTTATCATGCAGAGAAAGGCATAATTACACGTTTAAAAGGCATTTCATCTCACACATAAACTCCTTAATGGGCCCCACAGAGATGACGCAGCTATCAGCAGCCAGCCCTTAAGGAGTTTTGTGTGGATGAAATAAGGATTAACCGTCACCTTACAGGTAAGCTTAGCTCAATCCTTCTATTAAAATGCAAACCGAAGGTGTAATAAGGAGTTTTATGTGAAAAAATAACATAAATTAAAGGAAGAGTGATTGTGATCATCAACTGAAGGAAAATGAAAATAGCAAATAGAAATATACCAGCTATTGTGATCGCCTTTTGTCCGTCGTCCGTCGTCCGTGCGTGCGTCCGTCCGTCGTCAACAATTTGCTTTAAACAACATCTCCTCATGAACCGCTGAAGGGATTTTGACCAAACTTCACAGGAATCATCCTTATGATGCCCTCTATCAAAGTTGTACAAATTATTCAGATTGGTTAAAAAAGTAGGTCACAGGAGCTAAAAATAGATTTTAAAAATGCAAACTTTGAAAATCTTCTTCTGCAAAACTGCAAGGCCTAGAGCTTAGATATTTGGTATGTAGCATCATCTTATGGGCCATTACCAAGATTGTACAAATCATAGCCCTACGGTGATAAATGACCCCGCACCAGGGGTCACTTGTTTTACATAGAGTTATATAGGAAAATCTTTAAAAATCTTCTTCTATGAATCCATTAGGCCTAGAGCTTAGATATTTGGTATGTAGCATCATCTTATGGTTCATTACCAAGATTGTACAAATCATAGCCCTATGGTGATAAATGACCCCGCACCAGGGGTCACTTGTTTTACATAGAGTTATATAGGAAAATCTTTAAAAATCTTCTTCTATGAATCCATTAGGCCTAGAGCTTAGATATTTGGTATGAAGCATCATCTTATGGTTCATTACCAAGATTGTACAAATCATGACCCTATGGTGATAAATGACCCCGCACCATGGGTCACTTGTTTTACATAAGTTATATAGGAAAATCTTTAAAAATCTTCTTCTATGAATCCATTAGGCCTAGAGCTTAGATATTTGGTATGAAGCATCATCTTATGGTTCATTACCAAGATTGTACAAATCATGACCCTATGGTGATAAATGACCCCGCACCATGGGTCACTTGTTTTACATAGAGTTATATAGAAAAAACTTTAAAAATCTTCTTCTATGAATCCATTAGGCCTAGAGCTTAGATATTTGGTATGTAGCATCATCTTATGGTTCATTACCAAGATTGTACAAATCATGACCCTATGGTGATAAATGCCCCCGCACCAGGGGTCACTTATTTAACATAGAGTTATATAGGAAAATCTTTAAAAATCTTCTTCTATGAATCCATTAGGCCTAGAGCTTAGATATTTGGTATGTAGCATCATCTAATGGTTCATTATCAAGATTTTCAAAATGGTGGCCCTTTGGAGATAAATGACCCCGCACTAAGTCTTCTCCTCTGAAACCATAAGGCCCAGTGCTTATATATTTGGTGTGTAGTATTGTCAGGGCTAAAATGTTTAAGATTGAGTTATATCAGAATTCTTGTCTGTTTAAAAACCTTGTAATCAGTTGTAGCAATGGTACTCAGGTGAGCGATCCAGGGCCATCATGGCCCTCTTGTTTAGAAAAGCGGATTGTTTCATTTGGTGACCATGTCCTGTAGATTGGTATTGATAGACGTAATACAATGTACATATAGTTAAACATCAAAACTAATAATAATCACTCTTCTCGCATACGCTCACTTCAAAGGCTAAACTTTCGAATTCGCTATCGAATGGTGAAGACTCCATGTTGCGGAACGTGTCATGTGGTATTGCAAGCACCTGTTGAAGAGATACCCTATCCTATATTCAACCAATTTCTCCCGAAGTCGCATTTACGAAAATATCGTTTGCAATATGACCTACACTTGCAGAAAACAAAAGACTTCAACGACATCAACAAGGGAGAGGAGTGTTGTTTTTTAGCTCACCTGAGCACAACGTGCTTATGGTGAGCTATTGTGATCGCCTTTTGTCCGTCGTCCGTGCGTGCGTCCGTCCGTCGTCAACAATTTGCTTTAAACAACATCTCCTCATAAACCGCTGAAGGGATTTTGACCAAACTTCACAGGAATCATCCTTATGATGCCCTCTATCAAAGTTGTACAAATTATTCAGATTGGTTGAAAAAGTAGGTCACAGGAGCTAAAAATAGATTTTAAAAATGCAAACTTAAAATCTTCTTCTGCAAAACTGCAAGGCCTAGAGCTTAGATATTTGGTATGTAGCATCATCTTATGGGCCATTACCAAGATTGTACAAATCATAGCCCTACGGTGATAAATGCCCCCGCACCAGGGGTCACTTGTTTTACATAGAGTTATATAGGAAAATCTTTAAAAATCTTCTTCTATGAATCCATTAGTCCTAGAGCTTAGATATTTGGTATGTAGCATCATCTAATGGTTCATTACCAAGATTGTTCAAATCATAGCCCTACGGTGATAAATGCCCCCACATCAGGGGTCACTTGTTTTACATAGAGTAATATAGGAAAATCTTTAAAAATCTTCTTCTATGAATCCATAAGGCCTAGAGCTTAGATATTTGGTATGTAGCATCATCTTATGGTTCATTACCAAGATTGTACAAATCATTACCCTATGGTAATAAATGCCCCCGCACCATGGGTCACTTGTTTTACATAGAGTTATATAGGAAAATCTTTAAAAATCTTCTTCTATGAATCCATAAGGCCTAGAGCTTAGATATTTGGTATGTAGCATCATCTAATGGTTCATTACCAAGATTGTTCAAATCATAGCCCTATGGTGATAAATGCCCCCGGACCAGGGGTCACTTGTTTTACATAGATTTATATAGGAAAATCTTTAAAAATCTTCTTCTATGAATCCATAAGGCCTAGAGCTTAGATATTTGGTATGTAGCATCATCTAATGGTTCATTACCAAGATTGTTCAAATCATAGCCCGGTGATAAATGCCCCCGGACCAGGGGTCACTTGTTTTACATAGATTATATAGGAAAATTTAAAAATCTTCTTCTATGAATCCGTAAGGCCTAGAGCTTAGATATTTGGTATGTAGCATCATCTAATGGTTCATTACCAAGATTGTTCAAATCATAGCCAAACGGTGATAAATGCCCCTGCAATAGGGGTCACTTGTTTTACATAGAGTTATATAGGAAAATCTTTAAAAAATTTCTTCTATGAATCCATAAGGCCTAGAGATTAGATATTTGGTATGTAGCATCATCTAATGGTTCATTACCAAGATTGTTCAAATCATGACCCTATGGTGATAAATGCCCCCGCACCAGGGGTCACTTGTTTTACATAGAGTTATATAGGAAAATCTTTAAAAATCTTCTTCTATGAATCCATAAGGCCTAGATATTAGATATTTGGTATGTAGCATCATCTTAAGGTTCATTACCAAGATTGTACAAATCATGACCTTATGGTGATAAATGCCCCCGCACCAGGGGTCACTTGTTTTACATAGAGTTATATAGGAAAATCTATAGGAAAATCTTTAAATAAATCTTCTTCTATGAATCCATAAGGCCTAGAGCTTAGATTTTTGGTATGTAGTATCATCTAATGGTTCATTATCAAGATTTTCAAAATGGTGGCCCTTTGGAGATAAATGACCCCGCACTAAGTCTTCTCCTCTGAAACCATAAGGCCCAGTGCTTATATATTTGGTGTATAATATTGTCAGGGCTAAAATGTTTAAGATTGAGTTATATCAGAATTCTTGTATGTTTAAAAACCTTGTAATCAGTTGTAGCAATGGTACTCAGGTGAGCGTTTCAGGGCCATCATGGCCCTCTTGTTTTTCCTACCAATCATCTGTGAAAGAGCTGCTTTGTTAAAAAAGTAATAAGTCAGTTACATGCTTATCTAGGAACAAAAAGATCTTTAAAATATACCGGTAAATCGGAATATTCCTCGTATAATTGCAAAACAATGGTGTTAAACCTTGCGTAAATGAGAATCCTCTTAATATGGTTTTCAATTTCGTTTTGTATATTGTTCTTGTGTTTCGCTTATTTGAGTTTCATTCCGTTATTACGCCTTGTTTGGTATAACCCTTTGTTTCGCGTAATAGCCTTGTTTGCGTTATTATGAGTTTCAATTTCGCGTTATTACGCCTTGTTTTGTGTTATAACGCCTTTGTTTTGTGTTATAAGGCCTTTGTTTTGCGTAATTACGAGTTTCAGTTTCGCATTATTACGCCTTTGTTTTGCGTTTATATGCCTTTTTAGCTCACCTGAGCACGACGTGCTCATGGTGAGCTTTTGTGATCGCCTTTTGTCCGTCGTCCGTCCGTCCGTGCGTGCGTCTTTTGCAACTTTTCCTTTAAACAATTTCTCCTCCTAAACCACTGGATGGATTTTGACCAAACTTCACAGGAATCATCCTTATCATGACCTCTATCAAAGTTGTTCAAATTATTTTGATTGGGTGAATAAGTAGGTCACAGGAGCTAAAATTAGATTTTTAAAATGCAATCTTAGAAAATCTTCTCCAGCAAAACTGTAAGGCCTAGAGCTTTAATAATTGGTATGTAGAATTGTCTTATGAACATCTACAAAAGTTGTTCAGATCATGACCATGTTGTCAAAATTGGCCCCGCCGCAGGGGTCATTTCATTTTTCATAGGTTTATATAGTGAAAAACTTTAAAAATCTTCTTCTATGAAACAATAAGGCCTAGAGCTAAGATATTTGGTATGTAGCATCATCTAATGGTTCATTACCAAGATTGTTCAAATCATAGCCCTATGGTGATAAATGACCCAGCACCAGGGGTTACTTGTTTTACATAGAGTTATATAGGAAAATCTTAAAAATCTTCTTTTATGAATCCATAAGGTTAGAGCTTAGATAATTAGCTCACCTGAGCACAACGTGCTCATTGATGAGCTTTTATGATTGCCTTTTGTCCGGCGTCTGTCGTCCGTCCATCTGTCCATGCGTGCGTGCGTCTTGCGTCAACTTTTTCCATTAAACAACATCTCCTCCTAATCCGCTGAAGGGATTTTGACAAAATTTCACAGGAATCATCCTTATGATGTCCTCTAACAAAATTGTACAAATTCTTATGATTGGTTGAAAAAGTAGGTCACAAGAGCTAAAAATAGATTTTAAAATGCAATCTTAGAAAATCTTCTCCTGCAAAACTGTAAGGCCTACAGCGTGTAGAATTGTCTTATAAACCTTTACAAAAATTGTTCAAATCATGGCCCTAGGGTCAAAATTTGCCCTGCCCCAGGGGTCACTTTATTTTACATAGGCTTATATAGGGAAAACCTAGAAAAATCTTCTCATCAGAAACCACATGGCTTGGTGTTAAGATATTGGGTATGTAGTATTGTCTGGTGGATCTCTACTTAAGTTGTTCAAATCATGGCCCTTGGGTGAAAATTGGCCCTGCCCTAGGGGTCACTTGATTTTACATAGGAAAAATAGAAAAATAATTTCCTGTAATACTGCAAGGCTTAGAGCTTGGATATTTGGTATGTAGAATTGTCTTGTGAACTACTACAAAAGTTGTTAAAATAATGACCTTACCTTTCATTAACTATATGAACTTTAGGAACCAAACAGAGTGTGGAACTTGAATATGCCACCCAAATAAGCAACAGTTTAAACAAAAAATAGCTTCAAATGCAGTGTGTCGGTGGTTTCCCGTCTATAGATATTCCATGGTATTCCACGGTGTGCCATGGAAATCCATGGAAAAATATGCCACGGAGTATTCGGACTATCAACTTTTCCAATTAAAAAAAATTGAAGAAAAAAAGGAATGCCATGGAGAACTTACGTTTGCCACGGAAATCCGCGGCAAAATTTAGATTTCCATGGAAAAAAAAGGGCTGAAAAATAAAAAAAAATCTGGCTTGAAAAATCAAAGATTATGTAATAAATGGCAACTTCTATAACAAGTTTGTCTATAAATCATATTAAACAGTAATTTGAATATCTAGACAAGAACATATATACATAATCATTGCATACCACAGAATGGGTCTTCTTTTTGCATAAAGGGATTCTCGGCAACATAAGCATTAGTTTTTCATCACTTGATGAAAACTCCAAATTCTGCTTTTAATCCTTATATTTACATTATATTTTCCATCTATTTTAGATAAAATTATTACAGCAATTATTACAGCATATTTTCATTTTGATATTTAAAAAATAAACTACATCAACATACTGAATAAGTCCATACATTTGTATAGTAACTTACTGCAAACCTCACATGGACCTAATGACAATGCAACGTCTCATTAGCGAATCAAAATTATGCAACCAATGAAATGCAAACTGTCCTTTTTAGCTCTGTTAAGCTGCTAATATTTTTAGCTCACATGAGCACAACGTGCTCAAGGTGAGCTTTTCTGATCGCCTTTTGTCCGGCGTCCGTCGTCCGTGCGTGCGTCCGAGCGTGCGTCCGTGCGTGCGTGCGTCCGGCGTCAACAATTGCTTCAAACAACATCTCCTCCTAAACGGCTTGGCCAATTTGAAAAATATTTTGCAGGAATGTTCCTTGGATGAAGCTCTACTAAAGTTGTATAAATGGTTCTGGTCCATCGCATAATTAGGTCACAGGAGCTAAAAATAGATTTTAAAAATGAAAATTTAAAAAATCTTCTTCTCTGAAACCACAAGGCCTAGCCTTTTGATTTTTGGTATGTAGCATGATCTTATGACTCTCTACCAGGATTGTACAAATTATGACCCTGGGGTCGAAATTGGCCCCGCCCCAGGGGTCACTTGATTTCACATAGGCTAATATAGGAAAAACTTGAAAAAATCTTCTTCTCCGAAACCACAAGGCCTAGCCTTTTGATTTTTGGTATGTAGCATCATCTTATGGGCCACTACCAAGATTGTACAAATCATAGCCCTATGGTGATAAATGACCCCGCATCAGGGGTCACTTGTTTTACACAGAGTTATATAGGAAAATCTTAAAAAATCTTCTTCTATGAATCAATAAGGCCTAGAGCTAAGATTTTTGGTATGTAGTAGCATCTAATGGTTCATTACAAAGATTTTCAAAGTCTTGGCCCTACGGTGATAAATGACCCTGCGCCCAAGTCTTCTCTGAAACCATATGGCCCATTGCTTAGATATTTGGTGTGTAGTATTGTCAGGGGTAAAATGTTTTAGATTAAGTTATATCAGAATCCTTGTCTGTTTTTACCTTGAAATCAGTTGAAGCAATGGTACTCAGGTGAGCGATTCAGGGCCATCATGGCCCTCTTGTTTAAAAATTAAGTACGATGCTAACCGTGGACGATATGACCTGCGATCGATTTTTTTTTTTTTTTTAAATTTCCTGAAAGGTTAATTTGCACATGTTGAACACAAATATATATATATATTCTGGAAAGCAAATAAAAGAAATGCGATTCAACTAAACATTGTATGGATTGTGTTATACATCGACGGGCAGAAAATAATCTCATCGCCATTTGCAGATGAAACAAAGTCACTTATTTTTTTTATCGATAAATGGAAAGTAATTTCATTACAAACATAATTATAATACTCATAACTATATTGAATATTCTTACCTTCGTCATAAAATGGATGTCATCTGCGAAAATATTGCGAATCAATAACGTTATCACCTATTGTTTACACTGTTTGTTGTTTGTCGTTCTTTTCAAAATGGCGGATTGATGCACCGTTGCGTTATTTTCGGTTTTCAAATTTAAAAGAGGGAAAGTTAAGATCAGTTACGAAACAAAAACTGGGTTTCGAAATAAGGTTTAAAGAGTGGGTTGTCCAAAATAAAATATTAAATATAAGTAAAAATCATTGATCTACGTAGAAGTTAGCATCAATTTTTCGGCACTACTTTTCCTCGTAGGATTGTCCTACAACCTTGCAACAACTTCCGAACTTTTATTCGGGGCGCGGTTAATTTGAACGAAAACCATTCGTAACCTTTTTTTCGATGCGTAACAGTTTTCAAAAAAAAAAAGAAAAGAAAAGTGAATCACCTAAGATTTCTGTTAAAACATCAGTTAAAAGGTCATAGTAATACGTGCAGTTATATGTAGTTAGATTTAATCGTTTTTGTTTCAATCTAATATCCAATAAGCTTTTAAGCTTTCGATTTAATCCTATTTTGACCTCTACAAAATTTGTTCAAATTGTTCTGGTTAGTTAATAAAAAGGTCACAAAATCAAAAGGGTTGTTTTTTTTAATGTAAATCTTTGAATTTCTTGTACACTTGTAAAACCATGTCTTTATCACAGTGTTGGTAATGTTTTATTATGACCTACCATGCTGATCAGCCATGGTTGACCATGGTCAGCCATGGTTGACCATGGTGTCTTTTTTAAACCCATTTAATTTTTCCTGGTACCATGTTTGTTATATCCATGATCGACCATGGTCATAACATGGCAGACCATGTTCAATCTATCAAAGCTTATTTCTACCATGGTTGACCATGGTTATACCATGGCCGACCATGTTTGATTTCATGTATTTGATGGGCAACATGGATGATCATCAAAATGAATGAAATACAATGGTGACCATGGTCATAATTTCGCTTGGGATTTGAATTTACCGTCGCTGCGACAGTATTTCAGTCATATAGTGATTTCATGATTATATTGTTTTCTTTATAGTCCAGAAATATAGAAAAAAAATCTAAGTTCAAATTTTCCTTGATTAAAAAAAGTTATTTTCCATCCCAAAAATTAATTTTAACTTTCCGGGTATAATTTGAAGATTCCGTGGAAATCTATTGATGGTTTTACTGTGTCCGCGGAAACCATGGCAAAATTTGACGGCAAATAATGTTATCAACAAATTTCCGTGGAAGATTTTGATATTCCGTGGATTTCCATCAATTTCCATCCAAGTTTCCATGGATTTCCATGGAAATCCGTGGAAAATGCCTAATGACCATGGCACATGTAGAGACGGGTGAGTCCTTCTTGTAACAATTTTTATATCCAGATTAATTCTCTAACTTTTTAAGAAATCTTACTTATATTTTGTTGGCATATTAAAGTAATGAATATTTGCTGATATTATGCAAGAAATAAAAAAAAAAGTCATAAAATGTAAATTTTATGTATTTCTACAACTGTGAATGAATTTTTGAGGCTTTTTGGCAGGTAAAATATTCAGCTATTACATATTTAACAGCAAATATATCATTCTCATGTTATGTAGTGCCTAGGACAATAGCAATGTGTCAAACTTCCACATTTTTAGCTCACCTGAGCACAACGTGCTCATGGTGAGCTATTGTGATCGCCTTTTGTCCGTCGTCCGTCGTCCGTCGTCCGTGCGTGCGTGCGTGCGTGCGTGCGTGCGTGCGTGCGTCCGTCGTCAACAATTTGCTTTAAACAACATCTCCTCATGAACCGCTGAAGGGATTTTGACCAAACTTCACAGGAATCATCCTTATGATGCCCTCTATCAAAGTTGTACAAATTATTCAGATTGGTTAAAAAAGTAGGTCACAGGAGCTAAAAATAGATTTTAAAAATGCAAACTTTGAAAATCTTCTTCTGCAAAACTGCAAGGCCTAGAGCTTAGATATTTGGTATGTAGCATCATCTTATGGGCCATTACCAAGATTGTACAAATCATAGCCCTACGGTGATAAATGACCCCGCACCAGGGGTCACTTGTTTTACATAGAGTTATATAGGAAAATCTTTAAAAATCTTCTTCTATGAATCCATTAGGCCTAGAGCTTAGATATTTGGTATGTAGCATCATCTAATGGTTCATTACCAAGATTGTTCAAATCATAGCCCTACGGTGATAAATGCCCCCGCACCAGGGGTCACTTGTTTTACATAGAGTTATATAGGAAAATGTTTAAAAATCTTCTTCTATGAATCCATAAGGCCTAGAGATTAGATATTTGGTATGAAGCATCATCTTATGGTTCATTACCAAGATTGTACAAATCATAGCCCTATGGTGATAAATGACCCCGCACCATGGGTCACTTGTTTTACATAGAGTTATATAGGAAAAACTTTAAAAATCTTCTTCTATGAATCCATTAGGCCTAGAGCTTAGATATTTGGTATGTAGCATCATCTTATGGTTCATTACCAAGATTGTTCAAATCATAGCCCTATGGTGATAAATGCCCCCGCACCAGGGGTCACTTGTTTAACATAGATTTATATAGGAAAAACTTTAAAAATCTTCTTCTATGAATCCATAAGGCCTAGAGATTAGATATTTGGTATGTAGCATCATCTTATGGTTCATTACCAAGATTGTACAAATCATAGCCCTACGATGATAAATGACCCCGCACCAGGGGTCACTTGTTTTACATAGAGTTATATAGGAATATCTTTAAAAATCTTCTTCTATGAATCCATTAGGCCTAGAGCTTAGATATTTGGTATGTAGCATCATCTTATGGTTCATTACCAAGATTGTACAAATCATAGCCCTATGGTGATAAATGACCCGCACCAGGGGTCACTTGTTTTACATAGAGTTATATAGGAAAATCTTTAAAAATCTTCTTCTATGAATCCATAAGGCCTAGAGATTAGATATTTGGTATGAGCATCATCTTATGGTTTATTACCAAGATTGTACAAATCATGACCCTATGGTGATAAATGCCCCCGCACCAGGGGTCACTTGTTTAACATAGAGTTATATAGGAAAATCTTTAAAAATCTTCTTCTATGAATCCATTAGGCCTAGAGCTTAGATATTTGGTATGTAGCATCATCTAATGGTTCATTATCAAGATTTTCAAAATGGTGGCCTTTTGGAGATAAATGACCCCGCACTAAGTCTTCTCCTCTGAAACCATAAGGCCCAGTGCTTATATATTTGGTGTGTAGTATTGTCAGGGCTAAAATGTTTAAGATTGAGTTATATCAGAATTCTTGTCTGTTTAAAAACCTTGTAATCAGTTGTAGCAATAGTACTCAGGTGAGCGATCCAGGGCCATCATGGCCCTCTTGTTTGTTTTAGAAGGTGTTACAGAAAGGACAAATTGATAAGGAAAGTTATCTTTTGGTGTTCATTTCGTGTTGTAAAGTCAACAATTGCATTTAAAGATTACATCTGAGTAAGAAAATGTTGTTTCATATAATGAAAGGTTCTTAAACACTTCAGTATCTGACAATTTCGTTACAGGAAAGACCAAATGTTATAGAAGTGACATATTAAACTATGACCACCGTCACCTTCAAAGTTTAACAGTTACTGCAAAATCTCATTACTCTTAGCAGAACTTTAAATGATGAAAATTGTACAAATGACATCATTTAAAGATTTAATCCAGTGCTTACAGTGAGTGAATCAACAAGTTGATCCAAGCTCTTGAACCTGGTTGCACAAGAGAAAATGTTATTCAAGGTTTAACTTTGGCAGTCGGGTCCTGGATATGCAGTTGCTGGGGAACAGGGTACCAATGTTAAACATTGTGTAACATTTTTTCTTTGTAATCTGGCTCTGGCTTCATTTTTCATATAGCATTAAAATAGTGTAACACATTGTATGCTGGGATACAAAACAGCTGCCTTGAAAACTTTGTCTGCATCTATATGAAAAATGAAATTTTGGCAATATTTTTCAAAAAAGACAAATTGGCTGGAACCAATATCAGGTCTTACATATGTGAGAAACTGTTTGCAATTTATAAAAGAACTGCTATATCAAAGTCGGCATAAAATTGGTTAACATCTGCACCTTTGTGTTCAAAAAGGTAAATTAAATAGCAGAAAGACAAAATCTTAAAATTCTTAACATCCAAGTGTTTTAACAAAACTGTGTTAGAATCCACATGACAGCGTCCGGAGTTCTTATACATAAATGGTGAACCCTTGTTACACCGACAGTGTTTGTTATGTTTATAACCAGTTCAAATGTGAAAAGATTCATATGGCTTATTTCGAAAAAGCATAATATTAGACCTAATGCAGGATACAAGAGGTACAGGCAGCAAGGGTTCACTGTATATGTAGTCACAAAGTATTTACTAGACCACTACAACAGAGAATGGGTTCAAGTATAAAATAAAATTGAAATTGTCATCAGGAATTATGAAGTCTGAAATTTAGACAAGGATCGCTAGAGGCTTTCATTCACTGTGTAATGAGAAGATGATGATTGAATCTTAACTGGCTCTGGTATCAAAAATATGTTACTGTAGTCATACTAGCACCTGTCATGCAATTTTTGGGGGCAAAAAAAAGCAGCTGGTATTCTTTCTACCGACCTGGTACATGCACTGTACAAATATATCATCAACACCAGAGTCCAACACTAACCCTGGACAAAGTCTATTCTTGTATCTTACAACTACATACTTACCAACACAGAGTGCTGGTTCTGGTATGTTCATATTAGTCTCCTGGACCCCCTGACTATTACTGATCTTGGCCCCTGACTCTTACTCTTCCCAGCCCATGGTCCCCTCCTCACTCTTACTGACTTCCACTCCCTGACTTTTACGACCTCAGCCTGACTCTTACCGACCCTGACTCTTGGCCCCTTACTCTTTTCTCCTCAGCTCCCTGACTCTTATGATCTTGGCCCCTTCTCTTACTGATCTTTGCCCCATGACTCTTATTCTCCTGGACCCCCATAACACTGACCTCGGCCCCCTGATTCTTACTGACCTCGATCCCATGACTCTTACTGATCTTGGCCCCCATAACACTGACCTCGGCCCCCTGACTTTAATTCCTCTGCCACCTCATTCTTAATCTCCTTGGCCCCCTGTTTCTTTATTTCCTCTGTCCCTTTGATGTTTCTGTCCTGTTGCTCTTTATCCCCCCCCCCCACTTCTTTTCTTCTCTCCCCCATTATTCCTAATGTTCTTTGATACTTTTCTCTTTTTAGCTCACCTGAGCACAAAGTGCTCAAGGTGAGCTTTTGTGATCGCCCTTCGTCCGGCGTCCGTCGTCGTGCGTAGTCCGTCGTCCGTCGTCAACAATTTGCTTTAAACGACATCTCCTCTGAAACAGCTGGACAGAATTTAATGAAACTTGGCAGGAATGTTCCTTGGGTGAGGCTCTACAAAAGTTGCTAAAATAAAGTTGATCCATGAAGAACTCTGGTTGCCATGGCAACAAAAAGAAAAATAATTTGAAAACTTTAAAAATCATCTCCTTCAAAACTACTGGCCAGATTTCAAAATAATTTGGTACAGATGTTCCTTGGGTCAACCTCTACCAAAGTTGCTAAAATTATTCCGATCCGTAAAAAAACATGGCCGCCAGGGGCGGGGCTTATTTGCCTTATATGTATATAGAGAAACCTTTAAACAACATCTCCTCTGAAACCACTGGACAGAATTTGATTAAACTTGGCAGGGATGATCCTTGGGCCAACCTTCACAAAAGTTGCTAAAATAAACTTGATCCATGTAGAACTCTGGTTGCCATGGCAACAAAAAAAAAAATTTAAAAATCATCTTCTTCAAAACTACTTGCCAGATTTTAAAATAAATTGGTACAGATGTTCCTTGGGTCAACCTCTACCAAAGTTGCTAAAATTATTCCGATCCGTAAAAAAACATGGCCGCCAGGGGCGGGGCTTATTTGCCTTATATGTATATAGAGAAACCTTTAAACAACATCTCCTCTGAAACCACTGGACAGAATTTGATTAAACTTGGCAGGGTGATCCTTGGGCCAACCTTCACAAAAGTTGCTAAAATAAACTTGATCCATTAGAACTCTGGTTAAAATTTAAAATCATCTTCTTCAAAACTACTGGCCAGATTTTAAAATAAATTGGTACAGATGTTCCTTGGGTCAACCTCTACCAAAGTTGCTAAAATAATACCGATCTGTAAAAAACATGGCCACCAGGGGCGGGGCTTATTTGCCTTATATGTATATAGGGAAAACTTTAATCAACATTTCCTCTGAAACCACTGGACAGAATTTGATTAAACTTGGCAGGAATGATCCTTGGGTCAACCTTCAAAAAAGTTCCTAAAATAAACTTGATCCATATAGAACTCTGGTTGCCATGGCAACAAAAAGAAAAAAAATATGAAAACTTTAAAAATCATCTGCTTCAAAACTACTGGCCAGATTTTAAAATAAATTGGTACAGATGTTCCTTGGGTCAACCTATTTATCTCAGATGAGCGATTTAGGGCCATCATGGGCCTCTTTTCTGCAGTTCAGGCTACCTCTCCAAAAGTTGATCCTTTACAGATCAGATTTACAGAAGTTGAATATTTTTAAGTGTGATATTTTGTTACATTTATGCATAAAAAGAATGCATCAGCTCATAAACAAAACAAGAAATATGTCTTGGTAGCTTAATAAAATGCAAAAAGTTACATTAAATTACAAGGCCACTTATTAAAGAGAGAGAAGTCTAACAGAGAGAGAGAGAGAGAGAAAACCAGCTAGAAACAAAAAAATAAATTGTACCCTTAGATGAGATTGTCCACTAGTCTGATAGGGCATTTGGGTGATTCCACTACATATGCAGAGGTGGAGAAGATAACATTACCACAAATACCATTCCTATAGCTTAGTCTGACCTACTGGCAGAGGTCACATTTTCTGGACTGTGTTGCCCCACTGAGTTAGTGCAAAAACTACATTACCTGCTACTATGTATGAGATACTAGGCTAGTTTTACACAAAGCCACCTGATAGAGATGTAAGGGTTATTGATACTATTCTAAATCAGCAGCAGCATCAACATCATCATTAAAGCGATTGTGGGAAGGGGGGGGGGGGTGAATATGCAGATTGTCTGCCTTTACTTTGGTTCATGTCAGTGTTCCAGTACACAGGGATTACCAAACACCTCTTAAAAACTACAAACGAATGATTAAAAACACTTTGTAATAAATTGCAACTTATTTCTTAATAATTAACCCTTTTCCTCATAGAGATCTAGAAAATACATGTACCTATGTGAGTAGGATAAAACCTAATCAGCCTGCAAGTCCAACTGTTACTCGCAGGCTGATCAGGTTTTATGCTGTTTGCTGCTCCTTAGTGGTCTGGGGATGAGGATTTTACAATTAAATTTGGAAAGGTTTAAGTGGGGCTTTCTGCAGATCAGGATTTATGTCAAAATGAGTTTTTATGAGGGAAAAAGGTTAAGGACCATCTCTCTTTTTGTCCATTTTCAATCAGCAGTACCACACTGAAATCTCATGATCACTGTTTTTTTCCATACTATTGCTAAAATGGGTAAGAAAAACTGTCAAGTTCCTGAGAAACATGTATATCAGTATGATACATGTATACTAGGTTGCATATAGAGCAGTGGTACTCAGGTGAGCGATTTTAGGCCCTATGGGCCTCTTGTTCTCCTTGCCCCCACACTCTTACTTTCCTCGGAGCCCTATTACATTACTAAGCTCAGCCCCCTCACTCTTACTCTCCTCTGTCCCAATGCTTGTAGGCTCCTCAAAGCTCACAGTCTCAAACCTCACATCAGTTTTACATTCCTGTCACCCTACTTTATTGTTAGTTTTGTCTACATGTACTTCCACAGGCAGAATTACAATGAAGTGATTTGGAACCCAATTACTTTCTACCATATCATCTCTGGTACTTGTCCACATTATAAGACTGGGGCATTGCTGCACCTGACCTGTTTTGGAAGAATTAACCTGTTCAAATCTCTTCAGACAGTTGGGCATCCTTAAGCTGTGGATAAACTGAAAAAAAATGTATTTGCCAAATACCCATGAAGCTTCCATTTGCCCTTATTTTCATAACTTCCATTTCATAAATTGTTTTTATTAAGTCATCATTCGAAGTAATTCTGAGTATTGTTCTTATTGTTTTGCGAGGTTATCACCCCTTCTTTTCTCATCAAGTCCTTGTGACAGGAAATCATTGCCTAGGTACATTGTTTCATGAAATACCATCTCTATGATGATTCTGACTCTTACATGTAATTCAGCTCCTCTCTTAGTTGAACCATATGCAAACACACAACCGCAAGAGGGCAAGCAAATGAACTGAAAAATGAATAGACGAGTCACGCCTGTAAAAATGCCCTGTCACACCTGTAACAAAATTTCACCAAAGGTTGGTTCCATGACTTAAGATGAAATGCAAACTATATATGAAATGGTTAAAGTTATAGAGAATTAGCAGGAGTCTTATTTCATCTTCTAGTCTAACATCCATTTCAAGTATGTTTTTGTAAACAAAGAAATGTCACTACTGTAACATGTAACAGTCACTCCTGTAACAGAAAATAATCAATTTATTGGTTCTCTGGATCCCATGCACATATAGCTGAGGATAACATACACTTAATATAAAAATGATATCCCAACAGCTAGAATACCACAAAACATCAACAAGTTTGTCATAATACATTATAAATATCTTCTAAAATGACGAAAAAGTCACTCCTGTAACAAGTGTAGTCACTCCTGTCACAAAAAAGCATGTTACAGGAGTGACTGTAACAGGAGTGATATATTTTGTGATAAAAACCTATTTCAAACCACATGAAGTCTCATTAGTTGGGGTAAACACTTTTTATACAAAATACACAACTTGTCTGAATCAATTGCACCAACATCTTAATACAATAGCTGTTGAAAAAAAAAGATACAAGTGTAACAGATGTGACCTGATAAAAAATTATGCATAGTATGTACTTGCTTTTCTGGCATCAAATGCATCTTCTTTCAAAGTTTTTCAAAATGCCGCCTTTTCCACTTGTACAACAGGAAGCTGACAAAGTGTTTTAAGGGAGATCACTTTCAAAAGACTTGGGGGATCAGTTATTATTTTGCATTTGTACATCTTTGTTACAGGAGTGACGCTTATCCTGGGGACAGATAAATTTTGAACAAAATCAGTAGCAAATGTTACAAAAGAAATTAAAGTTATGCTTTTATTGTGTAAATAAGACCTTAGTCAATGAAACCTCAGCAGACTTTAGTAGCTGTAATGCATTTTCTACCTCTTATGAATCAGAGTATATGAGCGACACTGATGAAGGACAGTCCAATTATAGTCAATGAGGGGTAATAAAATGGGTGGGAAACAACTCCAAAGTTATAATGAAGCAAATGTATACATGATTTACAAAGAACTTAACAGTCATTGTCTGTTGGCACTGTAAAATGCAGCTTTTTGTACTGTTTCAATGCAAAATTATAGAAAGACAGCAATTTAGACGAAATTTGATAATGACTTGTATAGAGAAACCTTTAAACAACATCTCCTCTCCCGTCTATAGATATTCCATGGTATTCCACGGTGTGCCATGGAAATCCATGGAAAAATATGCCACGGAGTATTCGGACTATCAACTTTTCCAATTACAATTAAAAAAATTTGAAGAAAAAAAGGAATGCCATGGAGAACTTACGATTGCCACGGAAATCTGCAGTTTTCCGTGGAAAGCCACGGCTTTCCGTGGAAAGCCACGGCTTTCCATGGAAATCTGCAGTTTTCCAGGGAAATTTCAATTTTGCCGTGGAATTCCGCGGCTTTCCGGATTGGCGGATATCCTCGACAATGTCCGTGGAATTCCGCGGCAAAATGCAATGTAGATGGAAATCCGCGGCAAAATTTAGATTTCCATGGAAAAAAAAGGGCTGAAAAATAAAAAAAAATCTGGCTTGAAAAATCAAAGATTATGTAATAAATGGCAACTTCTATAACAAGTTTGTCTATAAATCATATTAAACAGTAATTTGAATATCTAGACAAGAACATATATACATAATCATTGCATACCACAGAATGGGTCTTCTTTTTGCATAAAGGGATTCTCGGCAACATAAGCATTAGTTTTTCATCACTTGATGAAAACTCCAATTCTGCTTTTAATCCTTATATTTACATTATATTTTCCATCTATTTTAGATAAAATTATTACAGCAATTATTACAGCATATTTTCATTTTGATATTTAAAAAATAAACTACATCAACATACTGAATAAGTCCATACATTTGTATAGTAACTTACTGCAAACCTCACATGGACCTAATGACAATGCAACGTCTCATTAGCGAATCAAAATTATGCAACCAATGAAATGCAAACTGTCCTTTTTAGCTCTGTTAAGCTGCTAATATTTTTATTATAGGATTCATTTTTTCTGGTCTTTATGCATGTGTAAAGAATGTCAAATCGTGCACAAATCTGACAAAAAGTCAAATAAGCGTGGAACCGTTGTGAACTTCATTCAAGTTCGCATATTGTTAAACCGACCTTTAAAATGTTGATGCTTCTTTGTTTACCCGAGAAACGTAAAAGTAGTCCCGCTCCAGGGTTTTATCGAAAAATAAAAGTCTTAAAAAAAAAAAAATTGATGTTGTCCAATGAAAATGTTTTAAATACAAAATTATATGATAATGAGATTGGAATTATTGGGAAATGAAATGCAGTTAACCTATATAGTTCATTTAAAGACGATATCTAGATTTTCTTCCCTCCCATAGACTTTTTTCATTTTTTTTATATTTTGTAGAAATAAGTTTGAGAAATTCAAAAATGCAAAGAAAAAAAGGGGTCACCGAACTCGTTTTTGAGATATAGCTCAATTTCATAGTAGGTGTAGATGTCATTTCTGGAACTGATTCAGCATCAAATACAGTACATACTGATATGTACATACTGATATGTAAATGTTGGTTAAAAAGACAAAACATAACTGAGTGCATTATCTTTTCACCTATAAAATTTAATATGATATTTATTTCATTGATATAAATGCTTATACAGTGTCTGTGGTGGTATCTAATATCAAAACTACATTTCATAGTGGTGGGCTAGTGTGAAAAATAGTCCCACAAGTTCAACAACTTTTCACACTAAATCTTCAATTACAAAAAAAACTGTTCCATAGAAATTTCTTAAATTTATATATATCATTGAATAATATCTACTGAAGACATACATATGTAAAAAACAATGGGTCATTATGTAAACCCCGACATTTGATAAAATATTAAAAAAAGTTGTCATTATCAGTAACCATCATAATGTAACTGCTATTGTTTTCTTATTTACAGTATTTTATCAATAATAGTGAAAATAATTTTTAAAAAGATGTACTAGATCTATAAATACCAAAGGATCACAAAATGAGATGCTCTCTGTGTCCTTGACCTTGTTTTTAAAGCTCAATGATAATTGGAAAAATGTCAAATTTTGACACATTATAGTTAATATCTGTAGAAATGCCACATGCAAACTAAAACCATGATATTTATTTATTAATTATTTCTATGAAGAATTTTTAATATTTAGAACCACTTTCTAAAATTTCATAAATACAGCATAAATT
>CM037782.1:47430233-47480233 GCA_021229015.1 Solen grandis | reverse complement strand
AACAACTCTAATAATTTTTAAAGTAAAAATCGCAACACAGCTTATTGATAACGGTTTATTGAACTATATACTCAACATCAAATTACAATGTTTATAGCAAAACTATATGGTAAATATTATAATTATAAAGTAGGCTACAATTTGTAATTGATAAAATACATATAAACAACAAGACATTCATAAATCGAAGCTGCAGTAACAATTCATTTTCACTGGTCTGTATTCTGTAATCACTCAAGTAGACTTTGAACTAAATACGAGGTAAGAGTCTATACCGCCAGAACGGAAATATAATTAAGTAGACCGTAATACTGTATTATCGACGTATTTAATGTTTTTGAGGAATTGCAATATTCACATGATTCTTTAGCAGAAATAATCTTAACAATGATTCACAAAATTCTTTTTACTATAAATTGACATGTAACATAATACTTATTGAATGTTTATTTATTCTGTTTCACGTTTGGTATAACTATTGTGATCGTCTGCCACAACAAAATTACTGTGAAGTATATTTGCAGCGAGAAAATATTGAATGAATAGAGTAGAAAAGTGGTTGGTTTTGTAAATATTTTAATATTTTGATAAAATATGTTCAAATAAATGTAACTTGAATTCGGCAAAACATCGTAGTGTAACATAGAGCTATCATTTATTATGATTGTTAAATACATTTTAAGCTGAAATATCACCCGATTTTACAATACGTCGATAATAAAGTTACGTCAATAACAATACACATTTAAAACATATTATAAAACGACCAATGTCAAAACTGTCAGTCATCCCAGCATGAATTTTACAAAATATTGTACAGAATGTACACAAGTAAAAAAAAAATGCAACAGACATACCTTTTTTTTTTTCAACAGAACAAAACATAAGAAATTGATCATATGTTAATTTTTTTTGTTATTAAATTTCTATATGACCCTGTATTTTGTCAAGAGACAAACCACCAGGGAGATTTCTGCCCCTTAGTATATCACTTTGTACTTATTAATACATACGGACTTGCGATGTTTAAATGTATGGCTGCATGGTTAACTTTACACCCAATATTACCTCGTATTTGTTGACACAGGACCATGTCAGTTATCACGAAGATGAAAGAAGACATCCTCGGTATGATATTCTATTCTGGTTCAATGTCAATCAAGTTCAGGTCACTGTCTGCATGTCCCTCTTAACACACCACTTAAAACGATTTAAAAACGATTGGCCGATGCTTTTCGTTTGTAATGCAAACTTTTGATATTGAAACTGACATATTAAAATGAGATATTAAAACTATATTATTCATACGGTTTCAGTATGGAAACTTTTACTGTAAAAAAATATAACATCATTTTTCTTTTTTAGATTTAATGATTATTTGAGTACGTAAGTCAGAAATATTGATATACAAAGTTTGTATGACAAACACTACGCAATTTTACACATTAATACGAGGTACAATGTACGGAAGATACACTTTAAAAACATCCAATATTTAATACTTGCGTACAATTTGATGATTAACACACACACACACACACACACAAACACACACACACACACACACACACATTTCTTATATATAATACAACATAATAACATAGGTACATGATGCAAAGTACAATTATCATTGACAAAAAATACGCACTCAATATATTGAATTTATTTTTATATCAAATAATAATAAATCGATGCTCTCTATATTCATATGACATCCCGTTTATTTAAACATTATACCAGCGTTCATCAATTAAGGAACGCAAGTATCCAATTACTCCCCCACTTTACATTTCTTCAAACGGGAAGAGATATTAGGACGTATACCGCCAGAACGGACACATGTAAGTATACATGCGGCGGCGGCGGCGGCGTCATACGCGGCGGCGGCGGCGTGTCATGTAAGTATACACGCCGCCGCCGCCGGCGTGTCACGTTACTTAAATTTTTTTTGTTATTAAATTTCTATATGACCCTGTATTTTGTCAAGAGACAAACCACCAGGGAGATTTCTGCCCCTTAGTATATCACTTTGTACTTATTAATACATACGGACTTGCGATGTTTAAATGTATGGCTGCATGGTTAACTTTACACCCAATATTACCTCGTATTTGTTGACACAGGACCATGTCAGTTATCACGAAGATGAAAGAAGACATCCTCGGTATGATATTCTATTCTGGTTCAATGTCAATCAAGTTCAGGTCACTGTCTGCATGTCCCTCTTAACACACCACTTAAAACGATTTAAAAACGATTGGCCGATGCTTTTCGTTTGTAATGCAAACTTTTGATATTGAAACTGACATATTAAAATGAGATATTAAAACTATATTATTCATACGGTTTCAGTATGGAAACTTTTACTGTAAAAAAATATAACATCATTTTTCTTTTTTAGATTTAATGATTATTTGAGTACGTAAGTCAGAAATATTGATATACAAAGTTTGAATGACAAACACTTTAATACGGAATTTAAAAACCAATATTTAACAAACACACACCACATTTCTTATATATAATACAACATAATAACATAGGTACATGATGCAAAATACAATTATCATTGACAAAAAATACGCACTCAATATATTGAATTTATTTTTATATCAAATAATAATAAATCGATGCTCTCTATATTCATATGACATCCCGTTTATTTAAACATTATACCAGCGTTCATCAATTAAGGAACGCAAGTATCCAATTACTCCCCCACTTTACATTTCTTCAAACGGGAAGAGATATTAGGACGTATACCGCCAGAACGGGAACGTACCGAGTATGACATATACGTATGTTAGCATTGATTATAGCAACACCACCGCCACCATCATCATCATCAGCAGCAGCAAGAAACAATTCCTCAAACCGGAAACAAAGACATACATAAATCGAAAATGTATCAAGTACGTCAGATGTTACGATTTAATAATCTCACATTAAACTTAATTTAAACAAACTTTATTTCAATGTTACAATGATTTTAAATTAATTCAGAGTCCTACATTTCTTCAAACGAATATTGAAATTGTATAAATGTATCATTGATTCCATTCAGTGACAGTTCTGTCACATATTTTTTTTATAATGTTTAACAAATTCGAGTCAACGAAAGGGATATTAAATTATTTTTATTTACTATAATAAAGTTACACTTCGTCACAAATTCACACACAAAACATACACATAAATGTACATTAAAAAAAGCATGAAATAGTATAAAATGTCGTATAGATTAGACATAACTTAAAACAGTTCAGATCCACTTGGGAGAAAAATCCTGTGAAGTGGATTATAAGCCCTTCCGTTAGTTAATCGACAGGTCCTATTGTGATCCATTCAGATTTTTTTTTTAGTGGCTTTTTACACCTTCAGATAAGGTCAGATATGTTTTGTGTGTGAATTTGTGACGAAGTGTAACTTTATTATAGTAAATAAAAATAAAATAATATCCCTTTCGTTGACTCGAATTTGTTAAAAATTATAAAAAAAAATATGTGACAGAACTGTCGATATAACGATAAACGGCAAACCGTGTTATGGCGTTTTAGTTATTTAAAACGAAAGTAAACAGGAGATTATATCGGCATAACCAATTCCCGTATATCCAATTTTATATTCAAATAAAAATGATAATAATAATACTGAAAAAACCTGAATGACCGATACCGACAGAATGTTGGGACTGAATGGAATCAATGATACATTTATACAATTTCAATATTCGTTTGAAGAAATGTAGGATCTCTGAATTAATTTTAAAATCATTGTAACATTGAAATAAAGTTTGTTTAAATTAAGTTTAAAGTGAGATTATTAAATCGTAACATCTGACGTACTTGATACATTTTCGATTTATGTATGTCTTTGTTTCCGGTTTGAGGAATTGTTTCTTGCTGCTGCTGCTGATGATGATGATGGTGGCGGTGGTGTTGCTATAATCAATGCTAACATACGTATATGTCATACTCGGTACGTTCCCGTTCTGGCGGTATACGTCCTAATATCTCTTCCCGTTTGAAGAAATGTAAAGTGGGGGAGTAATTGGATACTTGCGTTCCTTAATTGATGAACGCTGGTATAATGTTTAAATAAATGGGATGTCATATGAATATAGAGAGCATCGATTTATTATTATTTGATATAAAAATAAATTCAATATATTGAGTGCGTATTTTTTGTCAATGATAATTGTACTTTGCATCATGTACCTATGTTATTATGTTGTATTATATATAAGAAATGTGTGTGTGTGTGTGTGTGTGTTTGTGTGTGTGTGTGTGTGTGTGTGTTAATCATCAAATTGTACGCGAGTATTAAATATTGGATGTTTTTCAAGTGTATCTTCCGTACATTGTACCTCGTATTAATGTGTAAAATTGCGTAGTGTTTGTCATCAAACTTTGTATTTAAAAATTAAATCTAAAAAAGAAAAATGATGTTATATTTTTTTACAGTAAAAGTTTCCATACTGAAACCGTATGAATAATATAGTTTTAATATCTCATTTTAATATGTCAGTTTCAATATCAAAAGTTTGCATTACAAACGAAAAGCATCGGCCAATCGTTTTTAAATCGTTTTAAGTGGTGTGTTAAGAGGGACATGCAGACAGTGACCTGAACTTGATTGACATTGAACCAGAATAGAATATCATACCGAGGATGTCTTCTTTCATCTTCGTGATAACTGACATGGTCCTGTGTCAACAAATACGAGGTAATATTGGGTGTAAAGTTAACCATGCAGCCATACATTTAAACATCGCAAGTCCGTATGTATTAATAAGTACAAAGTGATATACTAAGGGGCAGAAATCTCCCTGGTGGTTTGTCTCTTGACAAAATACAGGGTCATATAGAAATTTAATAACAAAAAAAATTTAAGTAACGTGACACGCCGGCGGCGGCGGCGTGTATACTTACATGACACGCCGCCGCCGCCGCGTATGACGCCGCCGCCGCCGCCGCATGTATACTTACATGTGTCCGTTCTGGCGGTATACGTCCTAATATCTCTTCCCGTTTGAAGAAATGTAAAGTGGGGGAGTAATTGGATACTTGCGTTCCTTAATTGATGAACGCTGGTATAATGTTTAAATAAACGGGATGTCATATGAATATAGAGAGCATCATTTATTATTATTTGATAAAAAAAAATTAAATGTACCTATGTTATTATGTTGTATTATATATAAAAATGTGTGTGTGTGTGTGTTAATCATCAAATTGTACGCAAGTATTAAATATTGGATGTTTTTAAAGTGTATCTTCCGTACATTGTACCTCGTATTAATGTGTAAAATTGCGTAGTGTTTGTCATTCAAACTTTGTATATCAATATTTCTGACTTACGTACTCAAATAATCATTAAATCTAAAAAAGAAAAATGATGTTATATTTTTTTACAGTAAAAGTTTCCATACTGAAACCGTATGAAGTATAATATAGTTTTAATATCTCATTTTTAAATGTCAGTTTAATATCAAAAGTTTTGCATTACAAACGAAAATGCATATCGAAATGTCTAATTACGGTGACTCAAATACATCGAATTGATTGACATTGAACAAATAGAATATAGAGGATGTTGTTTTACATTCGTATAACTGAATGTCCGTGTAACAAATACAGGTAATATTGGGTGTAAAGTTAAAATGAGCTATTTAAACATCGAAAGTCGTATGTTTAATTACAAAATTTAGCAGTTAAACGTGGGCGAAAACATCGGGTCATGTTTTACAAAATTACGTATTATTTGATGTTAAAAAAATCAACATTACTTGATTTATTTATTGTATTTACAATATTGAAATATGGTAAATTTCATAAGGTATTATAAATTTTTTAATTTACTTGTGATAATTTACTGAATATTTGTAAATTCATCTATTGTACATAATACATATTGGCTTTAAATATTAAATTATATACAAATATTAAATTACATATGAATTTCTTATTATTCTACAAATATAATATGTCTGTTACAATCTTATTTTTGTTGTCATTTGTAAATATTTTGTAAAATTATTAAATTTTACAAAAAATTTTGTGCAATATATTACATTAGTTAAAATGATTATTCATTTTGCGTAATTTAGTAAAAGAATTGTATCATTGTAAGATATTGCAAGAATCATTGAATAAAAAAAAACGTCGATAATACAGTATTACGGTCTACTTAATTATATTTCCGTTCTGGCGGTATAGACTCTTACCTCGTATTTAGTTCAAAGTCTACTTGAGTGATTACAGAATACAGACCAGTGAAAATGAATTGTTACTGCAGCTTCGATTTATGAATGTCTTGTTGTTTATATGTATTTTATCAATTACAAATTGTAGCCTACTTTATAATTATAATATTTACCATATAGTTTTGCTATAAACATTGTAATTTGATGTTGAGTATATAGTTCAATAAACCGTTATCAATAAGCTGTGTTGCGATTTTTACTTTAAAAATTATTAGAGTTGTTATGATATACACAATCAAGTACTCAGTATTATATATTTCCGTTCTGGCGGTATAAGTCCTCAGATCATTTCCCGTTTGTAGAAAATCAAAGTGAGGAGTACTTAAGGCTACTTTAAACGTAAAAAGTGTACATCTTTTGGCATTAACAATCGTTAAAAATATGTAAAAAAAACAAATTTTTCAACGAAATAAAATTTGTATTTTCGTAGTTAATGACAATACGTTTCATAGTGGATATCGCTGCGTTTTATATAATATGTACCGCTATATAAATGATGATTACATAAATTACTAGAAATTAATTCAAACGTAAAATACGGATAAGATGTATGTCCAAAAGTCGAGTTTGAAGTTAAATGAAAACCAGCCTACAATTAGGAGTCAAGTACTCTTCTTAAGCGTTTACGAGTAGTTCATAAGGTAAAATAACTCCTGTTTATGATAAAAAAAAACACCAAAAAACCAACAAAAAAAAACAAGCACTTACCTCTAATATATATTAAATTCCTTCAACACAAACGTGAACTCGGTATAACGTAGTCTTTTGCAGTTAAAATATCAATGGCGTTGCTGATGTATTCAATCCAAAATTTGGTACACTGGAGTTCGGTTCAAAACGTAACCGTCGTTCTCGAGTGGCGTCAGCTGAAGTGACGTCTCATTGGTTCGTTTAAAATAAAACCGAAGTAGCGTCGGTACTCGACTTAACGTATCACCGCGTGACTACGATGACGTCAATATCCACATATTTGAAGTAGCGTCGGTACTTGACACTTGACGTATGACGCATCGCCGCGTGACCGCTTAACGTATGACGCATCGCCGCGTGACGTTGATGACGTCAATACCCACTTAAGAACCGCTTAAGTCATTTCCTGAAATGTAATCAAAGTGACGGGTCTGTAGTTTGATCCAATTTCTGATTGAAATTTTATTCTCTGTCTATACAAAAAGTACATATTCTCAAATATACATTTTTTTCACACCACATTTTAAGGATGATATTTTCGTGTCTTCAAATCTTGCGTGAAATGGAACATATGGCTCATTAAAAACATTTCAAACTACGCTAAATGTAACTATAAACTCAGTATGAAGGCTAGATACTTGAAATTCATAATGATAGAAACCACTTATATCTTACTTTCTTTATTCAGGAAGACAAAGAAAGGACCGCCATGTCTGATCAGTCATCAGCAAGGGTAAAGGACATTCACATTGGTGATACCAAAGAGAGAGTAAAGGTAACAATGTGGCGCTAATCTTGCGACATGGCTTATCGTCCAGGGGGCTATGTTGAACCACATACGTTCTTACCGGTAATTACAAGAGGAGGGTGTGACTTCAAGGATAACAATCAATGTAAATAAAACGGTATATTTTACACGCAGCGAAACTAAAGGTAACTGCAGTTGCATTGTGGATTATTAAGGAAACTATGTCTCTTTTGTCTCTTACTTAATGAAAATAGTTAGGCCATCTCTTTATTATGACTTTTTTTGTTTGTCTCCTCAATATGTATGCTTTTTATCCGGAAAGCAAAAACATAAATCAAATTTCTTAAAACTTGGTTGAACGGTTCTTGACAAAGTTTATTATCAACAGTACTTCTCATGAATGTAAAGGTTACATGGGCCTGAGAGATAAAAGACTTAAAGAAAAAAAGACAGCATCACATCTCAGAAACTTACTTCCACCAAAGTCCTAAATCAAAGGATAAGCTACTCGGCGGAATATCGTATATTCTCGGCGCGAATTCTCGGAGGTGCGCCAGAACGAGAGTCACAATTGCTCTACGGCAAGGATACGGCGACATCGAGAATAACCTGCGGCGACCGAAGAAATTCTACGGCGACCGTATTGTCTCTTTAGGGCGTGTTCCTATATTTTGCAGGCCGTAAGGTTCGTTGTAGATTTTAACGCGGAGTTATATATTTTTTTCATTTCTGCGGTCGCCGTAGCAATTCGACACGTAGAAATGCCGTAGAGCGATTCACGGTGACCATACGACGAGCGTACGGTGGCTGTGCGTTTGCTGTGCGGCTGCCCTAAGTTCTTACGAATTCCATTTGAGCTATGCGGACAACAAAATTTCCACGGTCGCCGTGTTACAAAAATACGATCACTCTACGCCTGTCGTAACATATATGACAGCAATAGGATGTGATCGTAGAAAATCTGCGGCTGCCCTAGAATTGCTACTGGCCGTAAAAATTTTAGACCCTACAGCTGCCGTGGCAAATGTGACTGAGGTATAAGCGATAGCAAACCAACGATCAATAGAACGATTCATTAATTTTGTATAGTTGTATAATGTTTTACTAAAATAAATTATCATGGTGTTTTTGTCCTAATCTTAATGCTTTAATCATAAATTTGCACAATAATAGGTGTATAGATCTGTATTTCAAAAATTAATCGTAAAAGTAGTTTGATTTACTTGATACATTGTCCGATACCTGTTTCTTTGAAATAGGTGTAAATGCAAAAGGAATATTCTTTATAAGATTCTATGGAAAAAAAAGAAGAAGGAAAATGATATTTATTTATCAAAAAATCCACTTTGATGAAAGCGAATTATTTATTCCCAAATCTGTATTATATTATACTAACGAGAACTCAAGACGCCATTTGTGAAATAATGTTTTGGACAGTTTTTCTTTAATTATCAATCGCCGATGGAATCGGGAGGGGAATATTGTTTTGGCGTCTGTTCGTCCTTCCGTCCGTCCGAAATTCGTTTCCGCGCAATTTCTCTGCAACTACTGACTGGATTTTCACGAAACTTCATGGCAACCATCATTACCAATATGAGATGCGCATATCCTCGGCATGTTCCCGTTGGACCCTTCAACACAATAGCCTATGATTTATTCCTTAAATGGTGCTGAATCATATTGTTCCACTGAACTGACCAACCCACATGTACTACAGCACATATCATCATTTTGCCATCACACATTTTTTAGCTCACCTTAGCAAATGCTCAGGGTGATTTATTAAGATTTTGAGCACAACGTGCTCATGGTGAGCTTTTGTGATCGCCTTTTGTCCGTTGTCCGTCGTCCGTGCGTGCGTCCGTCGTCAACAATTTCTTTAAACAACATCTCCTTCTAAACTACTCACTGGATTTTGATAAAACCTCACAGGAATGTTCATTATGGGGCCCTTTACCGAAGTTGTTAAAAATGAAAATTTTAAAAATCTTCTTCTCCGAAACCACAAGGCCTAGCCTTTTGATTTTTGGTATGTAGCATGATCTTATGACACTCTACCAAGATTGTTCAAATTATGGCCCTGGGGTCAAAATTGGCCCCGCCCCAGGGGTCACTTGATTTAACATAGGCTAATATAGGAAAAACTTGAAAAATCTTCTTCTCCGAAACCACAAGGCCTAGCCTTTTGATTTTTGGTATGTAGCATGATCTTATGACACTCTACCAAGATTGTTCAAATTATGGCCCTGGGGTCAAAATTGCCCCGCCAGGGGTCACTGATTTTACATAGGCTAATATAGAAAAAAACTTGAAAAATCTTCTTCTCAGGAAACCACAAGGCCTGGAGTTTAGATATTTGGTTGGTAACCATTGTCTAGTAGATCACTACCAAGTTTGTTCAAATCATGGCCCTGGGGTCAAATTTTGCCCCGCCCCAGGGGTCACTTGATTTAACATAGGCTAATATAGGAAAAACTTGAAAAATCTTCTTCTCAGAAACCACAAGGCCTGGGGTTTAGATATTTGGTGTGCAGCACTGTCTAGTAGATCACAACCAAGTTTGTTCAAATCATGGCCCTGGGGTCAAATTTTGCCACGCCCCAGGGGTCACTTGATTTAACATAGGCTAATATAGGGGAAACCTGAAAAATCTTCTTCTCAGAAATCACAAAGCCTGGAGTTTAGATATTTTGTATGTGACATGGGCTAATAGACCTCTACCAAGTTTGTTCAAATCATGAATCATGCATTGTCTAGTGGATCTATATTTAGTTTGTTCAAACCATGGCCCCGGGGACAAATTTGACCCCGCCATTGGGGTCACCTGATTTTACATAGGCTAATATAGAAATAACTTGAAAATTCTTCTTTTTAGGAAACTAGAAAACACATGGCCTGGCGTTAAGATATTTGGTGAAAATAAGCCCCGCCCCAGGGATCATTTGATTTTACATAGACTTATTTTGGAAAAAAAGCTAGAAAAATTTCTTTTTAAAAACCACAAGGTCTGGAGTTTGGTATGTAACATGGGCTAATAGACCTCTACCCAGTTTATTCAAATCAAGACCCTGGGTCAAAATTGGCTCTGCCCCAGGGATCACTTGATTTTACATAGCCTAATGATATCAGGTGAGCGAACTAGGGCCATCATGGCCCTCTTGTTTATGCAAATTCTGACTTAACGTACCTTTCTTCAAACAAGCACCGATCGGCAGGGGATATACTATCTGTGACAGAGTCTTTTTTGTAGTCAGTTACCATTGAAAATATTATTACATTTGAAGTGAATATATTGATGCATTCGGGAATATATTGTCTCAGGGTGAGAAAAATGTGCTGCCTGTTCGGGACTCGAACCCGGGGCCTTTGGCTTTCAGATTGCTGTACCGACTGAGCTACCCGGCCGCATACACATCTTACTCCCCTATTGTGAGTAATCAGTACTGTGACAAAAAGGAGAGGGGTTGTTTCTGTTCATTTTTCTTACTATCACTTTTTATGCTGGTGAGGACTGGATACTCTGGGATTACAATCAAAACAATGAACTCCATAACACAAAAGCGTAAGTATTAATAGCAGCTCTATACACCCAAGACTGCGCATGCGCAGGAGTGACATCATAGGATTATTTGCGCATGTGCGGCGGCCATATTGGTTTTCTAGCATGACATCTTATTTTTAGAATGACATCATGATCTATATTTAGAATGGCATCATGATCTAATTTTAGAATGACATCATGATCTATATTTAGAAATGGCATCATGATCTATATTTAGATTGACATCATGATCTATATTTAGAAATGACTTCAATGTACAGAGCTGACTTGTACATTTGACCTAGGGTTAAGGACATTGAGGGTCAAGTCCTTAGCCTTAGGTGGAGACACATGGTAAACACCAAACAATATTAGATGCAACAGAGGTATTGATAGTCCCAATAATATACAGAACTGACTTGTATATTCAGTCATAGGGCTTAATCACGGACATTGAGGGCCAGGTCCTCAGCCTTAGACGGGGACTATACAAAGTCTTAAAACAATAATGATATCAACATATGATCATCATACAATAAACATACAATAAATATAATTAATCTTTATCAAACAATATTTGGAGAAAAAAAAATTAACGGCATTACTTACGATGTGAACAGCTCCACGTTCTGCTATAAAATGAACTCAACACTCATGTTTTACGTGTGATCTGCCGTTTATGGTCATAGTATTTCCGGAAATTATATTTAGAAATGTATTTAGCACTGTACAACTAGAATAAACCAGAATTAACCAGTTGTTATCTAAAATTAACTATGACTTAGATCAACAACCAATAAGAATAGAGAGCGATGACGTTATGTTTAAAAATAAAGACCATTGGAAGTGACAACGAGGCTCTCTTAAGAGTATAAAAGGGCGCGCACAGTTTACAGTCGTCATTCTGACTACAGAACTCAAACCGAAAACATGGAAAATACCTTAGAAATAATGGTGAATTCTTTCACCGATATTGACGAACTGTTGAAATTTGCTGTCACGTGGGTTATTCAAGAATCTCCTTCCGTTAGATTTCGTTTGTTTCAATTGATGAATCGACAATATGATGACGATTTCATCATTGAACAATTTGACAATATACTGGAAAACTTAGGAGGACCTATGGAGAATAACAATTATGAAGAAAATATAACCACAGCATTAGAGTATATCAAAGAACAGGAGGAGATAGAGGAATGTGTCAAGGCCTATTTATTTGATGAAGAAATGAATGACCTGACACATGCGTGTGAGGCGGATGGAGATTGGGATCCCATGTCACCCCTACAGACCGGAAGTGGAGAGGAGCCCCAGCCAGGTCTATCTCATGAATTAAAATATACCATGAGGAAAAAATCAGAGAGAACATTCAAGAAAACAGTCGTGGACAGAACATATGAAATTAAAATAGACGAAAAGAACCCAGGATTAAGGGCCCTCGCCAAGCTATGTCTCAACTCCTTCTGGGGCAAGTTTGGTCAACGTCTGAATATGAAACAGACGAACTTTTTCCACAAAGAAGAGGCCCACGAGTTCTTCCAGATATTCACCGATCCCATGAAACAGCCACAAAACTTTCACATACTCACAGACGATATCCTTCAAATGGAATGGATCCACAAAACTGAATGTCAACCCGAAGACAACAAGACCAACATCTACCTCGCTACCTTTACGACCTGTTGGGCCAGACTTAAACTCTACAGTGTGTTACAACAATTAGACAGGAGAGTACTCTATTATGACACAGACAGTGTGATTTATGTGAGCAAAGTGGGACAATATGACCCACCCTTAGGCGATTATTTGGGAGAACTGACCGATGAATTGGATAGTGGTGAGCACATTGTAGAGTCTGTGTCTGGTGGCCCTAAAAACTACGCTTATAAAACAAACAAAAAACAATGAAACTTGTAAAGTAAGGGGATTTTCCCTACATTATACAAATAGTCAACTGATAAACTTTAATAGTGTAAAAGCCATGGTGACCGAAATTAGCGAAAAAATAACAGTGACAAACCCTAGGAAAATATGTAGAGACAAACGAAAACGAAAATTGTATAACAGAGAAGAAAACAAAAACTATCAAATGGTGTATACTAAACGTAGGAGAATAGACAGTTTTGACACTTTACCTTATAGTTTTTGAGTTGACAGCTTTGTTTATGTATCTTTGGCTTGTACGATTATTGTTGACACTGTTTTTAAGTGTGTAACATTGAATGTAATTTCTGTATATTTGAATTTTAATTTTACTGGTGATATTTTAAAATGTAAATATTTTGTGTACATTCTAATGTTGTTGATCTGTTTACATTTACATGACTTGTGAAAATAAAAGATGAAACTATACCCTATCTCCTGTGATTTATCCTATACCACTTTCAAAGAGAAATATTATAAGGGACAGTGTTGTCACCAAAAATGAGAAAAGAAAATATGGACCGTTCAAGAGTATTTGTTCATTTGAACTTTTTGATTTCTCTTAGGGAACCGAGTACTCGACGACAATTGTTACAAAATATGACGTCAACACAAACAAAAGTCATTTGCGAGATAGTAAAACGTATAGTTAGAGGTAGGATTTCGATACTGAGACGAGATGTTCAATTTTTTTTAAAGAAAACGGTTATTGTTAAGAACAATGGCTTCGAAGCATGTAAGTGTTTCTAGAAAAAAGTCCCTTCTCCGAAGAAACAGTCCCATGTTCCCAATCTTATTGAGAGAGAGATATTGATACAAACCATCGTCGACGAATTAAGCCTGGTTACAAACTGAACCATAAGTTTATAGGGGAAACAGAAAATGGACAACTATTAACACAATGAACCAGTGTCCAGAGTGTCAGCGTCATTTCTCTAGACGAGACGTTATGTTAAGACATCAGAGAAGTAAACATACGAAAATCAATGAAGCGTATCCGCCGCCGCCGCAGATCAATGAAGCGTATCCGCCGCCGCCTCAGGTCAATGAAGCGTATCAGCCGCTGCATAACAAATTAACTTTACTGCCATTCGAACCTTGTTCAGGTATTACAGTGGTAGGACCGACCGGATGTGGAAAAACGTGGTGGGTGTATCGTATGCTACGTCATCTTGATACAATGTACGCTAGAGAAGCACCTAAAAGAATCATGTGGTGTTACGGGGTGCATCAGTCCCTCTATGACGAAATGACGCTGGTTTACCATCAACAACTGAATTGGAAGAGTTTGCTAATGGAGACCATTGTTTGATTGTCATAGACGATCTCATGCATCAAGTCGTTGATAGCCAAGATACACAGTTATTGTTTACACAAGGATGTCATCATCGACGTATTAGCGTCATTTATCTCTCTCAGAATCTATTTCAACAAGGAAATTCGGCTAGGACCATTGCTTTAAACAGTTGGTATACGGTACTTTTCAGAAATATGCGCGGAATGTCTCAGATTATGACATTAGGACGACAACTGTTTCCAGGCAAAGCTAATACATTATTAGAAGCTTATGAAGACGCTACAAAAGATAGCCATGGATATCTAGTATTGGACTTGACGCCCATGGGGGAAGACAAATACAGAATGAGAACAAACGTGTTTCCTGGGGAAGATCCAATTGTCTACACAAGGTTATAAGGGGAGGTCTTGATCTGATATAATAAAGATGAGTAGTCTCGTCAAAAAACATTGGAGCTATTTACAGCTCTTGATGCATACCACTTCTAAACAACAAAGAAAACAACTTTTGGACACCATTACCAACGATCAGTTGAGAGCGTTGACTCAAGTGGTAGTCAATTTACTCCAAAGCGTATTTCCAATCACACCGTTGCATAAACCAAAACTCAAGAAACACAGAAACATTATCAGACGTATTGGTGATACAAAGATTACCAGTAAGAAAAAGAAGGAACTATTGTGTAGACAAGGAGCAGTCATTGCTCAACTGTTGAAATCCATAGAGCCCGCCCTGCGTGACTTTATAAAATGAAGTATATACAAAAATCGATTCTGATACCATATGACAAATATCAACAATTGTTAGACCACAAGCAGACAACAACACAGTCGGAAACATCAAGTTCACCAATTGGCTTGACTGCTGAAGCTATAGTAGACGTATTACCCAAACGATATCAACAAAAGGCAAAAGCCATACTTACTTATATAATTCGTGACCCCGGGCGTACATTACTATGGAACGACAGAGATGAACTCGTTTATAAAGGGACTACAATACCTGGATCTCATATTGTGGATTTGATGAAAGGTACACAATATCAACATAAACATTTCACGCCTGTTGGGTCTAAAGAATTTTATGAGGGTCTTAAAGAAATACATTTACCCATCTCGCTTATTGTTAAACGTGACACACCATTAAGGCCACCTGGTCTGCCTGTTGAAAAGAAAACGACAAGGCGGAAAAAGTGGATCCACATATAATGGACTGGAAAGAGTACTTAGCATCCATTTACTTTGATCCAAAACATCCTGCTAGTTTTGCCGGAGTAGAAAAACTGTACAAAGTCGTTAAATCGGAAGGAAAATTCAAAACTGGACGATACAGGGTCCGAAAATGGCTACAAGACCAAGAATCATATTCCCTCACACGTGCAGCTAGAAGACACTTTCCACGGTCTCGAGTTGTTGTTCAGGGATTTGACCATTTATGGGACATGGATCTTATGGATTTAGTTTCTCTGTCTAAGGAGAATGACAACTACAAGTACGTTCTGGTGGTCATTGATGTATTTTCCAGATATACCTGGTGTCAACTTCTCAAAACAAAAACGGGGTCGGAAGTGATACAGGCTTTAGAAAAGATATTACAGGGTCACAGAAAACCTACGACTATACGTTCTGATAAAGGAAAAGAATTTAAAAACAAAGAGGTGACTAAATTTTTGAAGGGAATGAACATTCACTGTGACGTTACCTGACAAGAGTTGTCTTTCTTGGTTTTACTGTTTAAGTCTTTAAAGAGTTACCGTTCGTTAAAGTTTCTACAGAGTTATCGTTCCTTGTTTTACTCCCGCCATTGTTGTTTTTATGAAAACTGACTTCTCTGGAGGCAAGTTGTGGCCTATCACGATGTAAGATATAATTATAGACCTGATAAATCATATTTTAAAGTCATTTATTATCTTTTGTTTCATGTGCATTTGTTTATTTTATTCATGCATCGATATGTTTTGGAATACTGAAGGTCGTAGTTCAGCAGCTTTATAGCACGAGGCTAGCGATTCTACTTTCGTTTCTATTGTCTTGCATTTTCTGACCGATTTGATTATTAAGTGGAAATAAGGGTGTGTTATTCGATAGACTGATGTTAAACATATGTGATGTCGCAGTAAGTTGGCGTAAATGATGTATATGAATATGATTTCCATTGTTATTGGTTAGGCCTTGTTTGAGTGTAAAACTACGGAAGGCCATATTGGTCACAATCAATATAATTTTTCCCGAATTCTATGTATGATGTTTTTGAAAAACTATGGAAGGCAATATTAGTCATAGTCCATATATTATTCTTAAGAAATATATGTATGATGTTTTATTCTAGTCATATACTTAGTGTGCTTTTTCTTTGTATATTTCCAGCTTTTTACCTTGAATTCATCAGAATAGAGGTTATACGTCTAGTCGTCTTGGGACTTTACAGTAAAAAGATCACAACTGGCCTGATGCGGACTCCCTCCATACAGACATCGACATTGCCGGTCAACGTCTTAAGAACAGTCGGAATTCATCATGTCTACCGAAGAACAACCAGAAACGACTACAACCGTGGATCAGGATCCATCACAGCAGTCGCGCCGCTTAACGGTCATGACAACAAAGGGTCAAGAACATTTCCAGCGATTAGCTGACCCTCAAATTCAACGCATCACAAAAAAGTGGGATGAGATTGACACTCAATTGAAAGATGCTGATCAGCTACCGAATGAAAAAGCAGTTCTTTTAGAAAATAAAAGTGCAATAAGCTTAAGAGCTGTTGAACTTGAACAAATTTGCATTTCATACATAGAATTTCTTAACAGACATAATTCAGTTGAAAGTAATGATGAAAGGGAACGTTTCCAAAGACAATTGGGTGGTTATAGAATTCTGATAGATTCTGCTATCAGAGAAAGTTGGCACTAAAAATACAAGACATTGAATTTGGAGAAATTGTATCAACCTCTTCAAAACAAACAGGGTCATCAAGATCTTCACATCACAGTCTATCATCTATTGCAGCTAAAAAACGTGCCAAGGCTGAAGCTCTCAAAGCTTCTTTTGCTATTGCAGAGGACGAAGCACGCTTAAAAAGAAGGCAAGCAGATCTCATTGTACAGAAGGCGATCACCGAGAAAGAAAATGTAAATTTGGATACTGAAATAAACTTGCTCAACATTAAACGTGAATCCATTGAATTGTCTGCAGAAGCCAAGGCTTTAGAGGAAGATGGTTGTAGTTTAAAAGATCTTGAAGAAGAGACTCCCATTGAGCGGACGCGGGCGTATTTGAGAAGTGTGCCCTTGTCGAATGACATTAAGTTTAACAATGTTGACAATGAAATGTTTCAAAATGAAGAAATTAGGAATAGAACAGAAAGTGTTGAAGAGTCTCATGCCATTCCAGTTGCCTTCACAAGATATTTGTTAAAGAAGGACTTATTGTTGTCGCGCCTTACAAGTTTCAATGATAAACCAGAATTATATCCTACATGGAAAAATAGCTTCAAAACAATCATGCATGAACTGCAAGCTACACCTACTGAAGAAATGGACCTTCTTATTAAGTGGTCAGGTCCTTCATCACAGCGTCACATGATTAGTATCAAAGCTGCTAACTCGTGTAACCCGGAGAAAGCTCTGTCAAGGAGCTGGGCAAGATTGGACGAAAGGTACGGCTGCCCAGAAATGATGGAAGCGGCTCTAAAGTCAAAATTGGACGCGTTTCCGGCAATTCATAAAGACATGCACCGCCTGTATGATCTCTCAGACATTTTAGATGAAATTGAATCTGCCAAAGAAAATGTAAATTATGCATGTTTACTTGCATATTTTGACAGTTCCACTGGTGTGGCACCTATTGTGAAGAAACTTCCTATTTTCCTTCAAGGAAAATGGACAAGTGTTGCCAGTAGTTATATGCAGGAACACAGGGTACCATTCCCACCCTTCAGTGTGTTTGTTTCATTTATTCGTGAACAATCCCGTGTAAGAAACAATCCAGCATTCACATTTTCTGTGGACTCAAAGGTAGAATTTCAGAGTAAACGCTATAAAGACAAGCTTGTTAATGTGACAGCAAGGAAAACAGAAGTTGTTCAGCCTGAAACAGATTCTCAAGACAAAAAGTGTCCATTACACAATACTTACCATACATTAAACAAGTGCAGAGGATTCCGGCACAAATCTCTTGAAGAGCGAAGAAAATTTCTGAAAGAGAAAAACCTTTGTTTCAAGTGTTGTGAATCGCGTTCTCATAAACAACGTGACTGTAAATCTGAAATTAAATGTGAAGAATGCAGTAGTTCTACACATCCTACTGCTCTGCATGTCGACATTTCACCGCGGCGACAGAATGGCGGGGAGAGCCAGAGCTCGTCTAGAGACGTCATCTCAGCTTGCACTCAGATTTGTGGTGATTCCTTCAATGGAAAGTCTTGTGCCAAAACTCTTCTTGTGCGCGTTTACCCTGAAAACAGTCCGCAGCGTGCAGTCAACATGTATGCTGTCCTTGATGATCAGTCAAATCGGTCACTGGCTGGCTCAAGATTTTTTGACATATTTGGTTGTAAGAGTGACACTGTAACTTACCTGTTATCATCTTGTGGTGGAAGCATGCACACGTCTGGAAGGAAAGCTGATGGTTTCATCATCGAAGCGCATGATCGAAGTCATACTTTGAATCTCCCAACTCTGATCGAATGTAATCAACTGCCAAATTCGCGCGAAGAAATCCCAACACCTATGGTGGCCAAACATTACCATCATCTTAAGGATATAGCAAGTTGTATCCCTGAAATTGATCCAAATGCAGATATACTGTTGCTTCTAGGGAGAGATATCATTGAAGCTCACCATGTCTTGGATCAACGCATCGGCAGTGGCAACGTACCATATGCACAGAAACTCAAACTTGGTTGGACAATAATAAACACAAGCCATCATCAGTAAATGCCTTCAAAACCCACATATTGGAATCTGGCCGTGCGTCTCTGTGCCCACCATGCACAAATGAATTTAGAGTTCGTGAAGACTATGATTTGTCAAATAGCCAAAAGAGCAGAAGCTCTCAAGTAATCTTCAGTACTGAAGAATTTGGGAAAAATGTTTTCCATAGAACTAAACATGACGAAAGGCCTGGAATGTCGGCAAACGATTTAGAGTTTCTGAAAATAATGAACACTCAGTTTGAGAAAGATGATGGGGGACATTGGGTTGCACCATTACCCTTCAAAGAGTCGCATGCTAAACTGCCAAACAACAAAGAACTTGCATTTAAAAGAGCAAAGTCACTAGAAGAAAATCTTCTCAGAAATCCAAAAAAGAAAGAACATTTTTCACCTTTATGGAAGGCATTTTGAGAAATGGCTATGCTGAGAGGGCTGCCCCAGTCAACAAAGATGAAGAATGCTGGTATTTGCCAATTTTCGGCGTGTACCACCCTAAGAAGCCGGACAAAGTAAGGGTGGTTTTCGACTCGTCTGCCAGATTTGATGGAGTTTCTCTCAACGATGTCTTACTTACCGGTCCAGACCTGACAAATAGTCTATTGGGGGTTCTTCTAAGGTTTCGTAAAGAGTCAGTGGCAGTTATGGGTGACATTGAACAGATGTTTTACTGTTTCAAAGTTTCTGAAGATCACCGCAACTTCCTAAGGTTCTTGTGGCACGAGGATAATGATCCAGGAAAACCCCTCATTGAATACCGCATGACTGTTCATGTCTTCGGCAACAAGCCGTCGCCAGCTGTTGCGACATATGGGTTGAGAAAGACAGCACATATTGCAGAAACAAAGTTTGGAGAAGACGTAACTGAGTTTGTTGAGAATAACTTCTATGTTGACGATGGGTTAGCATCTTTGCCTACAACAGAACAAGCAGTTGACTTAATGCAGAGAACTCAGCAGGCATTAAAGTTAGGGAATCTGCGATTGCATAAGATAGCGTCAAATTCCAAGGATGTTCTTAGTGCTTTCCCACCAGAGGATCTTGCAAGTGACATGACTAGTCTTGAGTTTGAAACTGACACGCTTCCAAGCCAGCGTAGTCTAGGTTTGAACTGGAATTTAGAAACTGACACTTTCTTCTTTGTGGTAAACATGCAAGATAAGGCAAATACTCGAAGAGGCATATTATCGGCAGTGAACAGTGTGTTCGATCCTCTTGGTTTCTTGTCGCCAGTAGTCATTGAGGGAAAGAACATTCTGAGACAGATAAGCAATCTTGGTATTGACTGGGATGAAACTTTGCCATCAGATCTGTTAGACAGATGGCTACATTGGAGAAATTCGCTAGCGTTCCTGAAAGGTCTTCACATACCTCGTACATACTTACCTGAATCTCTGGCCCTGTGCGAAGAGAAGTCAATACATGTATTCTGTGACGCATCTGAACTTGCCATTGCTGCGGTTGGATACATCAAGACGACGTCAGAAGAGGGACAGCCACAGTTTGGGTTTATTATGGGGAAAGCCAAACTTGCCCCGCTTCACGGCCATTCAATTCCAAGGCTAGAATTATGCGCAGCAGTGTTAGCTGTGGAAGTTGCGTATGCTATGGCAGAACATCTTAGGTCACCAATTGAAGAGTTAAGAATGTACACCGATAGCAAAGTGGTACTTGGATACATCTTCAACAAGACGAGACGTTTTTACACCTATGTGACCAACCGTGTTTCCTTCATCAGAAAGATGACAAAGCCAGAACAGTGGTCATACATCTCAACAGAGAAAAATCCTGCAGATCAGGCAACTCGTGTATTACCGTCTCAGCAACTTAAAGACAGTACATGGTTGAATGGGCCTGAATGCTTGACTACTCATGAAAAACAAGATGATATGCCTTACGATATGATAGATCCAAATGACGACAAAGACGTCAGGCCGGAAGTTACTTGTTATAAGACAGATGCCAGCATGTGTTCGTTAGGTTCACCGATTTGCTAAGTTTTTCTCCTGGAAATCCCTTGTAGAGACAGTTGCTTTACTTTGCCATATTGCAGGATCATTTGTGGGCAATAATGACTGTGTGGGTTGGCATGTATGCTCAGAAAGCAAAACCGTTGGAGCTTTTCAAGAATCAGAAAGGCTCATTATAAAGACTGTGCAAAAGGAGTGTTATGGTGAAGAGATAGACTGTCTTGAACAGAGCAAACCTCTGTCAAACTCTAGTTCATTACTTTCACTTGATGTGTTTCTGGATGATGATGGGCTTCTTAGAGTTGGAGGAAGATTGAACAGAAGCAACATACCGAGAAGTGAAACAAATCTAATTCTAATTCCAGGAAAACACCACATTGCCACTCTCCTTGTTCAACATTTTCATGCAGTTGCCAAACATCAAGGTAGACATATTACCTCTGGCACCATCAGATGTGCAGGGTTTTGGATAACTGGTGGCAAACGCTTAATATCTTCTGTTCTGTATGGATGCGTTAAGGGCAGAAAATTGAGAGGAAAGTTTGTATCTCAGAAGATGGCTGACCTACCACCAGACCGTCTACAGCCGGGACCGCCTTTCACGTACATTGGAATAGACACGTTTGGTCCATGGGAAGTGGTTACTCGTAAAACAAGGGGTGGTGCTTTGAATTCAAAACGTTGGGCAATACTTTTTACTTGTATGACCACAAGAGGCATCCATATAGAAGTCATAGAAGAAATGACGTCATCTTCATTCATTAATGCCTTCAAACGCTTTGTTGCCATTCGTGGAAAGGTCAAACAGATACGTTCTGACAGAGGCACCAACTTCATTGGAGCAACCGACGATCTGAAAGTAGAGGCTGTGAAAGTTGAAGATAAACCTGTGAAAGATTTCTTGTATAACAATGGTATAGTGTGGTTGTTTAATCCACCACACTCTTCTCATTTTGGTGGTGTTTGGGAACGCCTTATAGGAGTCACCAGGCGTGTCCTTGACTCTATGCTTATGGACATATCAGCACAGCGACTTACCCATGAAGTTCTTACAACTTTTATGGCAGAAGCTTCCGCAATTGTGAACAGTCGTCCACTGGTTCCACTATCAACTGACCCAGAAGATCAAATGCCGTTGAGTCCAGCAATGATTCTAACGCAGAAGCCGGATGTCTCGGGTGATGCCACACTGGTTGACGCGAAGGACCTCTATCGTGTGCAATGGAAACGCGTGCAGCATCTAGCGGATACTTTCTGGAAGAAGTGGAGAAGTTTATACTTACAGACATTGCAGAACTATCAGAAATGGAAGCAAGATAAACGTAATCTTGCCGTTGGTGATGTGGTCTTGCTGAAAGACAATTCCGTTGTTCGCAACTATTGGCCGTTAGGACTGGTGACAAGAGTATTTCCGAGCAGTGACAGCAGAGTGCGAAAGGTTGAAGTCAGGGTCGTGTATCGTGAAGGGGGCCATGCCGTGTTCATCCGTCCTGTGACTGAACTTGTGTTGTTGTGCGAAAGTTAGATGGTCAAAGCGTGACCGCTCTAGGTGACATTGAACTATTTAAGGTGATGTAAATTTACATCAGGCGAGGAGTGTGACGTTACCTGACAAGAGTTGTCTTTCTTGGTTTTACTGTTTAAGTCTTTACAGAGTTACCGTTCGTTAAAGTTTCTACAGAGTTATCGTTCCTTGTTTTACTCCCGCCATTGTTGTTTTTATGAAAACTGACTTCTCTGGAGGCAAGTTGTGGCCTATCACGATGTAAGATATAATTATAGACCTGATAAATTATATTTTAAAGTCATTTATTATTTTGTTTCATGTGCATTTGTTTATTTTATTCATGCATCGATATGTTTTGGAATACTGAAGGTCGTAGTTCAGCTTTATAGCACGAGGCTAGCGATTCTACTTTCGTTTCTATTGTCTTGCATTTTCTGACCGATTTGATTATTAAGTGGAAATAAGGGTGTGTTTTTCGATAGACTGATGTTAAACATATGTGATGTCGCAGTAAGTTGGCGTAAATGATGTATATGAATATGATTTCCATTGTTATTGGTTAGGCCTTGTTTGAGTGTAAAACTACGGAAGGCCATATTGGTCACAATCAATATAATTTTTCCCGAATTCTATGTATGATGTTTTTGAAAAACTATGGAAGGCAATTATTGGTCATAGTCCATATTATTCTTAAGAAATCTATGTATGATGTTTTATTCTAGTCATATATTTAGTGTGCTTTTTCTTTGTATATTTCCAGCTTTTTACCTTGAATTCATCAGAATAGAGGTTATACGTCTAGTCGTCTTGGGACTTTACATTCACCATATTCTGACACAAAATGAAACTAAAGCCAACTATGCGGAACGTGTCATCAAGACTATTAAACACAAACTGTTTAGACGTATGCTGAAAACGCGAAGTAAAAAGTATATAGACAGATTACAGGACTTGGTCACCAGCTACAATCATACTGTACATCGAAGTCTGGGTGAAGCGCCTGCATCTGTGAATAAAGTCAACGAAAGCGAAAGCAGACTACAACAATACTTATTAAGAAAGAAAAGTCAAAAGAAAGAAATCAAAAAAGAAACCAAAAAGAAAAGATACAAGTTTAATCTTGGTCAAATAGTACGTATATCACACGTCAGAGGTGTATTTGATCGAGAATATTCTCATAAGTGGACCGGGGAGCTCTTTAAAGTTAAGTCACGTTATAAAAGAGAAAATTTAAACGTGTATAAGCTGGAAGCGTGGGATAGTGAGGTCATAGATGGAACATTTTATGAACCCGAATTACAAGCGGTGAATGTGGATGAAAACACTGAATATCATATAGAAAAAGTGCTGAAGAAACGAACGCGTCGCAAACAAAAGGAAGTACTTGTTCGCTGGCTTCACTGGCCAAAGAAATATGATTCGTGGATTCCTGAAAAAGATGTCACGCGTTATAGTTTATAAGGGAAGGTTATGACCATGAACAATTAACAATGACGAGTCATACTTTAATTCGGGAATGTTTGGAAGGAGATGATCAAGTAAAAGACCGTTTCAGGGTTATGAAAAGGATAGTCGTTGTCATCATGACATTAGTGTGTACCGTACCTGGTATTGTCTTAATTAGTTTACCCGTCAATCATCACCCAGCAGTCTCAAAGATCAAACCGAATCTCAATCATACTGCATGCGTTTATGTCAAACAGTACCCTCTTCAGAGTAATGTCTATGGCACTTTGTGTAATCAAAACGGACACATTTTCCTAGATATACGACACTTTATCAATGGGACAGCGACAACTTTTGGTATACAACTGGAATTACATCAGATGTTGGCTTTGAAACAATTGACCCATCGTATTGACGAAGCTATTTCTGAAGCGCGAACCTACTGGAAAACATTGAAAACCTATAAGGGCCAGACCAGTATTCATCTTACTCAACAAGATGGACAACATTTACCTGTTCCTAACTAGCGATGACTCCATGGAAGAGCATCCCGACAATAACTCTACAGACTTTACCATAGAATTACCAAGATCGTATACGTTAGAAGGCCAGTGGGAATGGGCTCTGACTGAAATTGAATCAAACATCAAAACAGATACATTGTATGTGTGTACCGATTTGTGTCAAGAATCTTATGTTGAAAACACGATGATACCCTGCTTGCGACGAGTATGTATTGAGAAAAAAAAAACATTTTGAATATACTGCGCCCTACTACATAAAGAAAACTCACATTGATCGACTTCGAATCTTTATAAGGGGAGGAGAGTTGACGCTATTAGAACCAAATAAAACTATTATACGATGCGTTCTTCACTTACGACGATGGGTTTAGACAGATGGGAACATCATTTTCGTCTCATGTCCGAGGGAAAACTACGTCCTAATCACAAAGGACACTATGTGGTAGAAAAAATACAGACTGGTGGCACATCTAAAGAACCGACCATTCAATTTGTTACTCCTGTAGCACAGGCTGTCGAACTGGCAAAATCAGAGTTGAAAGAAGTTTATAAGGGCAGGTCCTCAACTCAAAAACAAACCAAAAAGAAGATCAAGTCTGCACCCTATCCTAAAAGGAAAGATCATCTATCATAATGGAAAACATACACGGTGAAAAGTTGGCTTTGTTTCAACCACCGGAAGTCTATGTAGGGTCACAGAAAACAGAATGGCTAACATATAGACCAGTCAATCAACTCACTGAGGGCACGGCAATTGAATTTAACATACCTGGAACTTTCACTGCTTACATCGATCTGTCAAATACATTTCTTCATGTGAAATTCAAGATTGTCAAGTCAGACGGAACCAACTTAGAAAAAGATGCTCCAGTGGGTGTCACCAACATCTTACACACCATGTTTTCACAAATCGATCTCAATGTACAACACCCCACCAATGCAGTGGGTAACAATTACGCGTATAAAGCTTAGATTTACTGATGGGTAATCCTACACAACACGATTTGGAGTGTGTGGGGTTTGAGCAAGACGATGATGATGCTCCAGATGTCACCAATCGATCGGGTGCGAATAACGGATTGTATAAGAGAGTTAAATGGACTCTCCTAAGTAAAAGGTTTGATGTCATTGGACGCCTTCATGTAGACATGTGTCAACAAGACAGGTTTATGTTGAATGGAGTACCTGTCAATATCAAATTGTGGCAAAATAAAGATGTATTTAGACTCGCCGCTGATACTGACACGGAAGCCTATAAGTTAGTGATTCAAGAAGCGAGTATAAAAGTGGCTATTGTAAAAGTCGATCCTGAACTGATTATTGGTCAGGCCAAAACGCTCAATAACTCAGAGGCATTGTATCCCTATACAAACTCGGTGATAAAAACCTATGCCGTACCCAGCGGACAATATTCATTCATTACCGATGACCTGTTTCAAGGTGACGTTCCGAGACAGTTGATTGTCGGACTCGTGTCTTCCTCAGCGGTACACGGTAAATACACCAAGAACCCATTCAACTTTCAACATTTTAATTGTAATTACGCGGGATTCATTGTGGATAGTCAGTCTACACCCTCGGCACCTTTACAACCAGATTATAAGAGTGACAACTTTGTAGAAGCCTACCAGAGAATATATGCGGATAATTTTGAAGGACATCATCATTTGTCTAGAACAGATTTTAAGAGTGGATCTTGCTTATACGTGTTCAGGCCAGGAGACTTGAATGATGACTGTCACAGAGAGCGCATACGCGTTTGGAACTCAAATTTTCTGAGGCTCTGCCAGAAACCTGTACAGTCATTGTCTATGCTCAGTTTCCAGCGCTCATGAAAATTGATGCCAGTAGAAACGTGACGTTGGAATCATGAATACAGAACAGTTGAACTATCGATTGAGATATTTGAGACATTTTGGTGGTGTTGTACCGGCAGACAAGTTACATCGTGTGATTAAAAAGAGACCTATAGCCTATTTGGTGAACACAGATTTAGAAAAAGACCCAGGGAGACATTGGGTTGCCTTCTACTTTCCTTTGAGAGGACCAGCAGAGTTTTTCGATTCCTTGGGCCACCCTCCTGACTATTACCATAGACGGTTTAAAGATGTGTTACTGAACCATGGACGTTATTACATTTATAATAATAAACGAGTACAAATGGATGGAACAGTGACATGTGGACATTTTTGTATCTTTTATGTGGTCCATCGATGCCACGGTTGAAGTATGAAACGTATTTTAAAATCTTTTGACACTGTTAACTTGGTCTATAATGAACGACTTGTGAATCGTTTTGTGTAAATATGAAATAAAATGAGTAGAAATAAAATTTTAAATGTTTGTTTTTCTTTCTTTACCTCCATAAATAACAACACAAAAGTTCAATTTCACATTTTATTGACCCCGCTAAATATAGTATGTTGGGGATTAGGGTGGTCCCCCAAACACACTTTACAATAATGGTATTTCGATAAGTACAGGTAAACATACATCATACAATTGTTTCTCAAATTTGATTCCAGTCATAAGAACACTACCAGAGTGAAAACATGTAAAATGTACAGAGTCTTTAATAAACATGGCGGCTGGAAATCGTGCCGGTCCGTAGCTCCCTTGGTAGTGTCTCACAATCTGTGTCAAGTCTAAAGGTCCTTCTACTTTGAATGAGGCGGATATAGTCTTGACGTAGATATGTCCTAACTGAACGGGCCATCCCATCTTCTGTAATACACGAGCGTAATTTTGCTTCCTTCACAGTTTTAGTTTTTCCATTCACAATCATTTTTCCGTTTGAAAACAGCATACAATGACCACCCATCTTTTTACTTTCCCATTGAGCACCAGAAAATGTTTTCGGGTTATAGATGATATTAGAACATTTTAATGTCAGTTCTGTTAGGTTGATAGCACAATTTAGGTCTGTATACAAGACGATGTTGTTAATCATTATCCACCTCGGGCGGGTTCAAACTGTTCTAATATTTTAATGAATCTGGCTGCCTCAAGTCTTGTTTCTCGTCTAAGTCTTCGTATAGTCAACCACCAGATCATTTCATCTATACACCAATATACTATGTACACAAGCCCGAACATACTGACAGTATGCAGGACTGTTACATCTATTTATGATGCTCAAGTCCATTCTGATTGGTCGGTGATGTTTATCCAATAACATCCATGCCTGGTACCCCCACCATTTTTATATACTCACAGTCAGGTGACCATTTTTCGTGTTCGATCATGGCGTTATTATGTCTTTCCCAGTCTTTTAAAATAATACCACACCTAAAACAAACCACTTTATCCGCTGTTCCAGTGTAATAAAAACCGGCTTTAGCCAACTCATATTTGTTTGGAACCATTTGTTTTAGATAGGTGTCAAAGGTCTCTAGTCTTTTATCATAATATACTAGTCCATTAGCCATGACGCGTATTGAATCGGTAAAGTTCATAGTGTGAAGAAAATGACGATGTTCTTCTCTTTTATAGTGTGTCTTGTTTCTATTTTTATTGCATTCTATTTACAGATTTTACGTCAATTTTACCAGTTGTAAAAATCATTAGGGTGACACTTTGAACACTGTAATGAACCTAAAATATTCATATGATCTGCTTCTAAATAACACGGAATGACTGTGTCCAGTTCAGGACTCACCCGTCCTACTTCCGGTATGTGTTCTTTCAAGCGTTGGTATTCATTTTTTACATGTGATGACGTCATTTCCGGTTTTTATTCATCATGGACTTCCGGTTAAGAGTGTTCAAAGTAAAGATCTCACTTTGAGCTTTCCATAGCTGTAAAAAATATTCAAATCGGATAACAACTAAGGAGATAGAATCATTTTTGTACATTTGATGACGTCATTCCTGGTTTTTATTCATCATGAACTTCCGGTTAAGAGTATTCAAAGAAAAGATCTCACTCTGAGCTTTCCATAGCTATAAAAAATATTCAAATCGGATAACAACTAAGGAAGATAGAGTCATTTTTTACATTTGATGACGTCATTTCCGGTTTTTATTCATCATTGACTTCCGGTCCGATTTATTTTGAATCTAGTTACTATTTGTATGCTCAAATGACTAAATATTAGTAAAAAAAAGAAACTATTGATTTTTGTATGATATATATAAAATCGATAAATAATCGGATCAATCATGTGTTTAGACTTGATTTGCACTCAAACAATATCAATAAACTGATTTCTGAAATCAAAATAACAAAATTCATTCATTTAATCAATGTTTTATACTTATATTCGAATGATATTAGAATTTAATAAACTGAAAGAGTTAATGACTTTTTAATTAGTTTTTCCTCTTGACACGGTTCCCTGCACTTTCACCCGTCCACTCTAAGATTATATCGATTAAACATAAACATGTGTTTTAAGTTAAAATCAAGTGGCTCAATCATATCCATAATATTGATTATTGATCTTCCAACACATCTTTAAACATTTTTATACAAAAGAATTTGGCGCAAAAGTTTGACAATTTCGTTCTTTCTGTGAATGCTTTTGGAGTCAGTTGGACTTTTTTGTGCAAGGGATTTTGATTTCGAAAAAAAATGGATATAATTAACTTTTTAGAAATTTACACAATGTATTTGGCGTCACGAGACGCATACAACTTTATAAAAAGTACAGGTGTAGGGTGTAGAAAATTTAGATACAAAATTTGATGGAAATTGGGTGATGGAAAATATCACTGCAGTTAATTCTGTGAGGTATTTATATATCCAATTTCAAATGCATATTTTAAGAAAAAATCCAGACTACCCAGTACCTCGCTTTGAAACATATATAAATTATGTTCTGTATTGTAAGGATATTTAAAAAAATAATGACTATGTTATCTGATAGAAACACAGATATAAGTAAATTAGCAATAATTTTTCATCCAGATTCAAAATCAAACAGTCACGGAATTACATATTATAAAAACAATAATGAGAATGAAATTCATCTTTATTTAGGAACGCATTTCTCAAAAGATCATGTAGCTGGAACTCTGATACATGAAATGAGCCATGCAATCCTATTAAATGGTCATAATCATAATAATTTTTGGTATACCACATGTGTATGTCTTATGACAATAGCACGTTCAGTAACTAACATCCCAGAGCATCTTGTCTCATACGTCGCTGACAAAGGAGCAAATATCCTTTAGATACAAACAACACTTATATAGGTTAAAAAAGTTGTACGCTTCGAAAACAAACACAAAAATATACATTGTATAAAATATATATATATATATATATATATATATATATATATATATAATTAAAATTATAATCCATTGCATTCACAGACCTGTAATATAATATGTGTGACTTATATATGGAAAAAAGTGTTAAAAACGAATACGGAGGAAGAAAGGTAATTTTATTACTAGTTCCTTTTGTGTATCCCAATAAGCCTATATTGAAATTAAACGTTTTTGTTGAATACATTTTTTTTTCCAGACATGTAAATATCATCTGGTGAAAAGACACATGAATGAATTGCTTTCAGCATCATTCCTTTACTAAAGAATATAGATGCATCTGATAAATTACAACTTATATGCTTATTAAAAGCATGGTCTGAAATGATGATCCTCATCTTGAGAAAGTCTGATTTTTTTTACCACACATTTTTGGGTTTTCGCATCGCAGTGCGAAAACCCTTTGTTCTCGTTCTGTTTCTTTTTTTCTTTTTTTTTTCTAACCCTTTTTTGTGAACGGCATAGCTCCGAGGTGAGAAAAGCCACATCTATGAAACTTTTATCAGTAATAACCACGTACTTGAAGATGATCCTAACGTTGAGATAATTTTCATTTTTGTTTTGATTTTCCCGCCAGGGGGCGTTTTATATGAAAATGTTTAATAAGCAATATCTCAATTATTTGAGGTCCGATTCAAATGCAGTTTTTGGATAATGTTCCTTGTAAATAGCCCAATAAAATATGATAGGTTCCAAAAATTTGCGTATATAAAACTTTCGTGCTACAGGAGGTTGAAAGTTCGAATCTCACAAAAACTGTGAAGTAAGGGTAGCTCTACCAAAAATGTGCCCATTTTATTCAGAGATGAGATAGAAGAATTTTGTTTGTTGCATATGATTCGCAAGACATATATGCACAAAATATATGGGGTGGCGATTTTGAGAAATGCAAGGTTTGTCCACAGTACGAGGTCAAACATAACCAATATTTTCGAAAAATCAACATTTTAAAAGCATGACTTTTAAGGTTATTTGCAGCTCCTGACTTTTTTTTTTGATCAATCTTCATCATTTTTTCACTGTTAATGCATTTTTACAAAACAAATAAAATCATAGAAAAAAAATCACCCATAATATGCAAAGGTCAAGGTCATATACCAATTATTATTATTTATATCGGCATAAAATAGCTCCAAATCTAAAAATATTTTATAGAAAGTATATGAACAAAAGTTTTAGTCTGTGAAGAGATCTTTCCATTGGTGTTTAGTTTTTGAAGATCGGACTTCATTTGATCAAATGACCACAGTCCAAAGTTTGATCCTTTTATCAAACAATTGTAAATCCGTATGTTTCCTCTTTTTTGCAGCTCCTGACTTTATTTTTTGTTCAATCTTCATCATTTTTTCACTGTTTATGCATTTAAATAATACAAACAAACTCATAGTAAATAACGATGAAAATATGCAAAGGTCAAGGTCATAATACCGATTATTGTTATTTTTATCGGCACAAAATAGCTTCAAATCTAAAAATATTTTAAAGAAGGTATATGGACAAATGTTTTAGTTTGTGAAGAGATCTTTCCATTGGTGTTTAGTTTTTGAAGATCGGACTTCATTTGATCAAATTACCACAGTCGAAAGTTTGATCCTTTTATCAAACAATTGTAAATCCATATGTTGCTTCTTTTTTGCAGCTCCTGACTTTATTTTTGTTCAATCTTCATCATTTTTTCACTGTTTATGCATTTAAATAATACAAATAAACTCATAGTAAATAACGATGAAAATATGCAAAGATCAAGGTCATAATACCGATTATTTTTATCGGCACAAAATAGCTTCAAATCTAGAAATATTTTATAGAAAGTATATGAACAAACGTTTTAGTTCGTGAAGAGATCGTTCTAATGATGTTTAGTTTTTGAAGATCGGACTTCATTTGATCAATTAGCAAAAATATTCGAATAAAGTTAATATCAATCAATTATGTCTGCAGTTGAAACCAGTGCTCTTACTAGTCAAGTTAAAAGCGAAAACCAAGATGCCGCTTTGCGGTTCTAGTTATATATTGTTACTCACAACATGTGATTTTTTTTTCATTGGTTGATGAAGTAATTCAAATGATTGTTTTTTGTTCTTAATTGTTTGAAATTTAAATTCAATGCAATTGTGCAATGTCGCGCCAATTCATGGAATGAAAGATGTCATTGGTTGTAATACTACATTTCGTTTCTGATTGGTTGTTGATCTAAGTCATGGTTATTTTTAGACAACATGTCTAGACTTGTTCAATCGATATAATATGAAGACATATCATTGGTCGGTTCAAATTGTAAACCAGTTATCTCTGGTGTGCGTGATGCGATTCTGCATTTCTTTTCTGATTGGTTGTTGATCTAAGTCATGGTTATTTTTAGACAACATGTCTAGATTTGTTCAATCGATATAAAATGAAGACATGGCATTGGTCGGTTCAAATTGTAAACCAGCTTTCTCTGGTTTACTCTAGTTGTACACTGGAAATACATTTCCAAGAATAATTACCGGAAATACTATAACTTAAAATGGTATATCACGTGTGTGTGTGTGTGTGTGTGTGTGTGTGTGTGTGTGAAAGAAACATGAACATTCAGTTGTACATGTATACATGTACGTGTTCATGTACTTCATTAAATTTGATACAAGTTTAAGTATGAGAATGTGCTTATATAATCATATACAAACTCTACAGAAATTAAGAGAGAGAAAGAATTAAACAAATGGAGGTCAATAAGTGTGTTACTCCAGATTCAAAGTAAAACGTATTCATGCATGGTAGATAAGATGTTTTTCTTTCTGATGGTATATAGGTCACAGTGTATGTGATTATGAAATGTACTGGTGCCTGCTTTAAATGATTTCAATATTCGCGTCATTATGTTGAAATAACGTGTACAGACATGTTCAAAAATTGTGTTCCACGCACACCTGAATTCTGAGGAATTGATCTTTATTTCCGTTTCATGTTGAAATAACGTGTACAGACATGTTCAAAAAGTATGTTCCAAATATTGTTTGATATATTTTTTATTATATTTATTGTATGTTTATTGTATGATGATCATATATTGATATCATTATTGTTTTAAGACCTCTGTTGTATCTAATGTTCTTTGGTGTTTACCATGTGTCTCCACCTAAGGCTAAGGACTTGACCCTCAATGTCCTTAACCCTAGGTCAAATGTACAAGTCAGCTCTGTACATTGATGTCATTTCTAAATATAGATCATGATGCCATTTCTAAATATAGATCATGATGTCATTCTAAAATTAGATCATGATGCCATTTCTAAATATATATGATAGATGTCATGCTAGAAAACCAATATGGCCGCCGCACATGCGCAAATAATCTGATGACGTCACTCCTGCGCATGCGCAGTCTTGGGTGTAAAGAGCTGCTATTACTACTAGCGTAAGTCATTTTACATTCACTTTATACTAACTTCATGACTAGGCTTTAAAAGGTGCATTTCATCCACCATGGACTAAAAGTGAAAAAAAAGTCGTGAAGTCATGATTGACTGAAATCTCATCTTCCAAAGAAATAAGTTGTTATAATTATATGGCAAATAATTTGTCGTGCAGTGTTGCATGTATTTAATTGAGAGTAAAAGTACATATATGCATGTACAACCGCTCTTGCAGTTTTAATTAATGTTTTATCGTTTTACACTGCATATCCTCAATGAATAAAAATAGAAAGTTGTCTATCAGTTTCGAATAGCATCGGAACAACTCCGCGCATTAGTTACTTACCTTAGTCGAAGCTATTTCTCATAATATCGCAGTCGCGCCGAGAGTATACAATACTTCCCCCACAAGCTTATTTGAGTAGCGTATCTTTTGGTTTAGGTCTTTGCTCCCACCGATCCACAGTGTACAAACTTTACTGGCTGATTTGCCACCTTGTATTCAAGGATCTTGTGAACATTAAACCATTACTGCTTAATATTTCAAATTTTTTTCTCAAAACAACAAGAAGGGCTTTGGTCGCCTTCCATAGATGACCTTATAGTTTCGGGAACCACTAGATCAAAAGTCAGATTCACAGGGCCTATAAAGCTCGATTGGACTATGGCTGGAAATGTTATTCACCATTTTTGAGTAACTTATTTATCACCAGTCCAGATTTATCATTACTAAATTCCCTATATAAATGAATGCAATGACAAAGAACAAGATATCTGTAACTAACAACTTTCTGATCCAACTTGTAATGCTACAATTAATCATAAGAAACTACCACTAATCATAAAAAGGCCTGCATTCCTACTGACTTTATTTACAATTAATGAAATCTTATATATCCACAGTCATCTGAGGCTTCCATTGTAGATGGGGAAATCACCGTACATGCAATTGAATTGAATAAAAAAAAAGAAAAAAAAATGAATTGGAGCGATTGGAGAAAAATAATCACGGAGGCTGAGTACACCATAACAGCAGTCAGGACCTCGAGTGGCCTTTCCTGGAGTTGTTGACCTTGAGGACCACGTGGCTACACGTGCACCACTTTGCTTAAGGATCTACCAGCGTGGTGCTAAAGTTGACGAGGTCGAACTTTTGTAACATAGTGCGAAAAAGGTTATCATCAACAGTGTCATTATAAAAATTAGTCATTTTTGCAACAAACATTACCTCAAAAATTACATAACAAGACTTTCCTTTGCCATAGGACAAACAAAACTAAAAGTCATGTTATTTATTAATCATACATTCTTAATTTTCATAATGCATGTACACACTTTTAATTGGCATAAACAAACAAAGGGATACTATTTAGACTACTAATTCTTAAAGAGTCTGAAGCAAAACAAACAAATTATAAAACATCTTTACATCTGGGTATCTACTTCTTCCAGTTCTTTTGCATAGGCAGAACCCTTTTAAATTTCCCCGTAGTAAGTACTGTTTGATTCTTATATCTAATTCGATACATCTCAGTATCAACTTCTATATATAACTGTATCAATATGTTATCCATCATCGCAACCAATATCACAGTATAAACACAAAAACCTTCTCCCAATATTTATTTCGTAATAGTCCAACATATCACTTAAAGTGTTCATCAAAACGTCCTCCTTAGGTTGTCGCTAAAATGAAGCTATTCAATTCACTCTTTGGTTGACATGAATGCCATTGAAATGTTAAATTCCCGTTCCACTAATAACAAGAAAAGATTAAAACAAAATGTTTTAATGGACGGCTTATAATAAGCATACTGTCCCCCTCTAGTTTTCTTTTCTACTGTTTTGACCTTATAACCTGTCTATGCTAAAGGAGGCAAATACAAATTAACAAAAGCAAAATAAAGGATGTATAGAATTACTATTTAAAACAAACAATACAAATATAACTTAAGAATTTCCAAAAAATAAAAATTAAGAAAAAAAAGAAAGAAAAAAGGTCCAAGCTGGAATAGAACTCATGACCTCTTGATGGGAAAAAGTACCGACCGACGAACTTACCAATTGAGCTATTTCCACAGGATGAAAGACGTGTGTAAATAAGGCTATAGATAATCAACCTGATCGAAACAGCAGGACTAGCACTATATAGACAATTGTACTGTCGTTTGATGTAATGTTTCGGCTATAAATATGTATATGATATTTTATGCCAATAAAATTATGTTCTGTTCTGTTCTGTATTGATATCTACACTATGCGTTCTTTATATTATGGTTACATATTAACAAGATAAACATTACGCATTACTTGTCCCACCCATCATGTAATAATCAAACTACTATAATTACAAGCTCAATACAAAGGACATGAAATGTACACTGTCCAGACCGACGAGCGAAGCGATAAGTAGGTCATGACCGATATGCATGTAAACATCATTAAAATACATGCATCTACTGACTAACAATCTATCAAATATGATAAATTACACTTGAAACTCTTTAAATCAAACACAAATCACGTATTTGAAACCCTAAACAATCATATTGTTTATTATATACTTATGTATGATACTACTCATTTTCAATCAGTTTCCTACACCAAAAATACAGGGGCTTCCCAACGTTTTCTAAACTTGTATCACGTCTCTACCTTTTGTGTGCACAAGATTGAACTACTTTTATATCACGTCACTGCACAATGTGGATGTCCCTGATTAGAAAAAAAAAGCCGTTTACACACTGCTTATTATAACGCCTTGTGTAGAACACGACCGGATTACTTTCTGTACTGTAACCTTGATAAAAAATAGTTCCTTTTTTTGTTGTTTAATGATAAAAAATGGAGATTTGAAAATAAATGCAAATATAAGAATGTATATGTTTATATTATTTGAAGTGAAAAGTAGGTATATAGTAAAATAATCATTAACATCGTAGAGTGATCCGAACAGTGTTATCAGTATTCGTGATACACATATTTACGTAAAATAACGAGAGCTAAAGCTCTCGTAAATCTGTGTATCACTCATGCTGATAACACTGTTTGGAGCAATCTACGATAGTTATAATCTATTTGTATTGCATGTCAACTTTTTAGCTCACATGAGCACTTGTGCCTGCGTCGTCCGTCGTCAACAACTGCTTGTGAACAACAGTTTTGGCCCAGTCTTCACGAAAATTGGTTAAGATGTTTGTTTACATGATATCTCGAATGAGTTTGATATTGGGTCACATGAGGGTCAAAAACTAGTTCACCAGGTCAAATCTTAGAAAAACCTTGTGAACACATTAAAGGCCACATTTTTGGCTCAACCTTAATGGAAACTGGTCAGAATATTTGTCTACATGATATCTAAGATGAATTCGAAATTGGGTCATATGTGGTAAAAAAGGAGGTCACCAGGGCATATTTTAGAAAATAAATTGTGAACACTTTAGAGGTCACATTTTTGACCTTACCTTAATGGAACTTGGTCAGAATGTTTGTTTACATAATGTCTCGGTTAAGTTCAAAACTGGGGTAAATGGGGCCAAAAAGTAGGTCACCAGGTCAATCTAAAAGTAATCTTGTGAACACTCTCGAGGCCACATTTCGCTCAATCTTCATGGACTGAACGTTTGCCTACATGAAATTTTGCAAGAGTTCGAAAATCACTTTTGGTCAAAAAGTAGGTCACCAGGGAAAATCTTAGAAAATACTATTTAACACTGTAGAAGACACATCTTTGGCCTAAGCTTCATGTAACTTGGTCAGAATGATTTCCTTCATAAAAATCTTGGATTAATTCAAAACCGGGGTAATGTGGGGTCAAAAAGTAGGTCACCAGGTCAAATCTTAGAAAGAGCTTATGAACACTGTAGAGGTCACTTTTTAGACCCAATTTTCATGGGATTTAGTCAGAAGGCTTGTCTACTTGAAATCTTGGATGAGTTCATAACTGAGTCACATGGGGTCAAAATGTAGGTCATCAGGTCATATCAACTTTAGAGGATACATTTTCGTCTCAGTCTTCATTATACTTGATAAGAATGTTGTCTGCATGAAATCAAAGATGAGTGCAAATTTAGGTAGGGTCAAATCTAGGTCCTTTAGTCAAATGTTAGAAAAACATTGCAAAAATTGTAGATGTCACTTTTTTGGTAATCATGCCTAGCATATCAATCTTACTCAGGTGAGTGACTCAGGGCCATCTTGACCCTCTTGTTAATATGTATTTCAGGTATTATATAGGCATTTTTCCCCAGCACTTTCAGATTACATTAAAAAAAACTTTTTTGGGGATTATAAAACAAATTGTTCAAAAATATAGGTTATTGTTTAAGGTGTTTCTGGTTTAACAAATAGAAAAAGCTCAAATTGTTCATGTAACATACCTATTTCTTTTTAAAGTTTTCCATAGTTTATAAATATATTACTGTATCATAATAAACACTGCTTTTACTACAGTAGCCAAAACAATTATTTCTACACAATGTGTATTGCATGGCAGTTTTTGGTATGTATCTTATTAACAAACAAGGTGTTTCACAATATGGACTTTTTTTGTCCAACACTATCATACTAATACCAAGGGTGGGCTTTAGTAATCAGACCACAGGCACTTGTTTCTGTATAATTAAAAAGTTTTAACTGTACACATGAATACCAACAAGGATGGACACTATTATTGGGATCGAATTGCTTAAACTCATTTTTTTCCATATCATTGGAATAAATCTATATAATTTACAGACGGAATCAATAAAATACGCATTTATGTACCAAAATATACAAAAATATATTGAAACTTATCTCTCTTCATTAAAAATATTCTTGAATCCGCCAAAAGGAGAACAACCTTGACGACCAGAAATGAAAGTATACTTTGGAATCACTGACACTTGAATCGCAGAATTGCAACTTTCATTGGAATATTGATTATCAAAAAATATACATGTACGATAATTTTCTCCGGTACTGTAAACATGTTAAGGAATGGAATCTGACATCACTTGATTACGAACGTCGTAACTTCATACATATGCATGTTACCATCACATTTTTTACAGGGTTGATCAATCTGATATCAAATTAACACATGTTATAACGATTCACTGACTAAAGGTAGCCTTAACGAAGTAATAAAGCAAAATGTCAACAATTTGTACATCTTCATTAGTCTTCTCCACTATCAACATCGGTTTTTTGGGGGTGTATGTTGTTGTTGTAGTTGTAGATTTTGAATCGAACGATCTGATTGAACGACGTGAAATTGACATCGACAGATTGTGGGAAGTTGCATGCGTAGCCGAAAAAACAAAAAAAAAAACAACACAACAACCGAAGTTGATAGTGGAGCAGATTTTAAAAAATGTACACCTTCATGTTGACATTTTGTGTCATTACTTCGTTTAGGTTGCCTTTTGACAGTGATTCGATATTCCATGTGTTAATGATATATCATCAGATCGATCGAACCATTCATATAATATACTGGTTGCATGCATCTGTGCAAAGTAACGTACTCCGTAATCAAGTGCTGTCAGATTTCGTTCCTTACCATGTTCAACATACAGTACAGAGGGACAAAAAATGGTAATCAACATTCCAATGAAATTGACATTTCTGCGGGGTCTATTGCGAGTGTTTGGAATGTTCGAATGTTTACATTGCAGTTATGGCCAGCGTTGTAGTGATTTATTTTATGTTTTGGTTATATTTTTATTTGCAATATCGCTGACCATTACTGCAACGTAAAAATCCGAACCTTTCCAAACTGTATCTTCGCTTCTAATCAAATGAATAAACATAGGGAGATCATTTTCCGATATTTTTGTATATTTCAGAAGGAAAATGCATTTTGATTGATTCTGTGTGTAACCTGAAAGAAACGAGTTGAAGCAAATCGACCCCCAAATTTTTGTGCAACCTTGCTGATATTTATGTATTCAGCAGGGTTTCTTGAATATCCTTGTGATCAAACTGCACCATCTTCTATCATGCTCTGCCTACAATTAATTCTGAACACTCCATAAGTTACGTCGTTGGCCCATTCCCCATGAGACTTGGTCAGCATGTAAGGCAAAAACATGGGCAACTATAGAACGCCTTTGCTGCCTTATTATACTAGTCTCTGTACTATCATGTGCATACACCATTATGATATGTGTGTTGATCAATATGCTAGGTGCATTTGCTATTTCGTTATGTGCACACTTCATTATATGATGTGTATGGAACATTTTGTTGTGTGTATACCCATTTTCGTTATGTGCGAACATAATTATGTTTTGTGTACCGATCATTTTGTTGTGTTAATTCCCTACTTCGTTATGTTAGACTTTCATTATGTTTTGTTTACCGATCATTTCGCTGTGTGCATTCCCTTTTTCGTTATTTTAAACCTTCATTATGTTTTAAACTTTTTTTTTCGTTATGTAAACACTTCATTGTGTTATGTGTACTGATGTGTACTGCTCATTTAGTTGTATGCATTCCCCCATTTCTTTATGTAAACACTTAATAATGTTATTTGTATTGATCATTATGGTATGTGTACAGATCATTTCGTTATGTGCATACTTCATTACGTTGTGTGCATCGTTATTATGCCGAACATGGTTATCATGGCGGGATACTTTGTTCGAGTAATTTATTTTCACGACACCGACATAATGGCGGCAAATTCGGGCAAAGTGTAAATGGCAGCCCAAGCGGCCATAATATAAAGTGTCATGGGCCCATATCAAATAAATATTACATCATTCTTAAGTAGTTTTTATGTTCCATATTAGAAATAGAGATATCCAGATATTATTAAAAAAAAAAAACTTACTGCATTGTATGCTGCGTACGGTTGTTATCTTTGGAAAACGCGGTCCCAACATTGTACATGTACGCTGGAAAGGTCTTAGATTCATGTTTCGGTGTATGTAACAATATTTTAATTAAACTGATGTAAAATCATTTGATACCAACAGTAAAAATACAATTTAAATCCGCCCATGTCTCATTACCAACTGCTATTTCACAAAATCAATTTTCAAAGAAAATGTTTACACGAGATTTATGACCTGACTTATTCGAACACTGTTCCATGTTAATCACTTTATCTGGCTTTTTTATTTTTCAAAAGGTATTAAGTCGTGATTTCTCTTAAGAATTACATGTATATACAACAATGCTGGGGCCACGATTTTTAAATGCCATACATCAGACTTAAAATAAATACCGTAAAAAATGAATATGAATCAGATGATTTCAACTGTGGGGCCGCGGTTCAAATGTTGTTGTTTAATAATAATGTATACAATACCATGCGTTTTTTTTCTTCTGGAAAGTTGAAATAAATAAGCTCTACTTCAAACATAAATCATAAATATGGAACTTCCAAAGAAATGGAATATCAAAATGATAAATCCCAATGCCCCATTTACCATGACACTTTATACTGGGGCCGCTTGGGTTGCCATTTACACTTTGCCCGAATTTGCCGCCAATATATTGGTGTACTCGAACAAAGTATCCCGTCATATTGACAATGTTTCGGACAATGACGATGCACACAACGTAATGAAGTATGCACATAACGAAATGATCTGTACACATACCATAATGATCAGTACACATAACATAATGAAGTATGCACATAAGGCAATGGATGATACACTCAACAAAATACCAAAAAATACTGAAGTGCGCAAATAACGAAATGACAAATTCGCAATATAAAGTTAGGGTGAAGTAAACACCTAACATAATGATCAGTCCAAATAACATCATAGATTTTGCACGCAGCAAAATGGAGAATTTACAGGAAATAGTTATGGTACACATGGCGAAATGAAGTGTGCACATAACGAAATGGACAAGTATACCTACAGCAATGATCGGTATACATAATGTAATGAAGTTCCACACAATGAGATGGACAATGCACCTAACCCAATGACCGGTACACATAACGTAATGAGGAATGCGCCTAATGCATGGTCACTACACATAGCGTAATGATATGTGCACATAACGAGATGGAGAATGTAACTGACGCAATGATTGGCACACATATCGTAATGAGATGTGTACATAACGAAATGAAGAAAGCACCTATTGAAAAGGATGGTCCACATAACATAATGAAGTATGCACAATACGAATAGAAAATGCATCTAGCATATTGATCAGCACACATATCGTCATGAATTATGCACATGATAGTAAAAAGACCAGCATAATGAGACAACAAAGGCGTTCCATAGGCAACTTTCAAAATAAAACATACCATCAACAACTTAATTTTAACATTTACACATGCTAACAAAAGTTGCCTTGTGCTCAGTGATGATGTTTCTATTTAGCTTGTTTATATACGTTTTTCGCAACCATGTTGCTGACTTTTTGTACATATGGTAAATAACAGTTTACTTTGTAATTTCCTCTCCAAAATGTTTGTGTTCACAGCCCCTTAGTGCGTGGTTGTTAACACAGTGCGTGGTTGATAATACATGTAAGGTATAAGTGGCATTACGTGTACTAGTGTTTTGATTGCCACAATGTATGCACTGCTTACGTTAAGTTCCTGGGTCTTCAATACATCATTCAGAATCCCGATAAAAAACTTATTCTCCAAAACAATAAATCATTTTGAAGAACTGTAACTCAAATTATTGAATTATGAAATCTTAGCAGCTATGCCCAGCCTGGCGCTAAAACATTAATGACTGTTGGTAAAAAATGCATTTATTTCAAAGCATTTTAAAGTAACTATACCCCATGCAACAAAGATGTGGGGGAAGTATACCAAAATCAAATTGTCTTTTATCTCTCATTTTGTAGACTCAATCTTGTCAGCTTTCATCTTTGAAATTCCTGGCTTCAATTTTATAGAACTTTACAAGATTGATTAGTATCAAGTCTAGTTGTGCATATTGTAAGCACATTCGAGTTGTATAAGTTCTGGCCCTTTGTTTTCTTGACGGACTTTTTTCACCTTTAATCTCGAAAACCCCTTGTTAAGTTTGGATGGACCTCACAGGATTGGTCAGCATCAGCAAACCTGGTTCTGATGAATATCAATTAGTTATAGCCCTTCGTCTTTTGACCAGAATCTTGTCCACGCTTCTTCTTCTGGCTTGAATTAGATAAAACTTCAAAGACATGATCAACACCAAACTTTGTTGTGCATATCATCGGTATGTTTGGGTGGGTTGATTCGACAGAGATATTTCTTTATGTATTTTTAGCATACAAATATATAATAAGCATACGTTTTTTACCGCACTTTATTTCCAAAAGCCCCTGACATTGATTGGATGAAACTTTACGGGATTAATATTGAGGCTAGTTGTACATACTATAAGCATCTTTAAAAGGAATGTTTATTTAACTCACTTATGGCACTTAGTTTATTTAATTATATTGGTTGTTTGACTTGAACGTAGCTTGAACACTTTCAAAGTAAATAAAATTCAGCCAGCATTTCCATATTATATGTCATGGAAAACTATTCAATAACACGTTTTGATTCTTCCCAACAATAATTGAATGTAATACTAGTTAAACATACTGCATCGTATCACTACTTAACAATCGAAGATAACAAAACCACAACCACTGCCCTACTTATACGCATTATTTTCTGTTATGACGCATTGTTTCCTATTATGCTATTTAATTTAGTGGTTCGGCGTTTTGTCTTTGGATGCCGACAATATATATATATATATATATATATATATATATATATATATATTTTTAATCGGTCAATGAATTGGGCAATCCTATCAGCTGTTTCTCTTTCCGGAAGTACTAGGATTTGAATATCCGTTTTTAATGCGAGGTAATTTCGTAAGGAAAATTGTGTCATCTGTCTTTCTCTTTCATAATTTGTTCTCAAGTTTCCAGTCTTTCGTTACATCTAGTTATTTTGGTTCTGTATTTAATACCTATTTCAAAATTTGGATAATAAGGTAACGTGCACTGACCTTATTTAGGACTATATAGAAAAAATAAGTTTCCTCTTGGCTATCTTGCCATTTGATTAGGGGCCAATGATTATTCAAATGATTTGAAGAGCCAAAAATCAATAATGAATTAGGAATATGTGTCTTAGCAAATGAATCCGTTTATAAAATGTAGAAGTTAAATCAGTTTTAATTAATGTGTAAAAACAGGCGTGATTTCCTATTACTTAAATAATCTGAAATCAGTTGAGCCTGTCCCAGCTATACAACTATGTGGATATCTTTCTCTATCGGACCCTATTGTTTAGTAGTTCCAAGCAAACGCAATGCTTGCAGCGAACCCTATACAAACAGGGTATCCTTTTTCCTGAAGTTTAGTAGCAACCAGCAAAATGAATCCCCCGAGTTCAGGAATGAGAAAACCTATATTAAGGCGTTCAGCAAAACATCCTACGATGTTGATTCGACGTTGGTCATGTACACAGATTCAATAGGCCTTTCTCAAAATGTATGCATACCGTGGATTCTTTTCTCAGAACGAGGTTTAGATGGGTCAGGTGTACGCACCAGTACAGCTGATAACCACTTATATAGTTATGGTGTCCACTTGTGGAAGCACATCCACAAGTAAACTGTTGAAATAAATTTCTCATTATCATTGCAGTGTTTCAGTTTATAATTCTAATGGAAGATACGTTGCTATCTGGCTGTCCAGAGATACTGTAAACTGAGTTTAAATCACTATGTTCAAGAACAAGGGTATTCATTGATTGTATAGAAATAAAAACACAACAACCATCTTCTCTGGTCTTATGCTCTTAATTCTATATTTTAATAACAAAAGTGTATGTACACTAAATCATCATTAGGCAATGCTTCACATGCTTGGAGTTACATATAATATTATAAGTTTATCTTTGTATACTGGGTGTATGTCAGATGTATTACAAAATTCTCCAGTTTACACACTGAAAAAAGACCAGAATTATAGTCAAATAAACAATGCATGGATAACTATGCCCAACTTGCATTTTAATAAATTACAAAAACTGTACTGAAGGAAAGTGTTTTTAATAAAAATAATTTTAGCAACAGTGTTAACATTTGATGCAGTAGTATTTAGTGTTTCTTTATTTTAAAGTCTTCGAAGATGGTCCCAGGACACTTGAGAATTCAAGAAGTCCAAATGGCCAATTTCTTGATGGGTTATATATACCTTATGGTTCTGGAACCAGAACTGCCAACAATTCTACAAGGATACATATGCAAAGATTTTCCTTCTATAGCAGCATAAGCATTACGTTAAAAAACTAATCCCCGTTAATTGGCATCAGTTGTTACATGTCTTTTATTCTTTAGTTGCAGGTAGAGACAATCATAATCTTTTCCGCATTTTACTATTTTACCCACGATAGATGCTGTAAGTCTGTGTTTCCTGACTTTGTGCCGGAGCTGACTTGTTTTTTTTTATTATTATTATTTGATTTTATTTTTATTTCTCCAAATTTCTTTATCTCAGGTATATTAAGACTGTTAATATGATCTGTCTGAGTCTTAGATAAACTGACTTATATTTGTGAATCATGTACAGTCAAACCTGTCTTAAATGGTCACTCAGGGGAATAAGAGAAAATGACCACTTAACAGAGGTGACCGCTTCATGCAGTTGGTCGCTTTGTACAGGTGGCTGCTAATACAGGTTCAACTGTAATTTCGTATAGGCAGGCCAGGAAAATACACACCATCTGCTTAAAATACTGTTTTTATGCAATCGAGTCATTTAAGGCTGGTTCAGACTTGGTGGGAGCTAGCTAGTAGTGCCATTTGTGACTATATTTTATGATACTTGATCTGGTCTCTCACTGGCCTGGTTACTAGTATATAATGTGGAGTGAATTGATCTGGATTCTATGGCTGGGTTACGGCTCGAATAACCACAAACTTCAAGATCTTTAGGTTCCTTACCTCTTAAATCTGCAATGTCTAGTGTAAAGGTGTGTTCATATGTTTTTAATCCAGCAATCTGTTAGAGTAAGCCTGTAATGTGCTTGCAACATAAACATTTGCCTAATTTGGCAGTCACATTTTGCAACTAGTATTATATAAAATGAAATAGTGCATTTATTTTACATTTATACAGATTACTTAAAATTATAAGTTGCCTGAAGAAATAAACTTTCATACAACTGAATTAAATATTTATGCTATCCACTGAAAAAAATATCTTATAAAAGTTTCTTTCACCCATAATTTATTGTTAATATATAATATAGTGAAAATGAATGTTGGTTTTGGGGCTTTCTATTCAAGTCTCGAGAAAAGGAGGAAAACGTATGTCATAATCTTTAAATTAAATATTAAATTACAAAGAAATGTGTGATTTAATTCCATTCTTGATTAAAATGGCTTAACACATAAGTATGTGAAATTTCATTCTTTCTTTGAGATTTGTCGCATTTGCTGCATACATCAGTATTATCATGAACTGAAACAGACATTTGGGATACTGTTAGCTAGGTGTCCAAAAGAAGTTGGTAATTTATATGTTATTGTCTAAAAGGTTATCTTATCTACAATGGAATGGAACCTTAATAACTTTATTGTAGGTGTTGAGAATTGGTTTAACCATGTGTATACATCTGGTCAGCAGGTTGTGTATTTGTGAAATATGCATGGCTGGGCTTATTAGGGATTTTGTGTTTTTTATGTTGAATACAGTTGTCGTACTGCGTTGAAAGCTAGCGAACATTATCAGCTTGGAACCATACATCATCGAGTGTTTCGCCCCTTTAATCCCAGGACACTCTAGTATGGTGAGGCTACAGTGTTGATCGGGCACTGCATGTTCGTAGCTAGCTCCAGCTCAGGTTACTCCTCCGCAACCAGATCCAACTTGAAGCCTTTTCGGCAGCGTTGCTAACGGCTTGGATAACATTCTTTCTGTCTCGGCCGTATATCCCAAGAGCCGTCAGCATCTTCCACATGGATGAGGCAGGAAACCCTCTACATCCAACCTCTACTGGGAACAACCAGGCACTCCATCCCCTCTGTCTGCATTCCTCCATCAAGCCAGCATACTTGTCTGCTTTCCGTTCGTGTGCCTCATCACACCTCTCTTCCCATGGCACAGTCAGTTCTATGGCTTTGATCTTCTTTCCCTGATTTGACCATAATACTATATCAGGGCGGAGATTGGTTTGGACTACGTCAGGGAATAGCAACTTCTTTTCCAAGTCCACCCGCATTTCCCAAGATTTTGAAGTGCTCAGAACTCCTGTCTTCTTCAGAGATGGTGTGACGGTCTCTCCCTCTTTCACAAAAGGGATGAAAGATGTCCTCGCTGTTTCCTGTCTTTTCTTCCGTCTTTCAATGTCTAGCCAGTGGGCCAGCTGACGAAGCACCCTATCATGGCGCCACCTGTATCTGCCCTGCCCTAGTGCAATATAGCAATAGTGCAAAATAGTTGATAAACGGAAACTGTCTTAATGTAGATGGTCTTCACTGGAAAACTTGCATTTTTTGTTCAAGGGCTTCTTCTCTGATGAAAATGTAAGTTATTTAATAATTTTCTAGGCCTCACCAAAGCTTAAGCCTGTGTAAATATGTACATCACTGACATCTCTATCAGTGTAAGCTGCTGAGTTTCTTTACAACTGAGTCTGAACTGACCCATCTAAGCCTCGTTCTAGTTACCTTACTGAATATGCATGAGATAATATTAAGAAGGGTCTATGCATCCCAACAGCTAACATGGGGAACCAACCGTGGAAACCAACCGTGGAAACCAACTATAAATCATTTGTTGATAGAGACGGAATCAAGCGTTTAGTACTTCGTCCTCGATATAAACGTAACCAAGTCCGACACAACTAGGTGCTAAATATTACCAAGCTAGCATTTTGGTGTGTATTTGTTTAACATTCATTTAGCGGTCATCTCTGTTTAGCGGCCACTTTCTATTAATCTCTTGACCAACCACTAAAGACGGGTTTGACTGTAATTAAATATCAAAGTCTTAGCCATTGACCATCTGTTTACGAGCCGCTTTAGGCCCGCATAAACACTCACTGACTCAAATTGAAATCATATGAAAAAGAAAATATAACATGTCATTTGCATCTCGCTTTGACTATCAGTCCGAAGACATGCTGATTCGGTTTAAAACTTTGACTTCCAAATTAACGGGTACCGTTTTTCCATCTGCCATTTGCCTTAACTAGATTGCGTCCAGTTTAATAGATTTGCACTCAGCTACTCGTATCACTGATCTAGCCATGAAACTATGGCCGACACTCCAGTCAACAGACGTCGACCACGAGCCATTTAGACAAATTAAAGCTAAGGCAAAACATATCGGAGCACGAACCTGTCTTTCCAGAACACGCGCCCTATAACATAACCCCCGGGCCACCTCACACAGCGCGATCATCGGACACACCTCAAGCACGATTTATTTAAAGGATTTTGAAAGATACACTCTATTCAATATTTGATGGAGCGTTCTCATTTCAAACAGTTTTCCACAACTGGTTCCTCTCTTTGCCAAAGCGTGGGATAGGTTTCTCCTACGTTTCGAAATTTATGGAGATGGATCGGGCCTGTGTAAATGTTTCTGCCATTGTCTCTGTGAAGCATTCAGCAATTGTCTAATAGTTTCATACTTTAGAATAGATCTATTGCGCAATTATTCCAAAACAACGCGTTCAAGTGACTGACCGTTGTAAAAAAATCTTAATGTATTACATTGTAATATATGCAACCTAGAGAATTGCCGTATTTTGTTTCGCACACATTAAAATAATGACAAACACAAAAAGTAATGCTTTGAGAAAATCCAGTGACTAAACATTTTATGAAATATTAATATATAGCTTTGTTTTGATACATTATGTATTATGTATTTTTTTCACTGTTAATTCAAAAAGATAATAGAAACTGGAAACTGACTAGTACAGTGTCCAATATCTAGAAAAGTGTCCAATATCTAGAACAATGTCCAATAAATATCGACGACGTCGATAAATCAAGTTTGTTATATGATGTGCGCCGATTACGTTCCATATATGTCAGTTCTGTTACCATTGTTACTTTTTTTGTTTTGTTTTGTTATTTTGTTGATGATGTTGGTATATAATATCCGTTTAAATGTCTTTTCAACCATCCATGTTTCGTAAAGTTTCATTAAATATGTAAAAGGTATAAAGCTAGTTCACGAATATTTTGACCAGCCCTCGTATCTCTAGGACAAATTTATGTTTTGTTGTTGTTTTTTTTTTTTTTTTTTTTTTAGTATAAATGCAATATTTTTAAGAGTCGACGGTACGAAAAATAAAATAACAATATTGCAACCTAGCAGCATTTCCTCGCTTTTCTTTCTTTGGACTTGAAATAACCTTATCTGAACACAAAAGCTATTAACATCTACTTTCCGACCGTGTCCGCTTTCTAAAGTATCTACCGCGATTGCAATATTTTGTACAGGAAATACTCTCTGTGTTAAAGTTTAAATTCGCCTTTTACATAAAATCATGTCAATTTTCCCCAAGGTATTTTAAAATATTTACAATTTAACCATTTTTTTTTATTATAAATGTGGGTTAAGATATTACGAATTAGAGATTATCTTTTAACGGAAATTACCTGTATTTGTTGAGATTTCACGATGGACTGCTTACCTTAAAAGTTAACACAGCAACCAGCGTTAGGGGCAAAAATGAATAATCACAAAACGGAAATAGAAACCCAATTGATCACTTTTTTGTGGCCAATCATCTTTTCGTCATATATTACAGTACTAATTGTGTGAGGTATAATATTGCTGATATATCGATTTCAGTCAATAATGTGCCCATCATTCCTCGTAAAGCAGTGTATATTCTTCGGACAGAATAGAAAATAAAGTGCTACAGATTTGCTAAGAAATGCATTCGTTGGTGACAACATTACAACGATGTATAAGAAAGAATCTTTCACTAAAGATCAGTCAATTGTTTACAAAAATACCCGATTTGCATATTCCATATATCATTTCGTTAAGAAACCTTCCGTATTATTCTGTTACTGAATCGCGAGTTCATACGTAGCATTCATTTTTTTTCTGATTACGGACCGTCTTTTTTCGTGAATTTTCACCAGTTCAAATTGTAAATAATGAGATTAGATTATTTTGACATCCACATTAAATACTAAATTGCGTGCATTAATCAACATTTTCAGTGCCTTTTAATGTTATCTTTTACAGCAGATATTGCCAAATTATGTTCCATTTTCGTCTATACCTGATCTATATTTTGCATATCTTCGTCAATTCGTGCATGCTGCAAGTGGTTTCAGAGGATATGTATCTTAATTAAAGGAAATTGTTGTCGACAGAAGATTGGACAAAGGGTGACCAGAACAGCGGACCTTGAACTTGATGTGTTATGTTGAGCTAAGGAGGGCCATGTTCAGGACACATCGTTTTTCAAGTCATTGATATATATATATATATATATATATATATATATATATATATATATATATATATATATATATATCC
>CM037782.1:47415318-47430133 GCA_021229015.1 Solen grandis | reverse complement strand
TAAAAGTAAGATGCATTTATAAATGGAGAAAACAGAAAAAAAAGGCAGGTCCTTGCGGGGAAAATGAAAAACGCAGGTTAGTCGTAGCCTGTTTCACGTGATCACTTTTACTGAAAATCACAACTAAGACACAAACACAGCTTTTTCGAGGGGCCGCATAAGAAAAAAAACCCCAAGTCGTCCTGATGTAAACAAGGCTGGAAAGGCTGTTGAACAGTGGGAAAACCCGGGGCGGTTGGCACATTTAGACGACGACCTGGTCTACTGAAAGTAAAGCCCCAAAGATCCAACTTTCTGAAACCTTCCTCGTCGGGGAGCCATTTGAAAAGGGGGGTTGTCAAAGATGAACAATGGGGTCGATGATATGAATCCCTTTAATAATCTTTTGGAATCAGACGATGCACAAAAGGGTAAATGAGAAAGAAAAAGAAAAGAAGAAGAAGCCTGAAAACATAGATAAGAAACCAAAAAAGATATCGTAAGGAAAGACAATATGAAAATTTGGTAATTTCATAATAAAACAAAATTTCCCCCCCGAAAATAAATATCATTTCACAAAAAAAACATCCGAGTAAATTAGATCTGCATGATCTATAAATAAAAAAATTCTTACCAAAATCGTGTTGAAGATTTACATTTTAACATCAATATATATAGGGGGTAACAATATTATAGAAAGAGACGGTAAATAAAATGGAAATAGGGAAAAGCAGTCTCGCGACTGTCCTTCTGGGATCCAAGACAAAATACAAACTGCGAGGGAAAGAAAGAGTTTTCAGGGTTGTAAAGTGATATTTTGGCGGTTTATGCAAGTTGAAAGGTTAAGTGCATGCTTTTCGAAGGGGACCATTCATCAATATTCACCCCACTCATACATGCCCTGAGCAGTTGTAAACAGTATTGATTTAGGCGGATAATAAGAACCGTGACGTCACACAACTACTGGACAGATACAACTCCCGTATATATACACATAAAAACGCGGTATCGCAGGAAGCAGGGGCAGTACTCTAAACTTATTATTTCCAATATATGAAAAATATATAGCAGGGGTTACATATATATATCTTCCATTTTTTCAATTTTCTTTTCAATTACTTATAGTAAAAATGTGATTAATTTAAAAATTTTTATGAACTTACTGAATTATTATATATTTAAGGTACACCAGGGGACTTACCTAAAAAAATGTGAAAAAAATAGGGATCTTTATCACGTATTTAGAGTTCGATAACCAGTAATTTAAGCAATTTACCAAAGATTTTTTTTGGGTTTACAAACACCTAAGATTTAAATTTACAATACAAAAATAAACACTTTTCCTTTCAAAAACCCGATAGGGATTGTTTAAAAAAAATACTTTTAAATTTAGAGAGAAATCTTTTCTTGGATCGAATCACAACTTTCAGTTTCAAAGAAATTTGGAGAAATTTTTAGTTATTTATGGATCCCTTTTAAATTTGAAAAAAAGGCATTAGAGCTACAGACTTTTAAAGGGGTAATTTCCATTTTTTTTCAGTTTTTCAGGATAGAAACCCTATGTATGTATGCATTTTCCCCTGTGCGGGGGGACTCAAAAATTCACGGGGAGGAAAAAGGGGCATTTGTATAAGCAATCGGTGTTTTCCAATATTATCTACCCGTATTTTCTTCCAACTATTAGAAGAGTAGGATTGCAAGGAACATTTCTCACCCTAGGAGGCCTTTTTCTAAATACTATTATTCCAGCGGTTTTTTTTTTTCTTCGGATTTTAAAAGTATTGCTACGTCATCGAATAAAAAAACTGAGGCCAAGGAATTTTCGAAATGGAAGTGCATGTCTTGCTTGACAAGGTTCCTCATGCTGTTGAAGAAAATTTTCCATGGGCTGTCGGTATGCATGGCAGAAAAAAGTGGGGGGTTTGTTAAAAAGGGTATCAAAAGGAAAGAAAAAAGGTGCATTAAGAACTTTTTTTATTAAGACATGCAAACAAAATCACAGGTATTTTTTTTTTGTCCCATTGTTTTTGCCCGTTTGGGGGATCCAGTTTCTATAGCGACGCTTTAATGGATACCGGGAATGGTACTTTTACATCTTCAGCTGGAAGAGCTTTTTGGCAACAAAAAGGGTTATGTCTTTCATGCCCTTTCATTGTTGCAGCATCGTGACCCGTCATGTTCCTGGGATTGTTAAAAAAAGGTAATGGGAAAGGGAAAACATTTATAAAAAATGGGTTGTTTCACCCTGGCTGGATGTATTGGTCAAACATTGATTCTCACTGCAGGCAGTTACCCCACTGCTCTTGTTGTGTCAGGGGTTTTAAAAGGTGTTTCCATCTGGACTTAAAAATAGCTGTGTCATCACTTGTTGATCAGGCACGATATCCAGTCCCCTCTTGGATTTTCTGTTTATCACAAATGGCTTGGTCACCCTTGCTAAATTTGGGTCAGTATTTGTTAAGGGGCCCCTTTTTTTACCCGATAAGCCTGTTTCCAGCAAATGTTCATGTTAGACGGGTATAAAACAGTTACCTTTGCGAATCTCCCTTTTTTTATTGGGGTGCTGGCTCTTGTAGACATATTTAACCGTCTTTTCTTAGGGTTTTTAAAAAAAATACGAAACGCGGGTGGGCTGGACTAAAAACCAGTAAAATAAAAAAGTTTTGGGATTTTTTTGAATTGGGGGGGGGGAAAGGGAATAATAAAAAAATCGAAAAAAATTCCCCTTTTTAAAATATTTTCAGTATTGTTATATTAATTGTAGTTTTAAACCCTTTTTTTGGGCAGGATCGGTTCGAGATTTCTTTCAATCTCCTAATGGAAATACTTATTTTCATTGGAATAAGTCAGATTAGCGCATTTCGCAGTGCCTGGTGAGGGGGGATTGGTTTTTGTACAGAGAACTAAAAAAAAGTGGGAAAATTTTACAATAAATTCAAACCTTAATTTGGAAATTGTTTAAGTGTTCGAAATTTATCACCAGTTTATCTGTTTTCGTATTTTCCTTTATTCCAAATCTTAACTATCTCTGCCCAAAGTTGAAAATTGTAAAAATATCCCCGGAAACAGAGAGAGAGAGAGAGAGAGAGGGGGAGGGAGAGGGGAGAGAGAGATTGGCAGTATTTCATTTTGTTTCATAATTACTTTTTAAAGGGGTTTTTCCATTAAATGAATTTAGTGTAGTGGGGCCGTCCCCCGGGGGGCCGAAGGGGGTAAGAGCGTCCGCCTCGGGAGGGGAGGTCGTGGGTTCGATCCCCGGGCCGCGACTACCAAAGTCGTAAAAATTTGGGATGTTATAGCTCCCTTGCTTGGCGCTCAGGGATATAAGGGTAGTTGCAGGAGGGGGTTTGGGCCCCGGGGTCAGGGTAATGGACTGGGTGTGGTATCTGCCAATGTCTACGGCGTTTATATGCAGTGTGGCAGCCCTTTATCTGCTCAAGTAGACATCGTCTCCAAATGACCCGTAATACTGTCGGGGGGACGTTAAACCCAACAAACAAGCAAATAAACTATTGGGTGTAGTAAAAAATTAACTCTTGAGGGAAAAATGGCGATAATACATATCATCTAAATTTTGGCTGCACAACGCGTTTTTTTGGGTTTTTCCCCTTTTCCCGAGTTAAAGCTGAAAATGTGTGTATCAGGGGGTGTAAACAAAAAATGTTGAAACGTTTAAAGTCATAGTGACATTTTTCAGAAGGAATTTCCCAAAGGTAAGCCCCTTTCTCTTGCGTCACTCCCCCTATATATTTTATTATATATATATGAGCCGCGTCATGGGGAAAAAACCCGAATGACATTTTATGACGTTTTCGGGAAATCCCCTTTTTAAAAGAAAGTCACAAAAAATTTTTACATGGGATTACAAAAGTAGTTTTTGGTCTTACACCTCACCCACTATTGTGATCGTGAGGAGTATTCTTTTAAAAAAAGGGGCGTCTAAAATTTTTAGATACCCCAGAACCGTATCCTTTCTGAATTACATAAAAAGTGATGAGCATTTTCCATTTGGTTAAATCTTTTTCATACTTATTTGACATTTTAAATGGATAAATTTTTATATTCTATTTTAAGATTTTTTAACCAAAACCCATAATAACTTTTCTGTCTCATTTTATTTTAATATTTAATAGATCTATGATGCAGCTTTATTTTATGTAAATTTTAACTTTGTGTTTATGATTGTCGAAGTGTAAAAAAAATAAAAGAAACCTTTTTTAATTAAAAAATGTAATAACCCTCTACACGCGGGGAATTGATTTTCTATGAGTGTTATAATTTAAAAACTCACTTAGTAAGCCTTGCAATTGGGTAAAGGGCTAAGGTGCTCAAATTCACGATGAGGAAGACGTAAAGGTTCGGTCCATATAGAATGTTTTTCTTTATCTTTTTTTTTTTTTTTTTTTTCCATTTTTATTTCCCCAAATTGTTTTTTTTTTTTCTATTTTTTTTTTCCTTTCCCCTTTTTATTTTTTTTTTTAAAATTTAAACAACTTTTCCAAAAATGAAATCGAAAAGGGGTAGCAATTAATTTGTATATAGATCAACTTAGTAATTTGGATTCTAATTATATGCAATTTTTTCACAAATTGGGGGGTTTTTTTTCGGAGTTTGAAGTCTGCTTCAGAAACTTCGGGGGAAACCCCCCTTAAAACCCCCTATGCTCCCAAAAACCAGAAATGCAGAAAAAACTGCCCAAACTTTTTGGAAGAAATGTGAAGTAGAAAATATGGGAAAAGGACGAAAACAGTAGTCCCCACCCAGGGTAAGGAAAATTGTTCTGATGAGGGAAAAAGAAACAAGGAAGTTCAGAATACTAGACACAGAAAACGTGAATTACAAAAAAACGGGCTTTTGTCGGGGTGGGTTACATGTATAGACGTCAAACAAAATTTTTTCCTGACGAAAAAATATGACCAAAATTTTAAATGTGAAGAGATGGAAATGGATAAAAAGCCTTTTAAATTTAAGGGGGGACTAATGAAACCAAATATGATACAAAAACGTGAAAGGGGGGGGGGGGGAAGAAAAAAAAATAGACGCGTTTTTAAATTTGTGCAAAAGTTTGTTAACAACATTTTGCTCGGTTTTGATTATTAAACCTTTAAAAACATAATACAATTTGGAAGAGCATGCAATAAAAGAAAACAAAACCCCACAGTTTAAAAAATTTAATATTTAAAGGGGCGTACTTTATTTGCAATCACGCGAAGAAAAGACTCCCCCCGCATAGCACCAAGAGGAAAGACACCCCCACCCCCCTATAATAGTTCCCGAAACAACAAAGAAACACTTACAGGGGAGTACTGTCAGTTCTTCAAGCTAACCGCCGTTGAATTGGGGGAAAATTAAATACTTTCAAAACTTTTTGGGTGAATTGCCCTTCCCCACTAAAAAAAACCAACTCCTTGGGTGATGCATGCGAAATATGAAAGGGTTTGGGAAATTTTTGTAGATGCCCGGGGTGAAGAAAGCAATTTGGAGCTAGTACAGAAATGAGAACCAGTTTTTCAGCACAAAAAGGTATACACCATCATTTACAGTAATTTTCGGATTTTAAATTTGTTATAATGGAAAAAGATGGTGATTTATCTTCAGAAAATCACGTATTCTATCTCATAAAAAGCCATAATACCCTTTAAAATTCCTCTCTCCTAGCGGAACGTGATAAACATTAAAAATATATATTTTTCAGAACAATTTGAATTGGGGTATTATTAAAATCTGTTGTATTTTTACAGCTGAATTCTTTGGTGTTGGGGGTTTTATGTTACATCGAAACTTTTTCAGAGAGTACCATACCTCAATGTACGTCGGCAACCAGGGAATGGGACAGTCAGGGCTTGACGATTTGGGAAAAACAACATTTGCAGATGCATATTTTGCTTTGATACAGTAAACACCTACACATCCCGCACGAGGTTTCAGTCGAGTTAGGGCCCAATACCTGTACAAATCATTCGCCCCCAAAGTCGACCCCATAAAGGACAACTTTGTCCGTCCTTCATGGCGACAAGTTTAGGGGCAAAGTACGGGCCAAGCCCGGAAACTGAGGGTGATTAAGTTATGTTTAAATTCCAGCAACATAGATTTATTAATTTAAACAAAGACTTATTTTAGTAAATTCTTACTGAAAGAAGGGGGTTTTTTTTTGGTTACTATTCACCATGTGATTTATGAACCCAAATAATAAAAATATTTGCGGTTCTGGGTTTTACAATTATATGTTGAGTTTTTTAATTTTTACAGTTCTCATTTGACGAAACGTCGTGAACTTTTTAACTTTTTCAAACCCTTAAATAAATTACAGGGAAATTGCGTCACATTGCATGTTCATTGGCCCCAAAATTATGATTTATTTAAAATTAAATGGTCTCGCTATTTCGTATGAACCAATATCGGTCAGTGGGGAAGGTAATTATACTCTTTTTAATTTTTTTTTTAGTAAGTTATATTTTTAAAAATTTGTTTTTTTCGCCGTTGCTAGGAAAATTGTTACATATAAAAACAGTATGTAAAGAATTTACATACCCAAAATAAATTTATAAGTTTTTCGTTGATTTTCTAGTACCTTTATATGTAAATGTGAAACGTTTTTTAAAACATGTCAAAAATTTAAATTTTTTGTCAGATTAGTTTTGGGTTTTGCTTCGGGTTTTGAGGTCATGCAACGTAAAAAATTGTAAAAACCCCTTTTAAATTTTTAAAAATCCCAGTTACGTCAACTTTAATTGACATATTAAATTTTTTTTCCAGATAATTGTTCAGAAATGAACATGAAAAGGGAAAATTTTAAAAATGTGAAATTCGAAAATTTTGTCATTAAGGAAATTTTTTTTCCCTGAGCGGCTCATATATTATATTTTTAAAATATATATTATATATAATAAATATTTATTTTAATACGCACGTGTTGAAACTTATGGCGTAAAAAAAAACAAAAAAAACAAAAAACAAAAAAAAAAAAGGGGCCATGGTGGCACTGAATCCCCTTCCCCCTGAAAAACCCTTCCCCTCAATTATGAACCCATACTGAATACAAAAAGTATGCAAAAAGGTACAGAAAAGATCATCTAAATTAAAAAACCCCAAAAAACGGGGTACCTGCCATCAAAACTTTGAGGTCATAGCTCTATTAAGTCTATATAAAATAAGTGACTCATGTTGCGGGGTCAAATTTTTACACCAGGGGCATGATTTTAACAGATTTGGAGAGGTCCACAAGTAAAATCTTTAAACCCGGGGTTTGGGGAATTCTCAGAAGAAGATCTTTTTAAGGTTGTCTATGTAAAATCAAGTGACCTTCCCGGAAAGGGGCCAAGTTTGACCCCGGGGGCCCTGATTTGATCAAAATTGGAAGATGTTAAAAAAGGCCATGTTACGCACCAAATATCTAAACTCTAGGGCCCTTTTGGTTTCTGATAAGAAGATTTTCTATTTATTTCCTAATATGTCTTTTAATATCAAGAGCCCTTTGGGGGCGGGGCCAATTTTGATCCTAGGGGCCCCTGATTTGAACAAAATTTTGGGTTTAGGACAAACAGGCTTGTTAAGCACCAAATAACTAAAATTTAGTTCTTATGGTTTTTGACAAAAAAGATTTTTTTTAATTTTTTTAGCTCACCTGAGCATTGTGCTCGGGTAACCTTTTGTGATGCTTTTTTTCCGTCGTGGGATCGTCCGTCGTCAGTCGTCCGTCGTCAACAATTGCTTGTGAATACTCTTGGGCTTCAGTTTTGGCCCAAATTTTTTATGAAAATTGGTAGGATGTTTGTCTTCATGATATCTCAGATGAGTTTTTTGGGAAAATTTGGGGGGTGTGGGGGCAAAAACTAGATCACCCGTTCAAATCTTAGAAAAAATTTTGAACACACAGGGCCCCCAGCTTTGGCCCAATCTTTCATGAAACTTGGTCAGGATGTTTGTCTAATGATGTCTCCAATGAGTTCGAAAGTGGGGCATGTGGGGTAAAAACTAGGTTAAACCCGGTCAAATCTTAGAAAAAAACCCTTTTTGACCAAACTAGAGGCCCAGTTTTAAAATTTAATTTTTCATGAAACTTGGTGGGTTTTGTCACATGATATCTCGGAGAGTTCGATATTGGGTCATGTGGGGTCAAAAACTAGGTCACCAGCTCAAAATTTAGGGAAAAACCCTTTTTAAAAAACTCTACAGGCCACAGTTTTGGGCCCCAAACTTCAATAGGTTCGGTCGGATGTTTGGACATGTATCTCAGAAAAGGGTTTTAAATTGGGTCACGTGGGGTCAAAAACTAGGTCCCAGCTCAAAATTTTAGAAAAACCTTTCAAAACTTAGAGGCCACAGTTTTTGCCTAAACTTATGAAAAAAAAGGTAGGGTGTTTGTCTACATGAAAACTTGGATGAGTTCGGGAAAAAGGGTAAGTGAGGTCAAAAAAAAAGGCCCCCGGTCGAATCTTTGAATAACCTTGTGAAACTCTCCAGGCCACAGTTTTGGCCTTATCTTTTATAAAAATTTTGGGCGGGATTGTCTAAGGGTATCTTGTTTTTGAGTTTTTTAAATTGGGTCATGTGGGGTCAAAAAATAGGTTACCAGGTCAAATCTAGGGAAAAACCCTTTTGAACTCCCCAGAGGCCACAGGTTTAGCCCAATCTTAATAGATTTAATCAGGATTTTGTCTACATGATATCCAGATGAGTTCGAAATTTTGGGGGGACTGAGGTCAAAAACTAGGTCACCAGGTCAAATCTTAGGGAAAATATTGTGAAAACTCTAGAGGGCCCACATTTTTTTCCCGTCTCCCTTAAACTTGATATGAATGATGACTGCATGGGGAAATTCCCCAGTTTTAGTGCAAATTCAGGTAGGATCAATATGTAGGTCACTTAGTCAAATGGTAGAAAAAAACTTTGATGCCAGATTTTTTGCCATGATGCCTAACACAGCCATCTTACTAGGTGAGCGATCAGGGCCATCTTGGCCCTCTTTTTTTTATATTAAGTCTATGTAAAAAAAAAGTGACCCTTGGGTGGGGCCAATTTCGATCCCGGGGTATGATTTAAAGAAATTGGGGGTAATGGTCCAAAAATAATCCCAAAACACTAAATATCTAAACTCCGGGCCCTTCGGGTTTTCTGACAAGAAAAAATTTTTCAAATTTATTCTTATATAAGTCTATGAAAAATTCAAGTTACCCTTTTGGGGGGGGCCCAAATTTTCAAACCCCAGGGTCATGTTTTAAAGAAATTTGGGGGAATAGGCCTTTAAGAAATTTGCCACAAAACCAAATTCTAAATTTCTAGGGGTTGCGGTTTCGGAAAAGAAGATTTGTTTAAAGATTTCACTTTAAAAAATCTACTTTTAGCTCCTGGGGACCCAGATATGCAATGGACCGGAACTTTTTTAACAACTTTGGTAGGGGCTTCATGCGGGGAACATTCAGTCAATTTTAATCAAATTTTTGGCCCAGTGGTTTCGGAGAAGCTGTCTTTTGGGAAAAAAAGTGAGGAAAAAACGAACGACGGACCCCAGACAGCCATTGATCTTGTAAGCTCCCCTGAGCAATACGTGCACAGGTAAGCTAAAAGGAAAAAAGTTGCTAACGGAAAATGGTAAAAAAACAGTACATTTTTTTTAAAAATTTTTTTATCTTTTTTTCAAAACAATTTCTATGAAAAAAACAGTTTGATTATAATCAATTTTGAAAATTTGGTAGATGGTTTCCCAGAAAATTACGTAACACTCAAAGGTAAAACCCAATAGCTCGAGAATAAAATATGGCGAAGACTGAAAACTTGAGTATAGGTTTTACTCTAAATATTCATGGAAAAAATTTTGAAACATATAAAAACATTTATAAAAACACACGTATTTTAATAAAAAAACTTACGCATTTCGTAAAAACCCAACTTTTAAAACAGGGGTAGTGTTCAAAAAAATTTAAAATGCATTAATTTTAAAGAAGCCGCGGGGTTTTTGGGGGCCATTCACATATATGTTTGTCGAAGCGTGACGTTGTATTTTGTTTTTACGCAGATGTATTCATTAATATTTTTTGGCTGTTGATAGGAGCTTAAAGTGGCAGAAGAGTAAGTTAATCTTTTATTTGTTTATGCCATATAATAATTACCAAAAACCTTTTGTTAATATCTCGACTATTTGAAGAATAATAAATTTATTTATCCCCCCGAGCGTCGGCGTCGACCTTTTAAAGCTTTGGTTAATTTACTATTAAACTGGTTCGATAATTCTTGACCAAATTCGTGTAATATTTGGGCCCCTTTTTTTTTTGCCCCACCTAAGCACTTTGCTCAAAGGGGAGCTTTTGTGGCCGCTTTTTTTTCCCTCGTGCGTTTGTCTGTCGAAAAAATTGCTTGTGAAAAACCCTAGAGGCCACAGGGTTTTTTTTAAAAACTTCATGAAACTAAAGCGCATTTAAGAGATTCAAAAGATAGCTTAAACACATTGACTCAAGGTCTCAGTTTTTTTCTACAAGTTGCCCCATTTAAAACTGAAAACTAAAAACAAACCCTATAACATTTATAGTCTTTAAAAAAAATATCTTCTGATCCCTGCTATGTTCTCTGAATGAGTTTATTTTTCGAATAACTTGAATTTATTGATTTTGGGAAAAAATAAAACATTTGATACAAATTACTCTTGAGCGAAAAATAGCAAATCGTGCATTTTCTCGAACATTTTAAAATAAACCCAAAAAACCCGGGTGTAAAAAATTTCCCCTTACAATAAAAATTTCATTAAAATTTTACTTTCTCAAAAAGGGTGCGGGGCACCAAACATTGCAACAAAACCTTTGAGATATCTTACAAATTTTGTATAACCAAATGATGAAGTAAATTCAAAAAAGTCTTTACATGTACTTTTAAACATTTTGTTTTTTTGATTTGGGGACCAAAAAAAGTTCCTGTAATGGCTCCGCCACATTTTTGGACCCATGGCCCTTTAAAAGAGATAACCAATGTTTCCTAAAGTTTCATATGGTATTTGGTTATCTTGGAAGAGGTTAAGTGGTCCCAAGACGTGCGTAACCCTTCAGAGGGGCTTTACCTTAAATGGATTGTCGATACCGCAAACTAAGTGTTTAAACTGAATATCGGGCCACAAATTCTTTGAGTTGAAATATTTAACTTTCTAATATTTTTTTAGTTGAAGTTATCTTTTTTAACTTTCGGTATCGCCCGAGTTCTCCCTTATTTGAAAGGGCAAAGTTTATATTTAAAGCACGAATTTTCAAAAGAAAGACATACTTTTTTTTTTTGTTTACAATAACCAAACCAAGAACATGTAAATATTTGCTTAAATGTATTTTTTCGAATTAAGTAAAATATATGGCAAAATAATGTTTTTTAATGAGAGTAACATTTCTCTACGACTGCGCGACACGGAGTATAACGACACTGGGTTGGTGTCACGCCAAGTGCTTAGGCATGATATGCACTGTATCTTCTTCTTCTACTATAGTAATGGAGAGAAATTATTAACTGATTATTTAGACCATATATTAGGCCATATTTAGGCTTGGCGGTCAAGGATAACATACAAACGGGGTCCTGTTTTTTACGGCTTTCCGCAATCCTCCGGAAAAACGTATAGGGTTTTTATGTTTATTAGGACTTTCTGCTATAGCGGAAAGTCCTATTGGGTTTGTACTGTTTTTTTATTCTTCTTCTTCTTATTATTATTAGGACTTTCTGCCTACAGGCAGAAAGTCCTATTGGGTTTGTACTGTTTTTTTATTAGGACTTTCTGCCTACAGGCAGAAGGTCCTATTGGGTTTGTACTGTTTTTTTTTATTATTAGGACTTTCTGCCTAAAGCAGAAAGTCCTATTGGGTTTGTACTGTTTATTCTTTTTCTTGTAATCATTATTAGGACTTTCTGCTATAGCAGAAAGTCCTATTGGTTTTGTACTGTTTATTATTAGGACTTTCTGCCTAAAGCAGAAAGTCCTATTGGGTTTGTTTATGTTTATTATTAGGACTTCTGCCTAAAGCAGAAAGTCCTATTGGGTTTGTTATGTTTATTATTAGGACTTTCTGCCTACTGGCAGAAAGTCCTATTGGGTTTGTACTGTTTTTATTAGGGCTTTCTGCCTCAAGCAGAAAGACCTATTGGGTTTGTTATGTTTTTAGGTTTTCGCCTCTGCTGGGCGAAAACCTATTGTTCTTCTTCTTCTGTTGATTTTTTTTTTTTAGGTTTTCGCCTCTGCAGGGCGAAAACCTATTGTTCTTCTTCTGTTGATTTTTTTTTTTTTAGGTTTTCGCCTCTGCAGGGCGAAAACCTATTGTTCTTCTTCTGTTGATTTGTTTTTTTTTTGTTTTTTTGTTTTTATTATTTTTCCAATTCCACCCATTTTTGTGTCCAGCCTAGCGGCCAGATGAGAAAAGCTACAGCTATGAAATTTTTGGGCATGGAGTCATCATTATCTGAACATGTGCCTAAATGGTCAAACTTTTCACATTTATTTCTTATTTAGCCACTAGGGAGCGCAATGCATGTAATCACTGTTTGCTAATAACTCAAAAATTTGAAACCTGATTTAGATGCGTTTTTTTTACATAATGTTCCTTGTTGACAGCCCAATCAAATATGATGGATATCTTATCATCGAGTACTGGAAAAAAATTGTTCTAGGAGAGGTTGAATGTTCGAACCTTGGAAAAAAGTGGAATAATGAATTTTGATTTCTATGATTTTCATATGCCTATGACGTCATATGACGTCACATTTGAAATATGCTACAAAAGTTTGTACGCGGTCTACAGCCATTGTTTGTGAACAGATTTTCATCAAATTTTCACAGATTTTGTATTTTAAGTTCTAGTTGTGCATACCGGTGTCCGTTTTTTCAAAATTCGAAAAGTCCATGGTTCTATAGCGAATCCAAGATTCGAACCAAGGTCGTAAATTTTTAAATGCTTATAAAATCTGTCTATTTAAGATAGAAAGTTGATATTTAGTCAGTATATAGGGCTCTAAAAGTTTTAAACATTTTGTGAAAATAAATGCGATATGGGCGTCACGTGACGTCATTATATGATAATGAATTTCTAATGCTAACAAGATTATTTCTATATGTTGAAATTTTCGAAGGGCAATGAAAATTTAATGCCGCATGCTTCAGATGCTGAAATTTCGATTTCAATGATTTTCATATGCCTATGACGTCATATGACGTCACAATTTGAAATTGACTAAAGAAAGTTTGTACACGGTCCAGAGCCATTATTAATGGCCGATTTTCATCAAATTTTTTACAGAATGTGTATATTAAGTTCTAGTTGTGTATCTCCGTGTCCGTTTTTCAAAATTCGAAAAAGTCCATGGTTCTATAGCGAATTCAAGATTCGAACCAAGGTCGTAAATTTTTAAATGCTTATAAAATCAGTCCTATTTGAGATAGAAAAGTGATTTTTGGTCAGTATATAGGTCTCTAAGAGTCTGAAAACTTATGTGAAAATAAACGTCATATGACGTCACGTGACGTCATTATATGATAATGTATTTCTAATATTTACAAGAGTATTTCTATATGTTGAAATTGTCGAAGGGCAATGAAAATTTAATGACAAATGATTCAGACGCTGAAATTTCGATTTCAATGATTTTCAGAAGCCTATGACGTCATATGACGTCACATTTGAAATTGACTACGAAAGTTTGTACACGGTCCAGAGCCATTATTAATGGGCCGATTTTCATTAAATTTTCACAGAATGTGAAATATTACGTTCTTATTGTGTATACCGGTGTCCGTTTTTAAAAATTCGAAAAGTCCAAGCATCTATGGCGGATCCAAGATCGAACCAAGGACGTCAATTTTTAAATGCTTATAAAAACTGTCCTATTTGAGATAGAAAGTTGAAGTTTTGTCAGTTAGTAGGTCTGTGGGTGTCTTAACAATTATGAGAAAAGAAACGTCATATGACGTCATGTGACGTCATTTTACATATAATTTATTTATTATTATTCTTTCTTTCTTCCTAACTAAACGATATTTTTCTATGTTGCCATAATCCTAGGACGATGAAATTTTTATGGCTACGTAAGGTCACGTAAGTCACGTTAGTCACGTAAGGAAATTTTGATTTCTATGAATTTCATATGTCTATGATGTCATATGACGTCACAATTGACATATGCTACAAAAGTTTGTACGCAGTCTACAGCCATTAGTGATGAACCGATTTTCATCAAATTTTCACAGAATGTGTAAAATTAATTTCTACTTGTGCATCCCGGTGTCCGTTTTTCAAAATTCAAAAGTCCAAGGCTCTATAGCGATTCCAAGATTCGAACCAAGGTCGTAAATTTTCAAATACTTATAAAATCGGTCCTTTTTGAAATAGGGAAATTGATATTTGGTCAGTATATAGGTCTCTGGGAGTCTTAACGATTTTATGAAAATTAACGTCATATGACGTCACGAGACTCATTATATGATAATGTATTTCTAATAATTACTGGATTGTTTCTTTATGTTGAAATTTTCGAAGGGCAATGAAAATTTAATGACACAGGCTTCAGATGCAGAAATTTTGATTTTTTTCGTAACTAAAGGCTTATTTTTCGCGGAATATAATGTCAATTGTTCAGCATGAACATGAAATACTACCAGAGGTGAGTCATTACATGAAACTTCTATCTCCTGCTTTTTGGATTAACACAGGTTGCAGAAAATCCTATCATTCGTTTAAACGAATGACATCTAGTTAGGATTTTCTGCCCTTTCGGCAGAAAGTCCTATTGGGTTTGTACTGTTTTTTTATTCTTCTTCTTCTTTACGGCTTTCCGAAAAATTGCGGGAAAAAAAGGGTTTGTTAGTTTTTTTAGGACT
>CM037782.1:47365218-47415218 GCA_021229015.1 Solen grandis | reverse complement strand
TTTCGTGCCGATAAAAATAACAATAATCGGTATTATGACCTTGACCTTTGCATATTTTCATCGTTATTTACTACGGTTTTATTTGTATTATTTAAATGCATAAACAGTGAAAAAATGATGAAGATTGATCAAAAAATAAGGTCAGGAGCTGCAATAAAGAGGAAATATACGGATTTACACTTGTTTGATAAAAGGATCAAACTTTGGACTGTGGTAATTTGATCAAATGAAGTCCGATCTTCAAAAACTAAACACCAATGGAAAGAACTCTTCACAAACTAAAACTTTTGTTCATATACTTTCTATAAAATGTTTTTAGATTTGAAGCTATTTCGTGCCGATAAAAATAACAATAATCGGTATTATGACCTTGACCTTTGCATATTTTCATCGTTATTTACTACGGTTTTATTTGTATTATTTAAATGCATAAACAGTGAAAAAATGATGAAGATTGATCAAAAAATAAGGTCAGGAGCTGCAATAAAGAGGAAATATACGGATTTACACTTGTTTGATAAAAGGATCAAACTTTGGACTGTGGTAATTTGATCAAATGAAGTCCGATCTTCAAAAACTAAACACCAATGGAAAGAACTCTTCACAAACTAAAACTTTTGTTCATATACTTTCTATAAAATGTTTTTAGATTTGAAGCTATTTCGTGCCGATAAAAATAACAATAATCGGTATTATGACCTTGACCGTTGCATATTTTCATCGTTATTTACTACGGTTTTATTTGTATTATTTAAATGCATAAACAGTGAAAAAATGATGAAGATTGATAAAAAAATAAGGTCAGGAGCTGCAATAAAGAGGAAATATACGGATTTACACTTGTTTGATAAAAGGATCAAACTTTGGACTGTGGTAATTTGATCAAATGAAGTCCGATCTTCAAAAACTAAACACCAATGGAAAGATCTCTTCACAAACTAAAACTTTTGTTCATATACTTTCTATAAAATATTTTTAGATTTGGAGCTATTTTATGCCGATATAACTAATAATAATAGGTATATGACCTTGACCTTTGCATATTATGGGTGATTTTTTTTCTATGATTTTATTTGTTTTATAAAAATGCATTAACAGTGAAAAAATGATGAAGATTGAACAAAAAAGAAAGTCAGGAGCTGCAAATAACCTTAAAAGTCATGCTTTTAAAATGTTGACTTTTCGAAAATATTGGTTATGTTTGACCTCGTACTGTGAACAAACCATGCATTTCTAAAAATCGCCACCCCATATATTTTGTGCGTATATGTCTTGCAAATCATATGCAACAAACAAAATTCTTCTATCTCATCTCTGAATAAAATGGGCACGTTTTTGGTAGACCTACCCTTATTTCACAGTTTTTGCGAGATTCGAACTTTCAACCTCCTGTAGCACGAAAGTTTTTATATACGCAAATTTTTGGAACCTATCATATTTTATTGGGCTATTTACAAGGAACATTATGCAAAAACCGCATTTGAATCGGACCTCAAATAATTGAGATATTGCTTATTAAACATTTTCATATAAAACGCCCCCTGGCGGGAAAATCAAAACAAAGATGAAAATTATCTCGACGTTAGGATCATCTTCAAATACGTGGTTATTACTGATAAAAGTTTCATAGATGTGGCTTTTCTCACCTCGGAGCTATGCCGTTCACAAAAAAGGGTTAGAAAAATAAAAAAAAAAAAAAAAAAAGAAACAGAAGAAGAACAATAGGTTTTCGCACTGCGATGCGAAAACCTAAAAAAAAAAAAAAAAAAAAAAAGAAACAGAACGAGAACAATAGGTTTTCGCACAGCGATGCGAAAACCTAATGAACAAAAAAGAAAAAAAAAAGAAACAGAAGAAGTCTAAAAAAAACTTGTCTCAATATAAATAATGGTTATAGTTACGAAAATGATTATCATTCTTAACGTTGGGTTGATATACATCCCCGGAAATATTGAGTTACCGGGGCGCCTTACCAAAATCCTGTGGAAAGCCCTGGTACACCTGTCAGTAAACAATACATTATCCCTATAACATGTGGGAAATGAATATGGGATGAAAAATTTGTACTGCAATATCGTGCAATACCCCCCCCCCCCACCTTCAACACTGTAGGTTTGATTGCCAATATATATGCATAATAGTATTTTTCATGAAAAACTTAAACCAAAATTTTTAGGTCCAAAAAAGACCAAAATATACATTATATTTGATCAAGTGTTAACTTGTTTTAGGGTCACTCTGCTACATTCGAATCTATAAGGTATTTCAGACCCACAATACATTGACTGAATGTTTCCACCAATTAACTGTGATGCACTTCAGATATAGGGTCTAAGGGATTGTTGATCCATACCAAATCAAAATATTATATCACTTTATCTGTTTTTCTGATGTTTCAAAAATCGGATTGGGGCTTAGAACATCCATACAAAAATGTTTTTGACAATCTAACGACTTGAAAAGGTGTTGCCTGTGTATGTTTTCTTCTGCAACACCCAAGATCAAGCACGAAACAGGTAAATTTAGGTCACCCTCTTGATAACTGTAGCAAAGTGCTGGAATGACTGGCCAGCAAACCAAGCAATTGTATAAATACATTCAGACACTAGAAATATTAAACAAGAGCTCCGCAGAGCGGCACCAACGCTTGTCTGTTTTTACATGTCTGAGCAATGGGCTACATTAAAGTTTTTGCACAACAACGAAAATGACAACAATAACATAACTATCATAATAGCTCGACTTTTTCGAAACAGACAAGCTAATAAAAAAACAGTTCATGTTTAAATGGGCAGTTAGTGACTGCTCCCTCTCTTTATTGGTCATTTTTTATTTTTTTAAAAGTCCCACGACAACATTTCAGTCATTTCGAAATGATGTCTACTTGAGACAGATATAGTGCTGCTACACTGTAGTATCATGCTGTAGACACATGGATTGATACCATACCCTGTCACATTATCAAGGGCCAATCAGTCCTGGAACTACCCTTATATGCTGAGTGCCAAGCAAATGAATTCTACCATTTTTACTACTTTGGTATGTCACGTCTGAGGACTGATCTCTTTATTAACCCTTTCCTTCATAGAGGAAACAATGAAAAGACCCATGCGAACAGCATAAAACCAGATCAGTCTGCGAGTAACTCACAGGCTGATCAGGTTTTATGCTGTTCGCTGCTCCTCAGTGGTCTGGAAATGAGGATTTTGTAATTAAATTTGGTAAGGTTTAACTGTGGTTTTCTGCAGATCAGGCTTTATGTGGTACCTATTGAGTGCGTCAAAATGAGTCTATATGAGGGAAAGGGTTAAATGTAAATAACCAGTTCTAATACATGTATATATATTTACTTAATAATGATCTTTCCTTCATTAAAAACCCTGCCATGGTTAGTGTACCAGCATTTTGATTTGTTTAAATGCCTATTTAGACCTTGATGAAACATCAAATCAATAAGCATAGCTGGTTACAAAGATATATGCATCATAGTAAGTTGCACATAAAACTTTAGCCACAGCATTACGGCAACACCTACACTTGGGTGAGTAGAATAACCCCCCTCATTCTATGAAAAATTGAGCTAAATATGTTTGACCGTCATACAATTAACAACATAAATATAACAGACAGTGCTCCAGCTAGGCCGAAATGGCAGGGCGCCACGCCCTGCTGCCTTTGATATACGCCCTGCTGCCTTTGATCTCCGCCCTGCCCCTTTTAGACAGTGCCCTGCTTTGCCTTTTGTTGGTACAAGTTTCACCCCATACAGTACTGTTTTCCCCAAGCCTCAACTCTCGGCATCCTTAGATTTTGCCGACAAACCTTAGCGCGTGTGTGTGTAACTCTGACGTAGTCACCCAATGTTCAAGGTCGGTGTCAATCAACCGGCACAAGCCATGATTAACAGTTGGCTATTCTAGTAATAAGAATCAGCACAATTATGTGCAGATATTTGGCACAAAAAAGTAAATTTTAATTGCATTTATTACGAAGGTAAGTATTATTGTCGACTACCTGGGGAAAAAATATAACAAGTATGTTGTCATTATGCATCTAAAACGTGTATTCTGCCATCTTTTGAATTCCAAGTATGACGAAGTGGAAAACATGCCCTAGTCCAGCCATCAGATTTTTAACAAACATTCTAAAGCTTATTCTCTCCAAAGCCTCAACTTATATTAGGCCAATCAGTGTCAACAATTCAAAAGTCAGATTAGTCTTTTGCAGACAGACGAAAACTTTACACGAAAAATTCCATTTTCCAAAAGTATCAACAAATGAAATGGCCCGATAAAATTATGTTCAGAGAGGCGGATAATTGTCATAATAATTTTTATATTGTTATTAATCATGTTAAAAGCATAAATTATTACAGTTTTTAAATGTATCTATGTTTACTTCTGGTATGTTCGAAGAAAACTATTTAAAAAGCATGTACTGATAAATTTTGTTTACAGCCATCAAACAATTAAAAATTATTTGAAATACAGATTTTACATCTTTTTTTTAAATAAAGATTGGCTTTAAACTTACAATATTTATGATCGTAGGGTAAATTAAGTGAAGTGGGTGGGGTCATGCACTGAGATAAGTTTACATTATTATTATTAGATTCTTTTTTTTTTTTAAATATCAGATCTAAATTTTTAAAAAAAAATGGTATTTAGAGATTAGCATAAAAGTTCCCATTGTTGTGTTTTGAAAAAAAAAGAGAAGGTTTTAGAGACAAAAAAAAACTAATGAAAAATCTGATTACAATAATTATGTTATTAATTTTAAATTTTAAAGTTATTACAATTTTAATCTGAGTGTCTACATAACCAATTCAACTTTGAAAAGATATTTCTTGTATTGTTAATTATCCTGTCAGAATGGATAATACATGTCTACATAAACATTTCTAGATCTTATACCTTTTATTTGGATTACTTTCAATGTTACAGAAGAAAGCTTCATATTTTGAATTTCATTATACTTTCTGAAAAAGAAATGCTTTTTTTATCAAATTGTACATACAAGTTACAACTGCCATTTTAGGGCAACTAAATATGGCTTTTTTCATGTCCTGGGGTGGGGAAGAGCGCAATGGAGTCATCAAAATGGGGGCCTCTCTATGGTATACATATTAAGAAATTAATAACAAAATTTAACTGGGATCCATGATATTCTGAGGAGACTTGGAAGCCCATTGTCAAAATTTTTCCAGCAATATGTAACTGAAATGTTAGCTTCATTGGCATTTTTCTCTTTTTGGTAAAAATGATCGGAAAAAGCAACCTTACAATATTAAGATTAGTGATCAAATGTTCTTGAAACAAATTCCATTTTTTAAACTCTGCAAAAAATATTTCCAAGCAACTTATCAAATATGCACATAAATGCAAAGGCACCTTTTTTTCTCCTATGTATACTTTCCTCTTCTATTTGTTTTATCAATTCTTTAGGTAACATTCAATGATTCATTTTATTATCCTTTGATTCTACAAAAGAGCTTAGTTATTTACATGTTAAGATATGCATTTTCTATTTGTTTATAAAATATCTTACATGTATGATGCTGAGAGATTTTAATATACATATATGTGAACTATTTATAAGATAGTCAGTGGGATGCTTCCCCAACCCACTGCTATCTAAGAACAAGGATAATAAAATGAAAATCTTGATACCAAGAAAACTGGAATAAGAACAAAAATTTCAACCAGGAAATCTCCCAGAGGCCTTATTTAAAGTCTTAATTTGAAAAAAATCCAGGGGGAGATCCCCCAAACCCCCTTTCCAGGAAGGGGTATCCCCCTCTCGCACCCTCCCCATTCTCATCGCTTCACGAATCAGATGCCCCTTTGGGCCACTAGCACCCTGCCCTTTTCAAATCCTGGCTGGAGCACTGACAGAGATGTGCACACAGTATGAATTATGATGCAAAGTGGACGTCCCCTGAAATGATACACTAGTGCTATATCACAAAATGTACAGACCTCTGCCTTATCAAACTTTTCATCCAGTTTTTTCACTGCCTTCTCCCACTGCTGCTGGGCATTTTCACGGAGCTCTGTCTCAGATATTTTGTTTCCAAACTGAAAATAAAGCAAACCGATATTTGGTTAGAAATTCTGAATGGATTACAGAACCATTATTAAGACGGTTATAGGTTTCCAAGGCCCTAACCACTGGCTTTTCAGTGTGTGAAATTCCTAAAATTATCACTCGTCCTGCCTAACAATTCCAAAATTTGAGATGATAAAATCAAGAAAATTGCAAAGAAATGTTCTGATATTTCACTGCACTAATTATCACTGGCTAGGACAAGTGGAAATTTACATCCCTGCTTACACTAGAGGCAAACACTGTACTTTTCATCAAGTCAAGGGCCATAACTCTGTAGTTACTGATGTTTCCTGGGTAATTATCAAACTTTTAAGCATTTTTACTCTGCCTGGTGATGTTCGATCTACATTCACAAAAGTTAGAGGGTAGAAATTTTTAATTCCATTCCTCTGATGTATCAATAAACAGTGTAACCAAGTTTAGTACAGATTGACCCAAAGTTGCCACTGCCCCCAACCCACACATACCTCCTGTCTTTCAGTGACTTGGAAAGAATTTTTTTCAATGGGACTATGGCCCATCATTTGCTAAAATCAATGGGACATTTTCAAATCTGATGGGACATTTTTAACTATTGATGTGAAAAGTTTTAGTGGGTTAAAAAGGAAAACTTCTTAACATCAAGTATTATTTGGTTTTAGAACACATATACTTGTGGTAAGTAAATAAGAACTTTTCACATAGTCTTGTTAATAAAGAACAGTATCTTCAACAACCTTAAGCAACTATAAAAACGCTGTTAAAATAAGACATAGGCTAAATGCGATCTAGAAAGATCCCAGCTCATTATTTGGAAGAAGGCCTGATTAAAAGTTCTAAGCTAAAAATTCACCTCCTAAATCTTAGTTCCACTTTACTGGATTTTTCTAGGTTTATATTTGGTGTTACTGGAAGGTATCGAGACATCTTGAGGGTTAGGGGATGGTTGTGTCAATGAATCGGACGAAACTTCCCAAGGGGGAGATGAAGCAGAGTTCGTAACTTTCTGAGAGGGAGACTGCGATAAATCAGCACTTGACGCTGTTTCATTATTATCATTTACAGTTTTCATATAATATCTGGATTGTGGGCCTAAAAACGATAAGATGGATGTCTAACTTTTGTTGGTCAGATCTTTCCATTTTTTTTTCTTTTGAGGCATTCTTGTTCTTTTCGGACAATATTCAATGCGTCTACCATACGAAATTGAATGTAACATCTCGGACAAGCTTTTTTGTTATATTAACCGAGTGTTCCGACTACGTAATTCTATATGGTTTAATAAGCGTCCAGCTCAGTTGCCTGTATGATATCTTATCTTAATAAGCGTCTGAGAATATGTGGCTTACTCAGCAAAAAAGCAAAATGAAAATGCGATTCATACTTAATGTATTTCGATAAGAAAATACAACAATAAAGATTATGATTCAATGCATATTGTACTTAATGTGGTTCAAAGTGAAAGAGACAAATGGCGCACAGGAATGTGAAAACAATGGGACATTTTCAATTTTAATGGGACTATGGCGCATGGCGCACAGGTTTCCAAGTCACTGGTCTTTTGACTGGCATATATGCAAAAATCATCACAGAAGGTGTGTCCCTTAAACTTAAACAATAAGAAAAGATATTTGACTTTTTGTTAACCAGAACAGTCCATGACGGGACAATGTGATAGATTCCCAAAGAACCCCACTTCACTTTTTGAAAAAAAAATAAAAAAATCCCAAAATAACTATTAAGTAAGTCAGTGAAAACTTCAAAAGACCAACCAGTTTTTAGTTCAAACTACCTTCGTTTACCATAAATTCTTAAATTTTACCAAAATTTGCAACTTTCACACTAGAATGTTTTAACTTTACAAATAGTTGATCTCTCTCTTTCTATATATATATATAGTAAAATACTCACCACTTGCAGAATTCCTTCACTCAGGGCTGTCATTGCATCCTTCAGGTAGACTCGGATGGCATTATACACTACAAGTATATACAATCTCTGTCATCTTATTGCTTAAGTGAAACATTAGCTTGGATCTAATCTCTCAACAACATTATTTCTGTTATTTGGGGACATGTCTATATGAGACATATGTATGCCTGCCTTACTTATTAGTATTACTGCCATATTACAACATAGAAAAGAGATATCATAGACGTACCATTATCCCAACATCAAGCTGATCAATCCTGTAACTACTCTTATATTCTGGGTGCTAAAGCAAGGGAGATATACCAGTACCATTTCTTACAACTTTGGTATGTCAAGGTGTGCGATTGAACAACTTTGGTATGTCAAGGCTGGAGATTGAACCCACAACCTCATAATAAATGGTGGATAAACAAGCCTCTTGGCCACAATTGCTAGTCATAAATAGCAGTAGCAGTACTACAGAAATTGAAGTTGCAGGGAACAGAAGTTTTCTGAATGTTCCACAACATGCAATAAGACAGTATAGCACACACTCAACACTAAAAATAAAATTAAATTTTACATAAAACTGGACGCAACAGACCTGCCAGGACAGGATGTGACAGTACCCAGGATTCCTGAGGCTCACTTTTACAAAGACTTCAGTGAATTAGGTGTGTAACCAGATCTGAGCTACAGACACTGAGACAACGTAAGTTATTTCTCTAAGTATACTCACTCCCATTCATGAAAGACTGAGGCAGGAAGCCGAAGTACTGTACACAGTATTCATCACCATGATATTCCTGGCTCCTCACTTTCCTCTGTCTCCATGGCAACATCTGTCTGCACAACGCTGTCTGCCATTTTCTTAAGTAACATAAATATCATGCTAAAGTATTAGAGTTAAAGTGTTAAAGTATTACTAAGATATTTTGTTTTATTAATTTTCTGAATATAATGTTACTTAACATATTTGGTGATTCATAAGTGGAATGAGTTACGTGTAAAAACTTTGATCATGTTTGGTTTAAATTTTCCTTGAATTATAAAACCTCTTCTTTGACGAAGGTATATCAAAAAACAACTCATTAACTCACAACTAATATGATGTACATAAAATGGTTTAAATTTCACTTAAAACCAGTGTTTAAATTTATTTCTTTTTATGTTGATCAAGTTCTTGCAACTTAAAATTATCCTCTGAATGATTCCCCTTCTTCTATTAATGTACTAGACTCACTCAGAGGCACTGTTGTACATTGTGAAATATACAATATGTAATTATGAAGACCCAACAAGTGTAGTTTGAGAAAACTTTTCACAGTTATCAAGTTTGTCTAAGATGCCCTTAATGCCTAAGGTTGGCCCTGTTGTGAGATGTGCTGGAATCTGATTCACAGGCATATAGTAGAGGAGTAAATGTCTATATCCCCTAGTGGTTTGACATAAATCAATGATAGTCAGGAGAAGGAATGGTGGATAAAATCTGTGCGAAAACAAGGAGCAACTTAACCCTAAACAGTACCACAAATAGCATGCCATGCCAAAAGTGGCTCCTTGACGGGACTAGGAGCAACACAGCTATAGGTTTAGGAGTGGTTTCTGACTTCATGACTTTCTTTCCTTCTTTATCAGGGGCCGTTCATAGGTGCCTTCTCCTCTGAAAAATTCTTTTAAGACCATGCAGTTTTCCCCAAATTTGCATCTTACTCCAGGACTTTTTTCCATGAAACAAATGGCCATATTTTCCCCAAAATCTGATATTAAGGCCCCTTCCCCAACATCTGAAAAAAGGCCTGGGACTTGGACCAGTACTATAATTAGAGCCAGGAAATGTTATAATGCACAATTCTTGCCCTCAAACCAAACCCTAGAAAATTGGATCTGCTGTCATGTACACACCCACAGGATCACAGTAACATTATGTATACATTTTATATTTTGAAGAAAAAAAATAGATTTAGTGGACACTGGTGAAAAAAGAAAACATTTTGTTTCAACAAAAACAACAGGAAATGATTATTGCTGTGAACACGAAAGTTAACTAACAAATATATAACGATTTTTTAAAATTGAAACCAAATTTACCCTCAATACAATCAATGAAACGATTCAAATTACAAATCACTATTTTGATTTTTCCGCCATTGTAAATGTCGGTGTACTGTGAGATTCGCTATGCATGAGAATCAACAAAGAATATTGTTAGACAGTTCGAAATAAGCTAATAGATTTTTGCTATATGTCTCTACCCCTTTCTTCGAAAAATAATTAATTTAATGAAAGATATAAGAATGCATGGGTAAAGCTAGATTTACATAAAACTATGATATGCATGAAGAGGTCTGACACGAAAGCTGAGTCATATATCTCTATATATAATACGCCTTACGTATATCAATTATTACTATTTTTCAATAGGTTTTATAATAATTTTATTCATTTGTTTACATTACGTTAATGAACATTGCGGATATGCCTTAAGGTAAAGTCCCCTGTAATGTTTCCGCTACATTTCGGACCTCTTGGCCTGTCACGAAGATAACCAAGGTTTCCTAATGTTTCATTAGGGTACCTTGGTTATCTTGGCAGAGGTTAAGTGGTCCAAGACATAGCAGAACCATTACAGGGACTCTACCTTAATATGACGTTAAAATATGACAACCGTTATATGACGTCAAACTGCCTAGGAACGACGTCACTGATATGCAGTCGAAAGGCGATTGACACGGCATGTTAACACCTATGATTATATACAGATAGCTATGAATTCGAACAGGTATTTATTTTATTATAAAATATGGATCAAACTGCTTTATCAAATCATCTTCATCTGCACTTTTTAAATCTTTCACGATATAAAATTATCAAATGCCTCTTTAAAAAATTTTAGCATACTAATATTTTCAGGTATATCTACCGGAAAATCAAAATTTCTATACTATTAGGTCTAAGATGTTTATAATCGCAATTTGAACAGTTTTTTTGAAACACAGGCCAGCTTCCGTTACTTCTACTTTTAATAATTATGTTAATGTGTCGGCCTACAACTAAAAAAAAAAAAAAAAAAAAAAAAAAAGACCAAAGTCACTGCCTGCAAGTAGCCAAAAAATAATATCATGCACGTGCATGCGGGCCATTATCTATGCGCACCATGTTATATGTCAGTTGACTTTCCAGTAGTTCAGCTAAGTATATTCAGTGTAACACAGATATTAAACTCTAAGTTTGAGCTGAACAAGTGTCACGTTATTGTCAAAGAAAACAAAATAATGATATTGTATCACACATTTCAAAGACCTATTAAACAATTTTCACATTGGTATCAATAGTAAAGTGCCCATAGTCAACTTTACTAACAATTGAGGAAAACGCATTAAATATATGCAGATATTTAGTTTTCTTTGAGCTTAAGAATATTTAAAAAATAAAATGTCTTAAGGATGAAATATTTATCCAATTAAGAATAACTTACTCATATAAATAGAAGCCAAGATTTCATTCGATTTTTAATTAGAACTATTACTATATATACGTTTTGTCTATGCTTCTCAAATATAACGCTGAGAATTTAAGTGTCATACAATATATGTTAAAGAATACAATGTAATTACTTGTTAATATGGTGATCTTAATAAAACGTCCCCTTTCATTTGTAGATTATAATTTCTATATGAACTGAACTAGGAGCAAAAATTCTGAAGAGAGAAAACAAGTATATTAAAGTATATATGTGGAGTTAATTCATTTTATATGCACATAATTATTCAGGTTGAGTGAAGGAGATATTTGTCCCTGGGATGTTCATGCAGCTTCTCCTCACCCCCTTGTTGGTTCTGGCGTTCAGGCTCCAGTCAATGACGTTAAGGTTCCAAAACTGCAACTGGACGGTACGTACCTTGTTTTCATATCAAAAGAACGTCGCTTCGGTAATGTTCGTGAAAGTCACGTGGAAATCACGTGGTATTTAAATTAGACAATGTAAAATACTATATATTTAGTGAATATAATAATGTTTCCTCTTCATGGATTATACCATTCAGCGCATCAGTATTGAACACAATCATGCACTTAATCAATTTCTTTGTATATGCTATATTAATGAGACCTAGGTGCCAGGATATACACGATTTTAAAATAATTGGTTCAAATTTTCGTGTTCAAAATTCAGTTTTATGTAAAACACCACTGGAAAACACACACACCTCCGATAGGCATACCCCAGGTTCATGTAAAATAAAAATAATTAAATTGGTCACGATTTCATCACAATACCATACTCAGTTATTACGAGATATGATCTTAAATCAGCATTATAACCATTGTTGTCGTCGTCGACAGCAGCAGAAACTGCAAAGACACTTCTAAAATGGATTAACATCTTATTTCTTTCCCCAGGTTTGTGCAATAAAAGAACCAGTAATCTTGATGAAGAGGTTCGACCAGATTCATACAGCAATGTTCTGGATGTCAAAGACGTAGTTGTGTAAGTTTCAAGCCACGAGTCGATTCAGAACACAGTTATGAAAGTATCATTGCATTCAAAGTAAATGTAAAAAACGATGAAGTCCTTAATATGTATGTGCAGTTCGATATGCTACTTGATTGTGCTCCAAATATTGTTGTGTATAAACAGTAATAAATAAATGTAGGTGGATTTAGATGAATCTTATTTGAGTTGAGAAAACGCATGTTACATAATACATGCATGCATTTTGCCATCAAAAATGATAATTTTCTTAGAACGCACGGGTAAGCCAATTTTTATTTGTGCCTTTCATGTTTGCTTTTCTGGGATTACCTGTCACCGGATATTTTTACACAGAAAATAGTTACCCTATTTAATACTTAATTGTGGTGATTTTTTAATGAAAGATACACAATAAAGGATTAAATTCTAATACTGTTAAAAAAAAAAAAAAAAAAAAAAAAATCGAAAACCTTTTAGAAAGCAACTTTAGAAATTGCGCATTGCTGGGGGTGGGGATAGAAAATGGCGTGAACTGGCCGACCTTTGGACTTTCTTCATAATCTTAATCGGCCTTAAATAGGACTGGAATGTACTTTTTTTCTCTAGAATAGCAAAGGTAAGTTTGGATGTCAATTTTCTTTTAACAAAATGTCATTTGTGCACATAGTTATATAAGAACATCAAATAAAAACAGCTGTGATGCGTTACCTATTTCAGCCCGGATATTAAGACTGTTGGTTCTCGATCCCTGGCGCAAGTGTCAATACAGCATGATGTCCGTCAGCAAATATCAGAAACTGATGTTTCCCGGCTAAATCCTGATATGGATATAAGAAGAACTCGCGCTGTTTGGAGACGGGAAACAAATCACACAACGAGATGTCGGCGAAGATTTCACGACATCGCGCCATGTTTAACGGAAATAAAGAAACCCTTCCAGGCATTGGCAAGACGACAACCGAGGTACGTGGTGAGGGATCTAAATTTTCAAGGGAAGTCTAGGACAATGATAAAAATTTCGATTTTAAGTACCAAGGTCAAAACTTGATTATTCAGGGACTTGACAGTCATGAAAGAGAGTAAGGAAGCTATACAAGAACCATTTGCATGTATATCGACTTTGGGGATCGAACCCAGGACCACCCATAATCATTTGGTAACCGGGATCGATATATTTTTAAGATCGTAAATATAGGATATTCAGGAAAAGACTCTTTTTGTATATGGTAGCACAGATCCGGATTTGACATTTCTAGCTCCAGAGACAGAATCACATCTCACGATAGAAATTGACGCCATTGATGTTAATGGGTTAATACTTACATTATATGATATAAGGGCAGATGTGGATGAATTATTCAAAGACCTATAATAACAAAGATTTGCAAGTAATCAAAATCACGCGGAAGATTGTCCAGATCTCGCAAAATCACGTTTGCAAATTTCTGCTAATCCATTTGAGATATTTAAAAGTAATTCATAATCTTGCAATGCATAGAGCAATACATTCCCTTCAATATGATACCTAATATATTAAAATTAGTAAAGAAAAAAAAGAGAGTAAAATACAGAAGCCCCTGCATGAACAATAATATGTAGATTTTGTTGTTTTTCTGCTACACTGGTTGAATGTAAATAAATTTTTAAGAATTTTCAAAATTAATGAAACTGAAACCATTTTCTTGTACTAGAAAAATGATACTTTTATAAGAAAGTTATTTTTTCTCTGATATTCCTATATATTTTAGACAGTTTGCAAAATTCAGTGACCTGCTGCGTGACAAAATAATATTTTCCTCTGTCTGTTAAAGGAGTTTTCTATCTTTGCCTAATAGGTCTTTGAATTAACTAAGCGATCGCCATTACGTGAATTCAGTGGCAAAGGATTCGCTTCGCAGTAGCCAGATTTTCGCGATTTTCCAAAAATAGATTCATTGTCACGAAATATTCTTTTACCTTTTTATTTTCTTTATTTTGTTTTCAGAAGGACTTTTACTTCGGAAGCGCACCAAAGATTGAAAATGTGGGCTTAAGCAATCCTGTGATTGAGGTCATCGACCGCAATGCGGCCAGAATCAGAGCCGCTGCGCAGGTGCGGGAAATCGGCCGGAACTACATAAAAGATGGCGAACAACTAATAAGAACACGCATGGTCAACACAGCACCGGAAATAATAGAAAATAATGAGAAACTCATTGCCAGGTCGGCCACTATCAAATTATCAAAGGACGCCGGTCTTGCTGATTCGAGATTAAATTTACCAGCAAACGATTCTGAGCTTCTTTAATGATATGTTTGATACTAAGCGTATTATCTATAAGACTTATATGATTTTATGTGCATGTTTATAATAATGTATTATAGAATGAATTAAACAATAAAAATAATATTGATTACAAAATACTTGGGTCGCTTATTATTTTTGACAAAATTATATTTTCTGTCTACCCATTTACTGAATGAATTAAGCCACGTACAGTATTCCTATAACAAAAAAAAAATATCGTTGTGATGTTACAACTAAATTTAATATTGAATAAATGTGTACAATATCAAAATTATGAGTTTCAACTTCTAGAAGACCAAGTAACATTTTATTAAATAATAATTATCCACATTAGATTTATTGGCCAATCACCAGCGCGCAATAATTTCCAAACCATTCAACTTATGAACTGTTTGTATTGATCCATTTATGGGTTTATTACCACGATTGTATTCGGTCACTGTTTAATTCGTTTGACAAAATAAAAAACAGCGATGATATTACGTTGCTGAATACAGATTACTTAAGGTCAAAAGCAAAAAGTCTTAAAAAAAAATAAATAAAAAAATCGGAGTGAAGTTCGAAAATTGGAAGAAGATAACCAGGAAAGACCGTCATTATAGGATACCCTCAAGCAAATATTTGGTAATATTTTATCACCAATAACCATTATCAACAGAGGAGTATTTTGCCATTTGAGTCAGGGATTATTTTTCCTACGTATTTGTTGCCGGCTTTATTTTTAATAGAAATTAGTACTATGAAACTTTAATAAGATATTCTTATGTTAAATCGCCAAGTGTGTACTTAATCTATACGGCACAGCTAGGATTGTTCATACGCTAAGACTTTAAGGTAAAGTCCCTGTAATGGTTCCTCTACGTATTGGACTACTTAACCTCTACCAAGATAACCAATGTGACCTAATGAAACATTAGGAAACCTTAGTTATCTCCGTGAAAGGCCACGAAGTCCAAAATGTAGCGAAACCATTACAGGGACTTTACATTAAGGGTCAGTTTTTAGTTGTGTGTGACGTAGCCACTCACAACTATTGTGACTACTTTCTGAACCCCGTTTCTGTTCACGGAAAACCGAATAACCTCTCAGTTTTGTATGAATGATCAGACGTTTGAAAAAATTCTACAACACAGGCATGCTGAGATGCAATTAAAGTGTTGAAAACTCAATTATGAGTAAAAATATAAATATTTAAGGGACTCAATAATTGTATGTGGCATAAAAGCACAAAAGAACTAATTTCTCTATGATGTTACATAACCTTCACTTTACCGTTCGGAGGAATATAGTTTCTTTTAATATAAAGGTGGCTCGTAGGTGAATTTTGATGTTGGAAGTGCAGATTTTGTTTATTTAATGGTGTTATAATGATCCATATAGAAAGTTTGAACTCCGATGCACATCCGCGTTACTTACTAATAATCACATCAAGCTATCACAGATACCTCCAGGGGTTATTTTTTAGCAGTATAGATGGCCGATACCTGTATATTTGCTAGGAGCCACTGATTTTTTTGCATCTATAAATAGAAACTGTGCCGTCGCTCGGATATATAAGATACTGAGTACAAACCAGAGAAAACAGTATTATCGCATTTCTTTTGTTTATAAAAAAAACAAAAAAAAAAACAACTTAATAAACGATGTCAAAAATTCGAGCAATGACAATAAACCCGCTTTAACTTTCCGTTAACAAGGTCATTACAAGAAATAAAAGATGAACGCACCATTTGTTTCAACAGACTCTTAACAAGCAGCACATCGCCACTCTTTCTTTCAGTTTATAAGATTTAAATCAAATATGCTTATTTTAATCAAAAGGTACAAATCATCTAAAACAACAATAATCTTATTGTTCATTATTTTGATATAAGTTTGATATCTGGCTAAAACTAGGCCATCCTGCATATCTGCAGTTCGTCAATTCTTCTTCCACTTGAGGCACACACAACTTCAGTGCCTTCAGCGCTTTGATTAATTCTGTATTGTTAATATTATGATATCTAATTTTTAAGTTTAGTGTGTTTTCTATAAAAGCATTGTCTATAAACTGAGGCCCGTGAATGTAGAATATTTTGTTTAGGCATGTAAAGAACGTATCCGGTCCTGGTAGGGCCGTGACCGTGCAAACAACAACAACAACAAAAAAAAAAAGAAAAGGAAAAAAAGAAGAAGAAGAACAACAACAACAAAAAACAACAACGGATATTTACCTGGGTAGGATGCTACGGTGGCATAGAGGTGACACGCACTTCTCTTTTTTTATGTCGAGGGAACGAGATAATATGTCGATAGAACGAGGGAACGACTTATTATCTTGAGGGAACGAGATCATAAGTCAAGGGATCGAGTTAATTATTCAAGGGAACGAGATAATAACTCGAGGGAACGAGTTAATTATCTCGAGGGAACGAGTTAATTATCTCGAGGGAACGAGTTAGTTATCTCGAGGGAACGAATTAATTATCTCGAGGGAACGACTTATTTTCTCGTGGGAACGAGATAATAAGTCGAGGGAACGAGATAATAACTCGAGGGAACGAGTTAGTCAACCAATCATATTACTTGTTACAATTGTCATTCATGATAATCAGAGACGATCATATTGTTATATATTTACGAGAAAGACTTTCGAATCGCAAAATTATGTTATGCTGAACATACAGAACGCGTCCGTTTCCGTAAAGCCAAACACATAAAATTTTGTACTCGTTAGATTTGGAAAGGAGAAATTTAAAGTGATATCAAAACAGTTAAGGATTTAATTCTGAACGTATTCAGTTAGTCTGGAGGTTGTCTCAGTTACAGAAATATTGTCGATGGACCGTTAATCCCATTAAACAAATAAACACGGACTCAACATACGGACTCTTGATTGCAATATTTGATTGTTTGACTAACTCATTCCATCGAGATAATAAGTCGTTCCCTCGAGATAATTAAATCGTTCCCTCGATTTATTATCTCTTTCCTTCGAGATAATTAGTCGTTCCCTCGAGATAATTAACTCGTTCCCTCGACTTATTTTCTCGTTCCCTCGACTTATTATCTCGTTCCCTCGAGATAATAAGTCGTTCCCTCGATTCCCACTTATTATCTCGTTCCCTCGACATAAAAAAAGAGTAGTGCATGTCACCTCTATGCCACCGTAGGAGGCTCCGTCCGTAAACTATTTTGGTTCAAGAATAACGGAGATGTAAAAAGATAAAAAAAACAACAAAAAAAAAAAAAAAACAAGGGTCAGGACTGCCACAAAATACGCCCATCACAGTATTGGGACTCTCAGAAATAGCTCAGAGAAACAAGCTATCGTCTTCTAAATCCCATTAGTTAATGAATGTTACTTATTAAAACAATCATGTTGAAACATTTCCATTAATTTGAAGGAAAATGTCTCTTTTGACTTATTCAAGTGTTCAAGTCCAAATTTACATGATTTTGCTAGGTTTTGAACTTAGCCAATATTTTACAACTATCCACATTTCTTGCAATTTTGGTCAAGATCAGAAAAGAATGCCTAAAACTGGATGGTGTTGTCAGATCTGTAAAAACTTTCAAAGAGTTGGTCTATGAATAGCTAATCTTTTCTTAAAGTAGTTACATGCATAATTTTGGTTCATAAACAAGAACAGTTTAGGGGACAAATAATGAAGACAAAGACCAGAGAGCTGTAATAGGAGTGATTGGATTCTGCAATGTTGCTGAAAAGATCTTGATTTTTCAAGAAGTATTTTTGAAAAATCATCTTTGAAATGCTATTCTACTGATATGGATTGTTCCTGTGAAGAAAATGGAAGGTGCTTTTATTTTTACAGGCTTAAATGGCTTCTGCAATGGAATGTCATTCACGCGATAATGCTGGATATCGAACTCATCCGCGATATTATCGCCATGCACATGTGTGAAAATTTGAAAAGATGGTCTAAACGGTATTGAAGTTAGAGCCCGGACAATCACAATTTCAAGTATTTTGTGTACGTCAAGGGCCATAACTTCTAAGTCATTCACGCAATAATGCTGGATATCGAACTCATCCGTGATATTATGGCCATGCACATGTGTGAAAAGTTTGAAAAGGATTGGTCTAACGGTATTGAAGTTAGAGCCCGGACAATCACAATTTCAAGTATTTTGTGTACGTCAAGGGCCATAACTTCTAAGTCATTCACGCGATAATGCTGGATATCGAACTCATCCGAGATATTATGGCCATGCACATGTGTGGAAAGTTTGAAAAGGATTGGGTAAAAACGGTATTGAAGTTAGAGCCCGGACAACAAATGTTCCACGCCCGCCCGCTCGCCCGCCCGTCGTGAGTGTTCACATAATACGCCCCATCTTAAGATGGGCGTATAAAATCTACAAAAAAAAACCCATAAAAAAACGACGAAACGAAATGTATATTCATAGTTTTGCGAAAACGAAAAATAGACCCCATTTTTTTTTATCTTTGAACTCTATGTGTAACCCTGACCTTGGAGATGCAGTCCTGAGGATTGCATGCGGTACATCCTCATGATGGTGAACATTTCTGCATAGTTATTTCAAAATCCATCAAGGAATGTCAGAGTTATGGAGCAGAAACGAAAAGATCCGGATGGACAGACGGACGGACGGTGCGATTATCATATGCCCACCTCGTACTTTATTCAGACTATACATAACGTCATTCCTTTGTTTTGCGATATTCAGTGTAAGGCGAGGCTTGATATAGTTTGACGTCACACACTATCGACCCGTTTTTTCTTTTTTCGAAAAAGAACACGGGAGAAGCGAAAATGAAACATGCAACATAACTGAGTTTCTATACCTGGGCCTTTCCTGTTTGCCCCCCCAAATCAACTGTGGTTTTCCAAAACCACATACCATATCAATACGCAGTTTCCCTATGGTAATAAACACAAAATCTCACCCTACTTAAAAATGCGATCATTATTGATATGAAAATACATAAAGCCGTAGTTAGTCAACACTTATGTACGGCGCCTACGGAATTCAATTAGGGTCATCTGCACACGAAATCGCGACGTTACGATGACGAAAACGTGTAACACGATGATGAAAATGCGATATAATTTTGCGTTTTCATCATCGTATTTTCGTGTTGTTTTTTTCCGTCATCGTACTTTCGCTTTTTCGTCTTCGCGTTTCCGTCATCGTACTTTTGCCTTTCGGTATACATGCGCAGTGCCAAGACTAAGTAGTTTTGAGCATAGGTGGCCGACACGTTTTGGGGTGGTATAGACATATATACACTAACAAGGTTTCCGTCTCCAAACACGGAGACTCGCCATATGACTCCAAATGAAGGCCTCCCATAGACAGCAAATTCCGATAAATCAATAAAACCAATATGTATCACAGAGCTTATACATGCCTCTACCAAGAAACACTCACCTTAGATCACTCAGTTAAACCAATTGTCCACAAATGACAATCGTCTCTGACCGATGTCGTCTTTTCTAGTTAGTCCATCACGAAGTCGCAACAAGCATTCCCCGGAATTTTCACTACTAAACCAGTTCATAACGACGGTATCCGTGAAAGATTTCGATGCGAATCGTTTAAAACACATGTAAATGACTATCACTCTAAGTCTGGTGCACAAATATTGTCTTAATCCGCTACACAAACGTTAAATCGTTTTCTTGTTTAAATTCGAAACCAAAAGTAGACATTTTTTTCTGTTGTTAGACGCATTCTCATTGGCTGCTTCTTGTCCCCAGCTTCACGTTGATCGAGTTATTGAATCCGGTAACAAGCGATTAAACGTGTGTAATGAAGTTTGTGTATTGAATATCAAAACAGTTTAACAAGATGTCGAAGCATTTTTTTAATTAATGTTTTTCTTGTTTAAAATATATCATAAAATAATTGCGCTTAAATTGTATTGGCGCCGCAAAACACTTGTCTTTGACAAACGTTCACCGGCTTCATACACTTACCTCAGCTGAAAGGCGTAGGACATCGGGAACCATTCTTCGACCAATGAAAAAGCGCGTAACAAGCTGATTTTTGGTCAATTAGTGACGTAATTATGTCTACTTTTGGTTTCGAATTTAAACAAGAAAACGATTTAACGTTTGTGTAGCGGATTAAGACAATATTTGTGCACCAGACTTAGAGTGATAGTCATTTACATGTGTTTTAAACGATTCGCATCGAAATCTTTCACGGATACCGTCGTTATGAACTGGTTTAGTAGTGAAAATTCCGGGGAATGCTTGTTGCGACTTCGTGATGGACTAACTAGAAAAGACGACATCGGTCAGAGACGATTGTCATTTGTGGACAATTGGTTTAACTGAGTGATCTAAGGTGAGTGTTTCTTGGTAGAGGCATGTATAAGCTCTGTGATACATATTGGTTTTATTGATTTATCGGAATTTGCTGTCTATGGGAGGCCTTCATTTGGAGTCATATGGCGATTCTCCGTGTTTGGAGACGGAAACCTTGTTAGTGTATATATGTCTATACCACCCCAAAACGTGTCGGCCACCTATGGTTTTGAGAGAAGCTATGCCTACAAGGAAATATCCGTCTTATAGGGCCACCGCTTATAAAGGAAATAATCTGAAACGCGAAAACATGAAATTACGAACGTACGATGATGAAAACGCGAAAACGTGATGATGAAAGTGAAATATCGTCATCGTGGTTTCGCGTTTTTGTCATCGTATTTTCGCAATTTCGTTTCATATTTTTTTCTTTATTAGTGATGGCCCTAATGGAATTCCGTAGTCAATTTGGCTTAATGCTTCCATTAAAGAAAATCTTTATCGGTGTGACAATTCTATCCATTTTAAATAAATGTCAGCGAAAAGTGTACTGATAATTAATAAGCATATAAATAAAAGAAATGAATAACAAATACACAGAGTATAATATAAATAAACATCAAATATTAAAACAAATGTATCAAAATAGATATTATATATATTGATCATGCATGTATATTTAGCTGAAAATAATAATATAATTCAATGTACGACAGAGCAGTCCCTATATTGGTAGTCCATGTTGAGAGAGAGAGAGAGAGAGAGAGAGAGAGAGTTTACAGAAGTATTAAAATGACTTTTTAAAATAAATAAACAACACTCATTGATATGTAGTTAGGAAGATATTTTATATAACGGAATATATCATTTGCGTACGGACGTACACTAACTGTCTCGCTATGCTGATTACCTTTATCATTTCATAATTACATATTATGCTTACTCAGTAATCCAGGAATAAAATAACATTTTCCGGAAAACGAAAGTAGGTTGAGAAATTGGAAAAACCGGAGGAAATTTTCCGATAATAGGAAACTTAACTCGATGCGTTAATCATTTACGTATAGACAGTCTTATCAAGTGTTCAAGTGTAGGGAAGTAATTCAGCCAAATAGAATACAATCCAAATAAGGTAAGATTTTGATGACTTTTATTTACTCATATGTATTACATGAGCATGATCTTAAGTTACATATCTATCTCAATTTTTATTCTAAATTTATTTATTTTACGTGGATTGGGAAACATTTTATTTCAACTAACATTTATTTTGGATTAACCAGTACATAGCAAATTTGAAAGTCGAACCATTGACCTTCGGCTCATCAGTCGGGCACGTTACCACTATTTTTGCCTTATGACATACAGCTTAAAATTCGCCAAACATATGGTATTGTTCACATCTCTGATAGGAAATGTTCGTGCGGACTGAAACAGAAATTTGAAAGCGTAGTTTCGCTCTAACTGCTCGTTATGTATTTCGTTTAAACTTCCGGCCATAGCAACCCCATGCGGGGAGGAGGGGGGTTCTACTCGTACTGGAAGCGTTGCTAAGGAGTTGTTTAAATAAATAATTAAATTAAATAGTATTGTTTAAAGACATCGAAACATGCGCGCGCACGCGAGCACTCCCATTTCATGGTAACAACACTTATCAAACCTACTGTGATGGTTTGGGGGGGGGGGGGGGGGGGGGGGGTTAGAAAAAATGGTTTAAGTTAAATCCAGTATTCAGTAGAGCACTGTTCAAGCGTTTTACTTTTCGTAACGTAGTAGACAGAGATTAGTTGATTGTTTTAAGAACTCGTTTCATTTTCTGAAAATGTTTGTGTGTAATGAGAGAGAGAGAGAGAGCAACAGTGAGTAAAGAGAGAGAGAGAGAGAGAGAGAGAGAGAGAGAGAGATTAAGAGAGAGAGAGAGGGGGGGGGGGTATATACAAGTGGTTTAGAGAGTTTTCATTTTCTTAAAGTTGAGGTAAAAACTGCAGATACTTGATCAGTGAAGTTAACCGACATTGAGACAGCTCTATCTGTAGATATGCACATGCATGAAGGGTCATGCAAATAACATGCAGTTGTACGTGTTACATATCATTACACAACACTTTGTACGAGACATAAATGGTTGGTCGCCATTTTTATGCGTTGTGAATAAGGGTTATAGAAGTTTGATTTAGGATAGATAGATCTTTGACAAGGCAAGTTATAGTGTACATGTATATCAACTAATTAATAGCACTGATACCATCATTGTAAGTCAATTCTGGTTGAAAATGTGTATAGTGAAATATTCTGATACTAGTGTTCACTCGCGTTTATATCCGGGTCTTTTGTTTTTCGTAGGGGCATTATTACCATGTTTACGGGGGGGGGGGGGGGTCCGCTTTATAATGGGGAAAGAGAAGTAAACAGCAAATGTTCAAAAAGCTGCTGGAGTAATTTTCAAAAGGGAAGGTCACTGACATAGAAGACAGAAAAAGTCTGCGTGTTTTTGTTTATATATGAAGAGGTTGTATGAGGAAGATGTAAGAACAACAGCTAGTATAACTACTACCGCTATTGTTGTTGCTGCTCTGTTGCCAGTAATTATTTCTACTATATATTACGCACTTCCCTACTGTATTGTTTGCTTCCTATAGGTATGCTATAATTAATGATTTCTACTACTATTATTACTCCTACCTCAGCAACAGCTGCCTGCTGCTACTACTACTACTACTACTACTGTTGTAGAGTGCTTATTTAATAGATTGAATTACATATAATTATTATTTTTTGTTAACGTTTGTAGCACAAATTGTAATTAGTATCCGGATATTCAGTGCACGAAAAACATACACCCCCATACACACACACGCGCGTGCGTGCACGTATGCACACATACACACATATGCACGCACATACACACATACACATATATATACATATGCGAAAGCACACACATTTTACTCTCATATTCTATTTCATGCACGTATATATTCACTTTATGTATTATCTCTATGCATATATATGGTTTGCTTCACATCGATCAAAATACTATTTTTCAACTTGATATATATCCATTTGACATAAATTATTACTTTACACAAATTGTAATTAGTATCCGGATATTCAGTGCACGAAAAACACGATTTTTTCAACAATAGCGCTCAGTTACCAGGTAGGCGGGTAGAGTAAGTTGCTTGATGGATACCGCCCGGTAAGGATCGTTTTCTTCTTCTGTTATAGTGTAGTCCTTTCGTTGTAGTTGTGTCACCGAATTAAATAGTTTTACTTTTACTTGTAATGTTTATTAATTTGATTAATCTAGAGATTGTGTCGTGTTTTTTTTTTACTACAGACAAATTTGAAGTTGTTGGATTGTCAAAGGAATTTTCTTGAACAAGTTAACTCTTACTGTTTATGTCATCTCCTATAAGCAGACTTTTCCGTCGTCTGTCCGTCAGACTGTCTGTCGCACTTTTTTCTGCAAAAAGTCGCCTTTTTTAAATTCTGCTATAACTCGTGCTATACTCAAGCTATTGAAATGAAATTTCATTTGATGAACAGAGCTTGACAAGAGAAATCGTCATGCACAAGGTCCATAACTCTGGCATCAACATTGATTTAGTTATTCTTCCTTTTCTGTCTGTCACACGTTGTCACACTTTTTATTTATTCACACTTTTTCACGCTTCTTTATTAGTATACTTGAAATGAAATTTCAGAGCTCGACATGAGAAATTGTCATGCGCATGACTCATAACTCTTGCGTCAATATGAGATGTAAATTTTGGCCCATTATCATGTTTGTTTACATTAAATGAAACTTGGTAACGTGAGGTGTAGTCCGGACGTATGCTACTATGGCACCTAGAACTAAACACATACGAACACACTAGAGGTCTCTTTATATTCCAAATGTACATGAAACTTGATCAAAATGTCTGCATATAGTACATGTACTAGACAAAATGAGAACTTTTTGAAGAAGTTTTTTTTTTCGGCTAAGTGCAGATTGTGTTTCTGGACATGCAAGGGGACCAGTCCCGTTGGCTGAGTGGTCAGTGCTTCCACCCAATACCCTTCAAGTCATGGGTTTGGTTTAAACATATTTATTCATATAATATAGTACAATATAAATACAAATCATACAAACGTACATATAAAACTAGTTCAAAACCCATGCATAGTTATTGACATACTTGCATCTAAAGGATTAAATCGAAAGCTTAAAGCTTATTGGGATTTTCTCCCTTTTTACAGTTACACTTGTATTGACTATGGCTTATATAAAGCATCTACATTACGAAAGTAAAGTAATTTACTTCTAAACTATATATTATCAGTATAAAGTTCGTTTGTTTGTTGGGTTTAACGTCCCACCGACAGTATTTCAGTCATTTGGAGACAACTATCAGTATAAAGACAAAAGAAAATAAGGAATAGGTCTTATTGGATTGGATATATATATATATATTCATATACATGTATAAACATATACGCATAATGAAGAAAAATCAGATATTCTTAAACATATATAAACATATACACATACACACATGTTTATGTATATGTACATATCTACGTACGTGCATACATATGCGTACACACACAAATATATATACACACACAAATGCAGAAGAAATAATAAAAAATGCTGCTGCTGCTGCTGCTGCTGATGATGATGATGAAGATGGAAGCCATATACTCTTAGAGAAAAAAAATAAGGTCAGAGGTTTGGTCCCCGACTGTAATATAGCAAAAAGTGCAGACGTATCTCCCTTGTGCTTAACGCTCGCAATAAGGATAGTTGCAAGACTAGTTGGCTTAGTGTCAGGATAACTTGCTTGCTTGATCAATTCATGATGTCGTAGAGCCCTATACCTGTCTGACGTAGATAGGAGTTGCCAAATGACTATTGACGATGTTAAACAATATGGTAAACAAAATATTGAGGGGAGATAATTTAGTATGATATTTGTTTAGCATATTTACAAAATCGGTATTCATTTATCAATTGTAGTGTTGTTAAGGAAGATATGAGTGCATTTTGGATCTGTGCCCATATTCGATGAATGGTTTGTACATTTGCTCACATAAATGCCCTGTAGTAGGTAGGTGTGTATCGTCCTCTGTGGTTAAGTAAGGGTATTATGTATTCAACTGAGATGTTATCGCATTTGCACTGGAACGACCAATGACATTTGCACTTTTTAGCTCACCTGTGCTCAATAAAGATTCTCCGCTGGTTAATTTCCGTCGTCAACAGTTAAACCTGGCCTGGATGATCCCTTTAAAAATAAATAAAAAAAATAAATAGAAATAAAAAAAATTGCAGAACTCTGGCTGCCATGGCAATCAGTATAACTTTTATGTATAACTTAAATTGAACTTTAAATACTTATTGAATGTTCATAGAAATAATTAATTTAGCTTAGCTTCAATTTACTTGAAAAACAAGTGGTACAAACAGACAGTGTCTTAGTAACAGCAAAGATCAGCATATCTTTTAAAAAAAAATAGAGTTGCTCAATTAAGAAAGATTGAATATCCTCAAATATGAGTAAGGTTATGAAAAGCCCTCAAAATTAATTGAGTTTCCCAGATTTTAATGAGTATTGTTACACATTCGTATGAAAATACTTGGGTATACACGTATGTCCATTTTAAATTGAGTAAATGCATAAATAAGCAGTTTATTGCTCTGCTTACACGTTAGAATAAAAATGCCATAACCTGTATTCTTCCGCTTTGTGCTTTGGAGGTACTACTTTTAAGATGGCATTTAAAACAAAACAATCAATCGGAATATCTCAGCCATTTACACTACTCTCTATCAAATAAGGAATTGGATGAGACGTTTTGATTGTAAGAATTGTATTTTATTTAGAATCATTTATATGATCTACGTATTGTGTTTCAAAACAGTATAGTAAATATAAAATAACATAATGAGCATAAACATCATCACGATAAACAAAGTCTGGCGTCAGTTTGGAAATTCTGTATTCTCTTCGGGAATATTTTGTAGAGTCGGTAGATTTAAACAACGTTCTGAAATGGAGTGACGTCACGATCTAGGTATAGAATGGAATAAAACTGTGATTGTGCTATGGGACAAGTGAACTTTCATTAGATGAAGTTATACAACATTTTAAAAATCATAGACATGATAAAAACCCAAGTGACTAATTTTAATTTTGAAATGCATCATTGAGAAAAATCAGCTTTAGCACATTGCATTTTCCTGATGGTGGTATTTGTTTACAATCATCGTGGACTATAACGCATAGTTCCAACACTTTGGTAAAAATCAATAAGTGTTAACTGTGCAACCACATAATTACAATTTAGTGACGTTTTGTCAATGCCATGTGCTAAATAGGCTAGCTTAGTTCATACTCGGGCTCCGCCCAGGCGCGTGCCTAGGTTTACGCAAATACGCAGTTGCGTATACTTCGTCCAGAAAATCGAAAATCTAAAAGTGCCAAAACTGCAATAAAAATCGATGCCTTACCCGGGTACAGACCGAAATATTTCGATTTCAGATGTAAGATATGAAAAATATTTGAAATTGATTGAATCGGAGACTCTTTTTTGTAGAAATTTAACTGAAAAATTAAGCTTAAAGTTATATTACTAAGGTTATATGAGGTAATTTTCATTGCCAAAATGTATGCAAAATGTGTTTCAATCTTATAAAACGTATTATGGTTATATGTCCAATTTTAACTCAATTTACCCCCAAGATACCCCTCAGATCGCACCCACGGCATTCTAGCCCCCAATTTTTTTGGGGGGTGGAGCATGCCCCCGGACTCCCCTAGCAAGTCTGCGTATCCCGAATTTAGCCCCAGGCACGCCCCTGTCCGCCTTTGTGACTATAGCGCGTAGTTTAAGGCAACTATCAACTAAGCCATACATCTGTTTCAGTAACTCAGATTCCTTGCTATTTTAGGTGGAATGAAGTGGATCATATTCATTGTTTATTCATAGTCTTCCATCTTTCTGGGGCAATTTGACATATTTTCCAACTACTATTAAGTTTTAGTAGCTCTTTTACACAATATGCCTCATTCGGCGGGAGATATTTTTTGTATTGATGTTTTGTCTATAAGAAAATACATTATTCAAATTTTTTTTTATAAAATGAAATTTAAGACTCTATCACACTCACATCGTCGAATACCCACGGCCGATCGATAGATGTCATGTATTGAAACGGAATATCCGATGATGTCACACTCCTAGAATATATGTTAAGTGTGTGGGGAATGAGGCTGCTGTCGAACATCTAGGTTTTTATAGATTAACGCATACACGTATGACTTATAACATATTTGTATCTCCTTTTCAGAATATGTTTTGGTAACACAACTGATTTGATGAAATATTAACCAGTAAAAGTATGGCGGATGGTCATGGCCGGTGAGATATTTGAAACTACTTTTAAACCGATTTAATACAATGACTAAAATCATCATTTAATACAAATACAATGACTTGTGGAAGACCACGCTCTTTAATCATGATCAAGAAAATGTATGATATTAAGAATTATAATAATCACTCCACGTTGATAACACTTTGTATTATTTAGAGAGGAATGAGGAGAAAATCTATTTATTTACCGGTAGACGAATTGTGCAACGTTTCCTTTTACTGGAACATATTTGAGCCTTATCAGTAGTTTGTGAATATAGTTGTCAGTCAGGTATGAAATTAGCGTTGATAATACATTAGCAATGCAATACTTTTTGAACCCTATTTTCTAGAAATATTCTTATATTTGCGTTTTCATTTATCAAGGCCATACATGGCGCGTAGAAGAATTCAGAATCCCGGCCATCAGGACGAATGGGATGACGAAGGTCCACCACGCCGACTAGGTGATCGTGGAGACCGCCGGCATATTGGCGATGTCCAAGACTGGCGAAGGGATGATGATAGAGAGGACCGTCGGGGATTTCGTGGAAATGACTACGAACGACGTGATAATCGCGGCAGGGGATTTGGTGGCGTCAGAGACGTCAGGGACAGAGACGCCGGAAGACTTGGGGGTCAAGATTTTGGGCGCGATAATCAGCGTGTAGGGGGCGGAAACTTTGGACGTGGTGGTGGTGGCAGGGGTAGGGGTCGGGCTGGAGATGGAGGAGGAAGGAGAGGAAACAAACGCGAACTTAGCGTCCACTTCCTTCAACAACTTATGGACAGAGAACCTACTGACATTCTCTTTACATTGACTCATCCCGACACAAAAACACGCGAGGGTTTGAAAAACTGTGAAAATAACTCAAAATTGATCATGATGCTACTTAGAGTGCTCGCAATTGCTTTCCGATGTAGTTCGGCCGATGAACATTTCATGAGGCTTAACGTTATAATGAAAGAATCCTCCTTCTTGAACACCGCCGCAAACTTCTTCGTTGAGATGCAGTCAGAGGAGTCGGTCCATAGACAGGAAGAATTTCGACAGACCATCCTGGACTTGATAGAGATCATGAGCGAAATGGCAGTGAAGAACCCGTCTTGTATGACCGAGTTGTTAGGTAAGGAATAAACAACATTTTGTTGCTATGACTCACATCATGTGTTTGATTGTGCACTTGTAAATTCTGAGTGATATTTTTCTTCAACATCAGTATTTCTTATAGCTGAATGATAATTTTAAGATCCATTCCTTACATATTTACTAAGTACTAATTCCTTACATATTGCTAAATACTAATTCCTTACATATTGCTAAATACTAATTCCTTACATATTGTTTAGTACGTTATGTTTCACAAGGATGTAATTTTGCCGTAAAACTTAAAAGTTCTGATGGCTTGAATGCAGCAAATGACTGAACTATCTTTGTTCGGTCGAAAAAATCATTGAAACAAGAGGGCCAAGATGGCCCTTGGTCGCTCACCTGAGAAAGATGATTGCTTAAGAAATAAAGATGCTTGAGTGTAAAAGTGAAATCTGGCTTTTTTTTATGGTGGAATGGGCATAACGCCTTAATTTACAAGTCAATATCAGTTATAATTAAACCCGATTGTGAGATTATGGGCATAAACATTGTCTTAAAGTTTAAAAATGATTGTTAAAAAAAATGAAGTTGGTAGAGAATAAACAAAGTGAAATCTGGCATTTTTGGTATTAAAAGGGGCATAACTCCTGACCTAAATGACCCATCTCAGCCACAATTGAACTCAACCGAGACATTATGGCCATTAACAATGTCATAAAGTTTGAAGATGATTGCTAAAAAAAGGAAGAGGCTAGAGTGTAAACAACGTGAAATATAGCTTTTTTTATATCAAAAGGGGCATAACTCCTGACCTAATTGACGGATCTGAGCCATAATCGACCTCAATCGAGACCTTATGGTCATAAGCATTGTCATAAAGTATGAAGATGATTGCTCAAAAGATAAAGATGCTAGAGTGTAAACAAAGTGATTTCTGGCATTTTTTGAATATTAAAAGGGGCATAACTTCTGAACTAATTGACGGATCTCAGCATTAATCGAACTCAATCGAGACCTTATGGTCATAAACATTGTAATAAAAACATTGTAATAAAGTTTGAAGATGATTGCTCAAAAGATGAAGATGCTAGAGTGTAAACAACGTGAAATCTGGCATTTATTGAATATTAAAAGGGGCATAACTCCTGACCTAATGGTACGATATCAGCCATAATCGAACTTGGCCGAGATTTTATGGTTATAAACATTGATATAAAGTTTGAAGATAATTGCTCATGAAATGAAGATGCTAGAGTGCAAACAATGTGAAATCTGGCTTTTTTGAATTTTAAAAGGGGCATAACTCCTGACCTAATGTTCCGATATCAGCCATAATCGAACTTGGCCGAGATTTTATGGTTATAAACATTGTTTTAAAGTTTGAAGATAATTGCTCATAAAATGAAGATGCTAGAGTGCAAACGAACAATTTTTTCAGGGGTGTATGCAATAGTGGAAATGACCATTGATTCTATGAGGCAAACCTCGGACATCATCGATGACGAGGTTCTGGGGAAGTTCAGTGAATTCACACAACAGAGGGACAAATTGATGAAGAAAACGCCGAGGTATGATTTTCTTTATTGTTTATTTTATTCTTTGATACCTTTGGTTGTAGCGTCCAGTTTTGCTTGATCTTATTGTAAAAAAATACCCAGATAGAAATTTATAGACATGTTACAGGTTTGGTATTCGAATAACAAAAATGACAAACGTATTATTATGAAATATTTCGAACTCCACAATACGAATTGATGGGCGGAAGTGAAGAAGGTAAGGAAATTGTAGTTAACTTTTATTTGGAGTTCTTGATAGATTAATTATATTTGTCACCATGACTACGAGATCCACGCCAGTGTGTTTTCTAAATACTATACATTAGTACACACGTTGTTTAAAATTCAAACACCTGCCAGATCTGTAGCAAAGCATTTCGTTACATGACTTGATCAAATTTTTAAAGAATTTAACAATGTCAACATTTTATAAAATAACACAAAAACCTGAGATTAACTAATTGGTGGACTGTATGAAGTTTTCTTTTTTCAAATCATACACTTGTAAAAGCTCCCTTGCTTGGCGCTCAGCTTATAAGGGTAGTTGCAGGACTGGTTGGCCCGGTGTCAGGATAATGGGTGGGTGTGATATCATGCCACATGTTTAAGGCGTGATACTGCAGTGTGGCAGCACTATATCTGTCTCAAGTAGACATCGTCTCCAAATGAATGAAATACTGTCGGAGGGACGTTAAACCCAACAAACAAACACACACTTGTAAAAGGTATGAAACATGCATGTTTCCCATACATTAACTTTGTCTAAATGTTTGTTTTTATTAATCAAAGACATACCTTTTGTCTCAAGGCATATAGTTTTCTTATACCTTAATGCAAAATCAAAAATGAAAAGGGGAGGATATTACACAGTAGTGTATCGATTTCATTTCCACAAAATGACATTGTGTTGTTTAACCACAGAAAGCAAAGGGACAGAAGCAGATCATGCGGCACAAGACGATTTTGATGATCCACCGATAACTTTAGAGACATTGAGGTGTTCCCACAGACTACAGACATGCAGGTAACAAAACTGATATTAAAATCAACCTGATTATATTTAACACTTTCTTTCCATTCGACGAAATAAGCAGATAATTCTTGTTATATTGAATTATGACTTCGCTATAATTATTCAACTATATTAACTACGTGTGCTATTGAATTTCAAAAGCATGTTAAACTAATCATAATGAAACTAACAAATATATGATGTACATTAGCTATAAATACATACGCCTTGCCACTGCTTGTGTGTAAGATTATTCTTTAATATCGCTAAATTATATCCAGTCAATTAAAGCAAACACAAGTAACTTTCTCCGCCCCAGAATCGGGAGTTCGTTAGTTTGATACCCTGCTGTGACATATCCAAGCCGTCAAAATGTTACTGGTATACCCTACCCTTATATACTGGCTTTGCGCTCAGTATATAAGGGTAGAGAAATTCCAGGACTGGTTGTTCCCGTGTCAGGATAATGCAACTGAGTGCAGTATCATGCCACATGTCTATGGCATAATTATACAATGCTGCATCACTTTACCTGTCTCAAGAAGACCTAGTCTCCAAATAATCAAAATACCGTTGGTGGGATCTTAAACCCAATAAACAAAATATTTCCATATAACCTTTGGTTTATCAGTAATATCTGACAATTATTAGGTTTATCTGACAAAATGCAGACATTAACAGTTTTAATAACATCTTGTTAACAATAAGTTCTGTTAAAATCAAATAAAGGTTCAAGAAATATGCGGGAGCCTCCGTGGCCAAGAGGGTAAAGTCGCTGACTTTAACACTCACTCAGCTTTTCACCGCGTGGGTTCGAATCCCGGCAGTGTCCTTGGATTTTCATGTGAGGCAGCCTTCCAATTCGCGGTAGGTCGGTGGTTCTACCCGGATGATCCATGCGTTCGGGGTCTTCCTCCACCTGTAATTAGCTGGACATTGCTACATGACTGAAATACTGTCGAAGCGACGGTAAACTCAAAGAGTCAAGTCAATTCAAGTCAGGAAATATGCAATGGGGATGCACTACATTCATATCAGTTTGCAGAAAGAAAAAGTTTGTAGATTAAAACATAATCTAATTATTCATCAATATTTTTTTTCATTTTTTCCATCAAGGGTGCTGGTGACATATATCTGAGAAAGAACAAAGTAAAGGGAAGATACACAGACCTTGAACATTACTTGGATGTGCAGTTCAGACTTCTTCGGGAAGACTTTATTGCACCTTTAAGAGAGGGCATAAGTCAGTATGTTCAAGCTGTGACAGAGAGAGGTAGAAGGACAAAACGAATTCACGAAGTAAGGATTTACCACAGTGTACGAATTATTTCACCATCTTGTAGTGAGACAGGTCTTTGTTATTTGTTACAGTTTGATGTCAGTCGCTTTGGAAACATGCGCTGGAAATCAAATAAACGACTGATTTACGGATCACTTATCTGTCTTTCACCAGATAATTTTCGTACATTTTACTTTGCAACCGTTGCAAATCGTGATGAGAAATATCTACAGCAAGGTATTATTGAGGTTCATTTTGAACATGATCAAGAAACAGTGAAAAACATTTCGCAAATGCTGTTTACAATGGCAGAAACAACTGCTTACTTTGAGTCATACCGGCATGTGCTATCTGGTATTCAGAAAGTCAGACAAGGTGATCTGCCGTTTGAAAAGTACATTATAGACTGTGACAGTGATGTAAAGCCACCTGCATATTTGAACAGAAATTCAAAACTTGATTTGAGACCTCTTGTTGATGAAAGTATTAAAATCAAAGTAGACTCTCAGTTAGAGCAACTTGGTGAAATTGTGAGAGCTCGTAGAGATCACAATTTCTCTGAACAGTCAAAACCAGCAAAGGACGTAACAGTTCTAGATAGAAAAACATGGCCACCTGCTGATCTTCTTCATTTAGACGAATCTCAGTTTAAGGCCTTACACACAGCCCTGACAAAGGAATTTGTAATAACACAAGGACCTCCAGGAACTGGAAAGACTTACATAGGGTTAAAAATCGTAAAAGCTCTTCTCCATAACATTGAAGCCTGGTCATATAATCCACTTACACGTCAAAAAGATATGAGACCGATGTTGATAGTTTGCTACACCAACCATGCCTTAGACCAATTTCTAGAGGGATTGGTGAAGTTTTTCGAGGGTGATCTAGTCCGTGTAGGTGGACGAAGCAATAGTGAAGTTCTTAAGCCTTACAACTTGCACAATTTTAGACAAAGATTTCGGCATGCTCAAAAAGTTCCTGTACACGTCTTTCAGGGCAGGCGGGAGGCCAAAAGTGAAATGGATACATTGTCTGGAGAAATAAATAAAAACACAGCTAAAATAAGAATTGCTACTACAAATATTCTCCATGAGGACTTCTTGCAACCGTTTATTGGACAGTACCACTATGAAATGCTACAGGAGCAGTTTTTTATGTTATTACAGATGTATCCTAATGCTGAGCAAGTTTTTAGACAGAGTAACTCAATTATCGTTGAATGGTTAGAGCTTGGGAACTTAGCACCAATCGTTCAAATGGAGGGGAATATGGAACCAGAATTTGGAGCTCAGTTTCTTCCACAAGGAGAAGAAGAAGATGATGATGATGGACTCGTGGATGTTGATGATGAACATGATGCTTTAAGGGCTCAGAGAGACCTAGATGATCATGATGAGGACGAGGAAGAGGACGAAGATGAAATCAATATGTTTTTGGAAAGGCTATTGACAAGAAAGCAAAAGAACAACCTAAAAGTTCAAAGAGCAGAAAATGAACAATGGAAGGCGGTTGCTCTTGATGTTAACAAAATTACGGAAGACGCAAACGGGAATGATAATCTTGAGTGGAAAACTCAGAAAAAGGAAAAAAAGAAAATGAAAAAGTCACTTCAAAAGAATTTATCTTCGGCTGAAATAATGGGTGATGAAGAAGCAAAAGGGGTTCATGATTTATGGAGAATGTCAAAAGAAAATAAATGGAGATTGTATAGACTTTGGGTAAGAAAATACTGTGATCATTTTTTAAATGATATAGAAGAAAAGCAGGAAGAGTTTGCAAAAGCATCAGAACGTTATCGCGAAGCTCTAATGCAAGAAGACAAAGAAATCATGAAACATTCGACTGTGATTGGCATGACGACTACCGGTGCAGCTAGATATCAGGCAGTCTTACAAGAACTGAAGCCAAGGATCATAGTTGTCGAAGAAGCGGCAGAAGTCCTCGAGGCACACATTATTACAACTCTGAGCAAAGGCTGTGAACAATTAATACTGATTGGCGACCATAAACAACTGAAACCCAACCCAACAGTTTACAAGTTAGCAACTGAGTATAACCTTGATGTATCCCTTTTTGAGAGAATGATAAAAAATGGTATTCATTGTGACTGCCTTGAATTGCAACACAGAATGCGACCACAGATAGCGGAATTGATGCATCATATTTATGAAAATTTTCGCAATCACGATGATGTAAAAGCATATGCAGATATAAAAGGAGTATCAAAAAATATGTATTTCATCACACATAACCATGCAGAGTCTAATGACGAAGATTTGAGAAGTCATTCAAACCAACACGAGGCAAGGTATTTAGTTGGGCTATGCAAATACCTTTTGCTTCAGGGCTACAAACCGGAACAAATTACAGTCTTGACTTTATACTCTGGGCAACTATTTTGTTTAAGAAAGATGATGCCAAAAAGTCAGTTTGAAGGTGTAAGGGTAACAGTTGTAGACAATTATCAAGGGGAGGAAAATGATATCATACTTTTGTCTCTTGTGAGAAGCAATGAGGACGGTAATATTGGATTTTTGAAAATAGAAAATCGTGTTTGTGTGGCATTATCTCGTGCAAAGATGGGATTTTTTGCAATTGGAAACTTTGAACTTCTCTCTTCAAAGTCAAAACTTTGGAAGGAAATAACATTCGATATGAAACAAAAGAAATTGTTGAGTGAGTCTCTTCAACTATATTGTCAAAATCATCCAGATTCAGATGGAATAATGGTATCTGATTCAAATGATTTTGAGAAAGCTCCCGAAGGAGGATGCAACAAGAAATGCAATGCAAGACTCAATTGTGGCCATACATGCGAAATGTTTTGCCACGTGCAGGATCCAGATCATGATAAATATTTCTGTAGAAAAAAATGCAGCAAAAATTTGCAAAAATGGACATCAGTGTAGAAAGAGATGCTATGAAGATTGTGGGGATTGTATGGAATTAGTTCCGAAAACTATTCAAAGATGTGGACATATCCAGCAAGTACCTTGTTCCGTGGCATCAGAGAAATATTCTTGTCGTGCAGACTGTAAACACATTCTTTTATGTGGGCACAAATGTCAGACATTTTGTGGAAAAGCGCATACATCCGAATGTAAATTTGAAATTCAGAAGGAATGGCCATGTGGGCATAAAGGAAAGGTTTCATGCCACGAAAGAGACACCGCTTTGTGTCCAGAGCCTTGTGGTATGCCTCTTGCATGTGACCATCTTTGTCCCGGGACATGCGGGAAATGTCTTCAAGGACGGCTTCATCAACCGTGTAGCTATGATTGTAAAAGACTACTTATATGTGGACATGAATGTGAGGATTTGTGTAATCTTTGTCCGCCCTGTAAAAGAAAATGTGAAAATAAATGCCCGCACAGCAAATGTCCAAAAAGTGTGGAGAGCCCTGTGCACCTTGTATGGAACCCTGTAAGTGGAGATGTGAACATTATAACTGTACAAAATTATGTAGTGAACCTTGTGATAGGCCACGTTGTGATAAACCTTGCAAGAAGCGACTCCCCTGTACACATCTCTGCATCGGCCTATGTGGTGAGCCATGCCCAACGGACTGTCGCATTTGTGATAAAGAAAAGGTTACAGAGTTGTTTTTTGGAGAGGAAGATGAGCCAAATGCTAGATTTGTTCTCCTTGTTGATTGCCGCGCAAGATGCATCATTGAATCAAAAGCAATGGATTACTACATGGATCAAAAAAGTGAATCAAATGAGATACAGTTGAAAGCATGTCCAAAATGCAGAACACCTATTCGTAGTTGTGTAAGGTATGGCAGTATTATCAACAGACAGCTTCAAGACATAGAGAGTGTCAAGAAAACGGTTGTTTCAAACAGAGAAAGAATAAGAAAATTAGAAGAGGACATAAAAGATGGTTTGCAAGATGAAAAAATCGACGAAGATGATAGACTTGCTATAAGGCGACAGTTTCGTCAATTGTTAGATCCTAAATCTGAAAATAAACTGACAGCTTTGCTAAATCAGTTGTCGGTACTGAAATCAGTTTGCAGTCTTGAACAGGATTGGAGCCTATTGAAAGGATTAGCATTTAAAAATGACAAAGATCGAGGATTGAAAAATATTCAAGTATTAAGAGACTGGGCTTTATTAGAACGTACAAATATGACTGCACAGGAAACCAGCGATGTAGAACTAGAAATATCAAGATCCAAAGCTCATATTACATCTTACTTCTTCAACAGAGAGCGAAAGAAATACGTAAAATATTTGATTCAATTATGAAAACAAAAATAAAGAAGCAGAGAGACAACTTCAAAGCAAGAAAAAGTATGATGAGATGATCAGAATAAACGTTGAGCAGTGTATCGCTGATCTGAAGGATATTGTTCCAATGGATGGGCTTGGGATTTCTGACGAAGAGCGGATAAAAATCGTTGAAGCAATGAAGTTACCTAAAGGGCACTGGTTTAAATGTCCAAAGGGTAAGTTGGTCTTCTGTTATTTCATTTAATTTTCACAAGAAGCCTGACATTTTGTTATTGGTTATAAATTTGTGTGCTCAAAAGCTTTGAATATTATAAATTTCATTTAAATTTATTCAAGGGTCTTATAAGTGTTACATTTTGATGATTATTTTAAAGAAGAGTGCCTAGCATAATAATGCCGTATAGTGGTACTTTTTATGATAATGGTGTTTGTATTTTAACACAGGCCACATTTATGCAATTGGAGACTGCGGAGGGGCAACCGTTGAGAGTAGATGTCCAGAATGTGGATCTGCCATTGGTGGAGGCGCTCACAGATTACGGTCTGACAATCAGCTCGCCGGAGAGATGGACGGGGCGGCACATCCAGCTTGGTCTGAAATGGCAAATTTGGAAAATTTTGGCTTTAATATTGTTCACTAAGCAGTTTTTGTCAACTTTGACGGGATTTATTTAAAACTAAAAAAGTGCCTCGCAAAACTTTGACAGCTATTGATCTTAGAAAGTAGTGAGAATGTATATATTTGCTTTAGTTTTACTTTCAAACCATTGAGTATTTGAGCGGCAGATGCGGTTGATTTTTAAGTAATGCAATTATGTCAAAAGCACACTAAAAAAACATATGTCACTATTTGTTGTCATTGGCCCTTCCACACATAAGATTGGTTTTAATTTTCGTTTGTTCATTGCATAGTGGTAAAACAAGTGATTGTTTTCATTATGTTGTGTTTCAGATATTGAAATTTGCTTTTTATTTTACATATATCAGGATTTAAATATAATTTTATAAATACTTTCTTGAAGTCTTCGAATTCATTTTGTTTGTTTGTCCTTCGGGTTTTGCATTACCATAATTATATTCAATATAAAATATGCATACACTGAATTTCAGTTCATGATTTTATATCGACATACGCTTTTGCTAATATAATACAATTGACAAACGAAAATGAAAATAATATAGAAATTATATGTACACGAGTGTATTCAAGGAGTTTAATATGATTAGATTTTTTTATATGTTATATGTGTTTTTATTAGGCAGCTCTGTTATGTGAAATATCTAATGAAGTACCTGACTTCTCATAATTGAATGATCTATTCATAGTCTAGGCACATGTATTTTACTTCACAGTTTTATTGGAAACACTTTCCCTATTGAAAAGGAAGAAACACGTGGCAGATGTATGACATATGTATGTATGATAAGATGATGTACTAAACTGAATATTTTGTTTTGTTATGGTTATTTGACGAATATATACTACTCAAAGTTTGCTAAGCACCATCCGCTATTTTTCCGTAGCGTTTCATGCTTAGACAAGCGATTTTAAAGGCATGCTACATTAAATTTTACAATAAAAAAAATCTTGCTTTTATGCATAAGTATTGTTTATGTACCAAACTTACTACCAGTTACAAAAAATAAGCCTTTTGGATCCTCAATACTGGGAATTAATCATAATTAGAAAGTGCGAAATTTTGAGAAAACACCTTAAAATTTAAAGTCAGCAAAATTCAGAACTTTAATCTTCAAATATTCCTGTTTTCTAAATGGAATACTTTTAAGGATATTTGTGACGATGTTGGCCTGTTCATGGTCATTTTTTCTGTATTGATCACAAGATTTAACTTCAATTTATAAAATGCCATTTCTTGAACATTAAGCTAAAACTAAGATAAGCACTATTTGATGTTGTAGATGTATGCCCTATTTTAAGTGAATGGTGATTTGTTTAGTCACATGTATAGACTTATTCTACGTGTCTCTCTGTGCACAAATTTATCTATGTTGCATGTGATTCATATATGTAATTATCAATTGTTTTTATAATGGATTGTATAGTGGAGTATGGTACATATATAGTCCCATGAAATGATTTGACTCTGTAATATATATGTTGCATACTTGTAGAATATTGATATTTGTGTTACTCGTGGAGAATAATCAAGGGTTTTGACAATAATTGCCGGTGAGACATAATTGTTGTGAGACCTCTTTTAGTTTATTTCACTGATGTATGACTGTTTTACACAGTAAAAGTAATTAATGTTCTAATAACCGAGATAAATTACAAAAATATAGTAGACCTTTGTCGTATAATGTGTATACTATATTTTCCTGACACGGTTTGTCCATTTGTTTAAATTTTATGTGTTTAATTTGAAATAATTCACCATAAATCGTTAACCCACCAGAATTATGGTAAAATATGTTAGGTTACACATTTTGCTGTAGGTAGTAGTTTGATAGAAAAGAGGAATTGTTTTGCTGTACACAACAATTCGAAATTTCTTAAACGTACTGGGGAAAAAAGAGGGAATAGAACTGTACATAGCGCTTTTGTAAACGGACGAGGAATTGCCTTTGTTATATATAACGGTTTGATAAGCTGTATTTTAGGTCATATATCAAAAGGAATGTTGTTTTCGTTTATAATCTTTATAAACGTGACTGAGATTTTGACAAAATTTTTTGTATATAGGAGATTGGCAAACTTGCATAAGCGGTTTTGCTGTTCATAAGTTGAAAATGATCATAATTATACTGGTTGATGTTTGAATTTTTTGATAGTAATACCACATGTATATATCTATTCTGTGTCTATTTATATGCACATATTAATCTGTGTTGAATATATAATTTGTTTGATATTGGAAGGCATTGATACATACATATCAATGCTTTCAAAATTTGGTCAACTGATAGTTGAATATGATATGTATATGGTGGGAGCAATTAAGTCCCTTGAATTGATTTGCCTGTGTGATGCATGTATATGATTAAGTCCCTTGAATTGATTTGCCTGTGTGATGCATGTATATGATTAAGTCCCTTGAATTGATTTGCCTGTGTGATGCATGTATATGATTAAGTCCCTTGAATTGATTTGCCTGTGTGATGCATGTATATGATTAAGTCCCTTGAATTGATTTGCCTGTGTGATGCATGTATATGATTAAGTCCCTTGAATTGATTTGCCTTTGTGATGCATGTATATGATTTGCATGCCTATTAATATTAAGGTACCTGTGTTACACATGCGTGATAATCATGGGTTTGTCGATCCTATCCGATGATTTATGGAGTATTGTGTATGTCAGTATAAAATTTTTATATTTATTGTATATAATTTAACATTATTATAATGTTTAATTTCACGTATATTACTGTAGTTTCAACTGATATGAATGAAAACCAGGGCGTTTGAGTCCTTAAATTTTTTTAATACTTAAAAAAAATTATTCAGAAATGTGTATTTTATATACTTGAGGACATTTAAAACGATATCCGGACATTTATCTTAGAAACGTGTTTATTTTTAATATATTGTAGGACATTTAAAACGATATCCTGACATTTATCTTTGGAAAGTGTTCTTTAATATACTCGAAGACATTGAAAACGCCTTTTGTACAAAACTTTGATATTTCATATCATTTTTTTCACGGGGAAAACGGTTATCTTACTTGATAAATAGACCTAAAACGTACACCAATCTATCGCTGAAATAGGCTTCATTACATTTCTAAATAATTCTAAAATCGTTTAAAAACACGAAATAAAATATTCGATATTTTTCAAATGTGAGGCGTTATTTTAAAATCCTTGAGTATATGTGTGTGTGTTTCCGCTCATCTAGGACCCATTCCTATGTTGTTTTTTTTTTGTATAAATCTTTGGCCCAAGAACGATGTTCTATATTGTGTCTCCCAATGCCTTATTTGCACCATGAAACACTAAAGGAGTATGATATATTTTACTGATAGCATAAACTTATCATAGTTTGTGATGAAGAAAAAACCAAAAGAGCAGTACTGTTTCCGCAATTTCAAAACGTCTTCCCTGAAACCAGCTGTCAAATACAATGTGTGTATTTCAAGTGGCACATATCACCACCGCATGACCTTTTACTAGATATACTATTGCTCTTACAAAGCTTGTTGCTTTAGAAATGAGGTTTTACAGGATGGAATATTTTATGCAGATCTCTAAATTAGAATTCGTCTAGTGTTTATACACCTCATATATCATTTCAATCGCCCAAAACAATGCTGTTTCTATTAAGGTAATCCATGTATAATTAGGTCGTGATCATGGTCCTACAAGTGTGTGTGGAAATTGTATAGTAAATCCATGCATTTTCTATTTTGAGAAAAATAGCCTATAGATGCTTGCATCTGCTCTGAAGTCATTTTAAAATTCTTTCCTGCTAGCATGTTGGATATAGAAGTCACTCGGTTTTATTATTTAGTAATTAGTGTGATTCACACAACCTTTGTCACACGATAGTTAATGTCAAGCAAAACTATCTAATTTGATTGTATATCGTATATTATAACCTTTTTCTCTCAAATTACATGATACAAGAATAAAAATTGGTGAAGGACGTTACATACAGTTTTTCATGTAAGCTGCATTACTTTATTTTCATTAAAGTTCAGCTTTGTAAAATTGAATTTCAGTTAAGAGCCTCTTAACTTCAAAATTTGACCAGACTTGACATCTGTCAGAGGTGGTCAGTTAGTCAATTATTTGTTGTTTTTCAATCTACTTTATAAAGACATGCCCTTTACGTGTGTCAAATTGAGAGGCAGACATTTTAAATCAAATGCTCAAGTGTGTGTGTTGAACTTCTGTGATAATAGGCGCCTACTGGGGAAAATGTATTTAATTAGTTTTAGCATATGCACATTCCATAACTATTCATCAAAATGAATTTAAAACCACTTCCTTTTTTTTTTTACTCCAATATAGTATTAATTTTGTTCATATTTCATGCATAATGAATATTTACAGTATTATTGTGAATTTCCGAGCTCTGTACCTATTTCGAGATACGTGTACTAGTATGTTCCCTATCTCGCTGTTTGTTACTGTGTTAAACCCTTTATTTCATGCATATTCATGTACAAATTTTACTTGGTGAATGTCAGTTTACTGAACTTAAAATGGTATATGAAACAATGGATATTTTAGCCGTGCTGATTAGAATCTGAGCGTCAGTAGTGTATAGTAAACAGAAGAGACCTTGATCAGACATCTCCTTCTATGAGAAGAGCTGTCTGATCTGGGTCTGCTCTGTTTGCTTTTTTTATCCAAATCAGTCTGCATGAGGAGAAGGGTTGATACGACAGAAGCACAGGAAGAATGATTAAAGAAATTTGAGAGAAAAACACTCGATTTTTCGAGACCCGCGTTTGTTCGAGTAATTCGCTTAGCTCATCCGGGCCTCGATATATCACAATTTTGCCGTAATTATCATTTAATATTTATATAAAGGATTGATTAATTAATTAATTGATTGATTGCTTAATTAATTGATTGATTAATTGAATGATTAACGCACAATGCATACATGTACACAGGGTACGTTTACTTGATACAAGTTTGAGTTTAATTTCACTTGTGAAATGAAGGTATCGACCTGTGCATGTAGAGGCGCGTGTTATACGCTCATGCATATTCATTTGTGCATAACTGATGAATAAATTGAGAGTATTCTAGTTTACTTCATACCTTTAAACCTGTTTAACTTTATTGTAAATTTAATAAATTCATAGCAGTAGTTGGTTATGTGTTTGATTGAATTTAACGTCCCCTCTACGACATTTCATTCATTTGCAGGCTTTTTTGTCCATACGAGTCGTGTACATGAATAATGCTGCCACACGGCAGTATCACAAAGACATGTGGCATGATACCATGATACCACAGCTGGTCACATTATCCTGACACTGGGCCAACTAGACCTGGAACTACCCTTACATGCTGAGAGCCAATTAAAAGGGATATATGATTCAGGGTCGACTACTGTTGACATTGAACTAAGGACTGCTACACACAGTTTGATATCCATGTCATGACATTACTTGTAACTAATATGAGAACTTTGAGAAATAAAGTAAATCGTAGACAAAAGAAAAAAAATGTCTATGTTTTTCTCTAGATATGTATAAACATCATTTTGGGGGACTGGTATGAGGTTATTCTGTTCATCAGCAGTTTCTTTTATTTTCAAATGAAAAAATGTATACTGCTTTGTTAAAAGTTCATCATACAGGCTCGAATTCCACCAATAATACCTAAGGCTAAATAATACTTAAATTCTTATACTTGGTAGATACACATTCCACCATTACTATTTTATGAAATATTTAAGTACATAACTAAGCTTAACTGAATTATTACCTTAATAACTAACGATGAAATTCTTTTGGTGTTTTAATAGAGGAGCAAGACTAATGAAAATCACCCTTACGTATTTAAGTTTTACTTAGCGCTAAGAATTGATGGTAGAATTCGACCCAGGTATCATTGTTTAAATTTTATTTTGTGTGAAAACGATCAAATGAAATAACAATAGGTAAGGACAGGTAAGTCGGTCCCAACAAACGTAATTCATTTCTCATTGATCTCCTTTGCAATGATGGATTTCAGAAAGAAAAAAATCTGAAAAATGTTTCCAGTTAAATGCTACTTATGGCAATGAATCTTATTTCATGCACTATGAATACAGTTTTTATACACACATAATATACATTATTGTCCGTAAATCAATTGCAAAGATGCCCTTAATTGGGAGACTAGAATATTATTTTATTATTTCACAATAATGTAAGGCCCTATGATACATGATCATGGCGTAAACCTCCCAATTAAATTAGACGGCAGATGCATAGGCGTGTTATTTTCCCCATGCCCAGGGGCCTGTATCTACTTAACAGAGATATCAAAACTTACCCTTTCAGTTGTTCATCTTGCCGAGTCAAGACAGTTGACAGTAATGTATATGTGTCGTTTACCACGCCTCTATAGTATACAGTGTAAGACTCACTTATCTTTATATGTTATGTATTAGTATCTATAAACCGGCACGGGTGTAAGCCCTATGTAAAGTGAATATCGTATTTAGGGCTTTACGTCCGGGTTAAGTCTATTTTACCTAATTTGTATAGAGATTAAAATATTTGTAAGATAAGATCGTTGTAGAAAACTGGATAGGAAATACACAGTGGGTGAATAGGAAATAGTTTCACATATACATGTTTTTGGACACGAAAACCAGTGACAGTGTGTATAAAAGGCTCGGTGTGACTGTCCTTTAAAAATATATTCGGATCATTTAAGATAATTGTCAGCATATTTATTTTTGGTGAAAATGTATGTTCTGCAGCGATATAAAAGTACCGGAAGTGCATGCAGATGATAAGTGATAAAGTGTGAGTGGAAGGGTCAGAGGTCATCGCGCGAATGCATCGCCGGGAAACACCGGAGAATCCCGAGGAAACTCTGGTGTGCTCCAACTGGGTGCTTTTTATGTCCACGGGCGGGTGCTTTAAACAAAACTACAAGGTAAACATAATTAAATTCACTTATACTATTATTAACACATTTCCATAATATTCCAAGAACAGAAGTACTCTGGCCCTCGTATTTGTTGGAAACTCCATGCGTACACATATTATTGTGTAAAAAAATGTCAAAACGACGAAATAGAGAATAAGAGCTAGCTGGCTGATTGCCCGGAATGAATGCTTGAAGGATGTCAAATTGTATAAAAAAATTCTTTTTCATACATCATTACAGAGTTAGTCGCTTTAAATAAAGTCGACTGATTCGTATAGACTGACATAAAGTTTGAAGTGTTGTTATATATCAATGTCATTAGATTAACTCAGATGTTTTTTCAAAGGATGTTATTATAAAACACATTTTCATCTATCTCTCAACATCATATAGACTAATTTTGACGCATTGGCAAACAGAGCAGGCACAGATCAGACAACTTCTGTCTTTGTTCATACAATATTATAGCACTGCACAGTGAAGACCAATACATTGTTTAATACATGATTCAAAGTTAATATAACATCCCAGTAAGTAATAAACGTGTACACGAATATTCATGAGGTTAAGGGTTAATTCGTGTTGATGGTCATTAAAACATGTTTTACAGTGTTTTTAGATAAGCCTGGACTGCTACTAAAAAGGGGTCACAATTAGTTGCAGTGTTTGCTTATCATTGATACCTTGTTTATAACTTGAAAACGATGGGTAAATTAGGTGACAGAGCATGGCACCAGACCGTCTGTTAACGGCACGTTATTGCAGTAAGTAACGGCGGTGAAATTAAAGGAAAAATAATGACAGAAATCTTGTGAATGAGAAAGGCCTTAAGCTCCATTAAAATGATAATCTAACACACATTTATTTAAAAGTATGAAGTCATGGTTTAGTCTGCAGTGTAACTTTATAACCAACTTATCAGTGAGGATTTCATAATTGTGTAATTGTCTGTCTTGTCCTTTTGTCAGTTTGATTTACTGGATTTTCTAAGCAATATATGTTCGATATCAGGGTTGAGAAGATACAAAATTGTTAAACATTATGAACTGCACCTGTCTTTTGTAGTGTTAAGCAGTAATAAGAGAAAACGTCATTTATAAACTACCGTACAATGCACCCTGAGCTATTCATTTGATGTCACTTTCATTAGGTTTACAGTAAACAAACTTCTTCTAAGCGCCTCTTAGCAAACAAACTCAAGTTGCTTACTCTAACAATAGTCTAGTTACTGCCCCTAATGTTATTCTGATCAAAATCAAAATTCGATTATTGATCTTATAAACAGAGACCACAAATCTAGAGTATGCCATTCATTATCGGTGCTTAACAACATCGAACATTGCGCATGTAATTTATATTCAAACTGTGTGGTATTCAGATATGTTTGGGTCGGGGTGTCATCTACAAACCAAATTGTGCGTTTAGAGTGGCCAATTATTTCGTCTCGTTAATTTTAGGATTAAAATTCTCAGAGGGCTCCGGGTTTTAGTGTGAAGATTGTCAAATACTCACGTGGCGACCAGAGATAGCGCTGAGATAAACATTTTAACCTGGCACTGATTTTTTGTCCTTGCGTCGACTTGTAAGGAAAAAAAAAGTTTCACACTCTATATGCAAATCATTCGTGTTGTTACGGATGGCGGCGAATGTGATCAACCCAGAGTACCCGGTCTCGTTGGGCGTCTTCAGTACCCGTTCATATGTTGGGTGTCACAGAATGCGATGGTGAGATATGTGAAGTGCCTCATGTAACTATCCATATTCAAGTTAAGCTTTCCATTAAAATGACACACACACACACACACACACACACACACACACACAACTTGGTCTACCAATCTTATCGAGGTTTTGCATGTGTGCCTCATACCTCACAATGACGGTCTGTACCTCGGTTTGTATATGCAGAGTGTCATCATACCAAGGTAAATTTTCCGAGGTATACGTTTTTGTACCTCGGTATGAAATTCAACTTTAAAACTAACCATTATTTCAGTACAAAACCAAACCACATAAACTTACATTAACCCCAACTCAAACCCTTACCCATAGCCTAACCCAATAACTAAAAAAGACAAACCGAGGTACGGATTTTCTACCTCTCAACATATTGTTTACCCCCCCCCCTCACACATACATTATAATACGTCACAATATAGGGACTATTATATATTCGGGAATTTTTTGCTTAGGCTGACCTAGCCATTAGGTTATCACTCTGTAATATAATCTCCTAACCTGAATTTTAATTCATAGTACTTGCTATGATACAAAGTAAGGTATTGAAAATTTTGAGACTCCCTCCCCCCTAACCAGTATTCTACAAATTCACACAGTGTATGTAATCGTCTAATGTTTTATGACATCTTTGTCCGTGATTTTATTATTTTATATCAATTCACAAAGTGTCAGAAGTCAAAGGGAGACGTAAATTATGTCCTTTTGATGTCGAGAGTTTAACTAAACAATAACTTCGCGCAAGGTTAATATTCCAGAGTGAACACCTATTTGTTTGTTTCCGGGCGAGTGAGAATGGTATGTAAGTGAGATGATCACTCGTACAACATTTAATGAAGATATCTGTAATGTATCACCATCATATTACATTCTGTTCCACAAGTTTTCTGCCCATCGCATCTTCACGAATGGCTATAATGGAGGACTTACGACCACTCAGTTTTTCAACTCCTTGGGTTCGAGTTCTTGTTTGGTCACTCAGACCGGAAGAAGCTCTCCAGCTGTGCTGCGGTAGGTCGCTGGTTCTACCCGGGTGCATATGTGGTCTCACGGTCTTTCTCCACCTTTTCTTATTTGAACGTTACTGTATGACTGAAATACTGTCGCGGCGATTTTTAACTTTAAAACAACAACAATAACAACAACAATTATCATAAACTTGGTAAATCAAACGATTGGGTAAAACTATCAGACAACAAGGTTTTATTCCATTCAATATTCTTATTTATTTACCATCGCATGGATTCTAAAATGATGCAAATGGAAACGAAGGTTTATTAATGTAACACCTTTTTTTATATAAACTATCGCACTAGGTGGATACAACCCATTTCAAAGGGGCATAAGCTGCAAAAGCTTAAATTGATATAAAAATACATTATGCAGAGTTGTAGTTCTTTCCATGATGATAATATATATTGTGTACTCACTGAAGACATATCCCATTCCAACCCATATGTTACTTGATAAAGTTAGCATGCATGTGTTATTTCCTTAGAGAAAGAGAGAGTCTCAGAGAGAGAGAGAGAGAGAGAGAGAGAGAGAAAGAGAGAGATTTGTCATCTGATAAAATACTAAAGCCTAAAAAAAAACAGCTTGTTTCCGCTACCCCGACCGACTCTATTTTTTTGCCGCCGACCCGAATCTTTTTTTTTGGCCAAAATTTTGATTAAGTCGAGAGTCGCCATTTCATTTCGGGCATTATCGGTCCTTTCCGTATCTTAGCTGTAATTGTTCGACACGAACGCATTCCAGCGGTCCAGATAACAACAAAACTCGGCAAGGGATTCCTTCCGTCGGGACTCTTGATTTTTCAAGAGAAAACATAATTATTAAATGATATCAATTGTTGTGTGACTTATAATTTGTCAATACACATCGTAATCTTTCAAAAATTGCAACCGGAAATAAGAACTTTTTTTCTTTTGCCACCGACCGTATTTTTTTCTTCAACATGAATTCCACCTGGATCAATAACATTACTCTAACAAATCACTGGAAAAAACAACAACAAAAACAACAGCCAGCACCATTGTCATTGCTGATGACTGAAGAGGAAATGTGTGAATACAAACCTACAAATAATGTTCACGACCCAAGTTAATTTCAAAGTGAAAGTAAAAGTTGATTAAATTGCGGGTCTGTTTATGAATATGATGTAACGTGTACCGAACAAATGAACTATAAAACAAATACTTACATATATGAAATCTTTCTCTGGGCTTCTTAGCCTATTGATTACTTGCATAAACACATAGAACAAGAGTTTATCTAATTTTGAAATGATTAGAAAATGATTTATTTGGCTCCCTGCCTTTAAAAACAATTACTAAATAATTAAATATAAGAATCAAACAATGATCATAAAAACCAGACTATCAAATTCTGAGCAAGAGTCAAAAACTATCTCTCCTTATGTTAAACCTTTTATTTCCAAACCATAAACTTCGGTTTCAAACACTCTGAACCCTGGACTTCAAAAACCTGGTTTTCAGTACCTTCGGTACTATGAAACAATTCTAATCACCTCCAAACCTATACAAGAATGGATGACTCGAAAACCATATACAAATGAACCTTGAAGTCAGTTTAGAACCATTAATCATATATAAAAGGATGTGGCGACCCAGGACTAGTTCTGGGGTTTCTCCTGCATTGCAATAATGCTGGAGGTTTCCCAACACTTGCCTATAGACTCCACGCTTCCTTATATTTATATATAATTCCCTTCTTCCGATCTGTACCATTCAACGATCAGGAGCAGACTGACTGAGGAGCAGAAAATTCTCGCCTTTTATAGTGCTCAGGTAAGGAGGCTCCCTCTGTGTTACCATAGCAATATGCAAGCACCTACATATGTTCAATATGAAGCGTATTTGTTTAATAAGCGTCTGGTGATATGATCAAATTACATCAACGAAATGCGAAGGAAATCATAGGATTACAAAGTGATTAATGTTTGGAATTAATAACTTGGAATGGATTTAACTCTACAATAGGTAAGTAAATAAAACCATTGATTTAAATACCTCTTTTTGGAGATCTTATACGGATTTCTGTTATTTGAATTAACGG
>CM037782.1:47335098-47355227 GCA_021229015.1 Solen grandis | reverse complement strand
AACGATTCAGATTCAGATTCTGAAATATTTGCTCCTTACTAAATGAGGCACTCCTCTGTGACGACAACAATATAATAAACTTCGAACTTTGTCTAGCCCAAATCCAAGATGGAGGGTACCAGAGAGAAAGAGCATCTCTTAGCATTAAAAGGTAGGCGTTTGATGTAATCTCGTCTTTAGAAACTAAAAGGAGAACAAAATCACTTTCAATAGGGTTCTTTTATGTGACTTATTGAATTCAGAAAGTAATTCTTGGTTGTCTTCCTTTTCAAATTTGTAATTAACCAACAAGTTGTTACCGAAAATCTAAGTCGAGCAGACGCTCATTTAAAGTGAATAATGACACAATACGTTAAAATTGGAATTTTGCTTGTTTTTTTAGGTGGTTTTATTCTCTTTTATTTTGCTAGATATATATATATATTTGTTTCACATGACTGGCCAATTTTATAAATCTAAAAAAAAGTGTAGAGGCATGTAAGATTTTAATGACACATGCTCAAGCCACAAGCCAGTGTTTATTGACTGAATATCCCCTCAAGTGGCTTTTTCGACCATTGGCTGTTTTGTTTTCACCTGAATTTCCGGTCTAAACTTAAAGATTAAGGTCACCAAACAGCTGATGAATACTGTACAGTGATTCTTTTCCTTTTATTACTGGTACCCTTAACGGGACCTATTCACAATTTAGAAGGGCCCCCAAATTGATTCACAATCCAAAAGTATATTTTTAATAGATTCATGGTTTAAGCCCTTCATACTCAACTGAATTAAATTCAAAAGTGCTTCTCTTCCACAATATCTCAGATTCTTAAAAATATAATATATTCCCTACTATTTTGCAGAAAAAAGCAATGTATTCAGTATTAGCCCACATTTTCTTCCAACAATATCAGAAGAAACGCCACTGCTTTTTTCACAATTTTGAGAATTTTTCACAAATGAAGAGGTACCGGATACATTCACAATTCAAGGAAAAAAAATCACTGCTGTATATTTTGACAGGTCATACTGAAAATCGAAAATATCCCTCTGGAAAAGAGATTAGCCTGTTTGCTTAATATATACATTTCTAATACCTAGATTTTTCGACAGAAATATATTAATACAGTGCTCCAGCTAGGATTTGAAAACGGCCGGGTGGTGGTGCCTAAAAGGGCACTTTGAGGCGCATAGAGCCGAATTGGGGGTAGCTGTGTTGTGGGGGGGGGGCAAGAAAATTGTTTAAGTTCAAACCCTTGAAAAGCCATCTCCTGCATTTTCAGACAAGACATTTTGTTTTACAGCAGCTCGCTCCAGATTCAGACAGTTATGTAGATCAGTGGTCCATTTATATCTTCTTAAACAGACAACATTTCAACATCTTTTTTCCATTTAAGATCTTATAAGGTCTCTGCAAGAATGACTTATTTATGTGGAGATTTGAACAGTTGTCTGGAAATATTTGTGCAGAATCTTTTAAAAATCATATTTGCATCAATGTTCTTGGATTACAAATCTTCATTTCAAGTTATCAATAAAAATAATACCAACAGAATAAAATATGAACCTGGCATTTCAATTTCATATAGCCTAAAGAACAATTAAATTGAGGATCCAAGGCTCTTCCCTCAGAATATTGTGAAAATCCCCCTTTTTTTTCATATGTACATTAATTAATGCACACCATATATATAAGAGGTTTTATATTGATGACTATGCTATCACATTATTATTATATGAAAAAGGCATGGTAAATTCACCAAAAAGGACAGGAGGTTGGAGGAAAACATTTTTTTTTCTAAATTCTAATATTTTTCAGAAAATATAATGAAATTCCGAATTAATTTTATTTTTGAACATTCTTTTCAAATACTTACTAAAACATGAAGATGTGTTTTCCAATTTAACAGGATTTTTACAATACAGAAAATAGTTTTCAGTTAATTAAGTTTCTTGTAAGACTCAGATAAAAACTGTTTCAAATCTTTTTGCATGAAAATTATTTGATTTTAATTAATCTCCAAGGCCATTCAGTTTCATCAACTCTTTTTGAAATCACAGTTATTAGATCTTTTATGATATATAAATGTGAAAATTAAAAAAAAAATTTCAATAGATTTTTTTTTTTTTTTAAATAATGCAATTTTGTCTCGGTGCATTACCCCACCCACTTCACTATGATCATATTATTGTAAGTACAAAGTCAGCTTTAATTTCAAATAATGGTGTAAAATCTGAATTTAAAGTTTTTTTTATCAATCATTTATGTTTTAAAACACTACTTGAGCTTTTTGACCTTTTTTAATTGTTGTAAACAAGATTTATCAGTGCATGTTTCTTCAACCATACCGTACTGGAAGTAAACATGGTTATATTCAAGCATGCTTTTTTCATACTATTAAAACTGTCAGATGCAATTAAATTCAATATTAATGATAGAGTTTGACAGTATGATAATGTCAGGGGAAGAGAGTAAACCGTACAAACTCCAATCAACAGAAAAAGGTTTATTACCAACTAGTTTCAATCTTAACAAAGATCTTCATCAGGGTTAACAATCAAAGTATGATAATGTGTCGATGTAGAATGCCAGATTTGAAATATTACAAATATTTATGCCAAATTAGGCTCTCTTTTTTGTATTCAAAAACAGTCCTGTAGAATCAACTTTTACTTTCACTTCGAAATTAACACAAGCTGTGAACATTATTAAAGGGTTATAGGTTTGTGTTCACTTATTTCCTCTACAATCATCAGTGGTAGCCATGATGACCTGTTGCTCATAGCAACGGATTCGCTGATAGCCACCCAGTTGTGTACTCTAAATTCCGGATTTTTTTTTTATTAACATGACAAGCGGCACATGCCGATAAAAGGACAGGGGCAATTTGCGGACAAAAGGGCAGGGGCAATCTGCCGACAAAAGGGCACATGCTGGGTGTGGCAAAAGGGCAGCTGGGCGCTGCGCCCGGCTATTTAAGGCTAGCTGGGGCACTGTGATACATGTCTTAACGTTCAAAATAATTAATTCAACTTCACAAAAACATATCTTAAGGATGAAAAACACATACCGGATTTGAAACCTTCAGACCCCTTCGTATCCTAGAAATTCGTTAAGGCGTTAACTTTAATTCTATATTATGTGGATGCACTCCAAACTTGTTTTGTATTGTGATAAGTATACTTTTGATCATTTGATGTTCACCCTTTCTCTGACAACTGCTGGAATGCAGGTGACACAAGTGTTCCTTGGAATACTCATGCAGTTGTATTACCTGAAGGGACATATTATGTTGTGAACTGGTAGTTTGTCTGTCCGATCGTCAGCAATTTAGTATCTGCTCTATATATTTTGAACGCTTGAAAGACATTCATAAATCATAATACTTGGGTCAAATGTCTTCTCATCAAGATGCAGAATAAACACTAAATATAATCAATTCACCATGGCTGTGTATCTTTTCTAAAGATACTTCTTGTTTTAAGTAATTTTGAAGATAAAGCATTTCAGCAATAATTGCAAAAAGAAATTAAGAAGAGTGCTGATTGCAGTGTTTTACAGGGGCATGGTCAAGCTAGACTTATGATATGCTCAGGGAAGGTGGGTCCTCAGATTTGGGTCTGTGGGATTAGCTAGGGTTCTTTCACTTACTCAGAATTTAGGGATTCTGAGGTATTCTCATTCATTTAACATTTAGAAATATGAAAGTAACGCTTCTTTTTCTGGTGTCTGATGGATATTGTGAGGTTAGCTGAGAGTTGAACTTATTTCATAACTTTGAACTTGCCAAGAATCTGTTTTGACCAACATTACCCTGTGATAGTGTTATATTCAAAGTGCAAATATGTGGAGAAATCTCTTTAGATTGTATAAGGTACATTTTTTTTGTGTTGACAGATATTCTTTTACATACCTTTAGTGTTTTTTTTTCTTTTTCTGCCAGCCAATAATCCTGCAATTTTACCATAAAATATGATAAAGAAAAAAAAAGAGGCCAGAATTCGGTTGTTGTGGGGATTGTAAAAACCAGGACAACAACAACAACAAAAAAAACCTGCTTACAAACTTTTTAAAGGAAATGCAACTCCTACAGATTTATAAGATATATTTTGTTTGGGTTGTCTCCCTTCTCGTGAGATATCTATCAGTTACTCAGAGTGCTGAATAACTCTTAACTTAAACTTAAACCCCGATGCAGAGAACATAATTGTTTTTGTCCATTGTTAACCAGATGTATTATAAGAAGGCTGATGAGCCCCTTGGGCTTTCAATTGATAAGTTTTTAGCTCACATGAGCACATAGTGCTCATGTGAGCTTTTAGGATCAATGGCTGTCTGGCGTCTGTCTGTGAGTGTCGGCCATTGTCCACAATTATTTCAAATGACATCTCCTCCAAAACCACTGGGTCAAATTTAATGAAAATTGCCCGTGATGTTCCTTGCATGAAGCTCTACCAAAGTTATTCAAATGGTTCCGGTCCATTGCATATCTGGGTCACAAGAGCTAAAACTAGATTTTAAAAGTGAAATCTTTTTAAAAATCTTCTTCTCCGAAACTGCAAGGCCTAGATCTTAGATATTTGGTGTGTGGCATTGTCTTATGGACCTCTACCAAGGTTGTTCAAATCATAGCCCTGGGGTCAAAATTGGCCCCGCCCCAGGGGTCACTTGATTTTACAAAGACTTATATAAGAAAAACTAGAAAAAACTTCTTGTCAGAAACCACAAGGCATAGAGTTTGGATATTTGGTGTATAACATGGCCTAGTAGACCTCAATCAAGTTTGTTCAAACAATGGCCCTTTGGTCAAATTTACCATGCCCCAGGGGTCACTTGATTTTACATAGACTTATTTAGGAAAAAACTAGAAAAATCTTCTTATAAGAAACCACAAGGCCTAGAGTTTAGATATTTGGTGAGTAACATGGCCTAGTGAACATCTACCAATTTTGATCAAATCTTGGCCCTTGGGTCAAAATTTAGGGGTCACTTGATTTTATATAGACTTATTAGAGCAATGACCTTCAAAGTTTGGATGGCAGGTACAGTTTTTGTGTTGAATTTAGATGATCTTGCTGTACTTCTGCATAGATTACCGTATGTATTCATTATGACTCATAATAAATAATTGGCATTGAGTGCAATGTTTCTCAGGAGTATTGTGCAGAAGAAGAGGAGCATTGTTTAACTTAAATGATAATTTGATTTAAATGCTTAAAATCTCTTTGTCAAAACCCTCATTAAAAAGTTAAGAATAAGCAAAAAAGACAAAAAGTTATTAACTGGAATTTCACCCATTTTCCTTCTGTTTATCTAGATTGACAAACTGTTAATATCACATAACTATTTTTTTTTTATGATTTTCTAAATAAAATCTCATCAACTGTTTCCCAGGTATTTGTAGATTGTATATGTTAACTTGAAACATATTTACTTTTGCCACACTGCATTGCAATGCGATAGACATGTGGCATGATAATACATTCAGTAACATTATCTTGAAATCGGCCCAGCCCAGTCCTGGTACTACCCTGTATTTATCTACAAGAACCATTTCAATAACTTCAGTATATCCTTGTCATGGAATTGAACCCACAACCACCAGATCCTGAGGTGGACACTCTAATCCCTAACATATGGAATTGTGGTCAGGTTTAACTACACTTGCTTGATCTCATAAGATTATAATTCCATGGTCCAATGGTAGTAGACACAGGACTGCTGATCTAAAGGTTGTTGATTCAAACCTTATATGGGGCAAGAACTTTTTATGACTTTCCCAGGTGCAATGAATTGGTCTAACTCAGAAAACATCAGGAAGGAATAGTAAAAGGTCAAATGTGTAAGAACTTGCTTCCCGATTGCCAAAAAACAAACAAAAAAAGAAACCAGAAAAAAAAAAAATGCATATAATATTAATTTTCTTTCAATTATTTGGCCTGTTTTGTTGATCTGAAAATTATTTCAAACTATAATTCTCTGAATGTTAGAACCTCAAGATTTTTTCCTTCTATAAAAGTCTCTTCTTTTCAAAGTTAGAACTATTACTGAGCATATTTTATGCTTTGTCCTCATTGATTTTCAATAAATGTTTGTCAGAGTTTATTTCAATAACCTGAAGACAAATTGTAATGCATGCAGTAGACAGAAAGGTGTCTAATTTTCTATTGTATTATTAAATGGTGTAACACGGTATAGAATCATTTAATCAATTCAGCATTATCATTTAAATGAATTTTAAGCTATTTGAAATTACAGTTCAGCTGTCAGTATTCTTTGAATTTATTGCCTATCTGAGCACCATGAGTCCTCAGGATGAGCCTTTTCGTTTGGTTTTTGTCCAGCATCTGTCATCCATCATCTGACCTCAACATTGCTTCAGAACAATCCATATTTTTTGCTTAATCTTCATGAAACTTGGTCAGAATGCTCTAGTGATACTATTATCTCTGTGATATCTTGGATCCGATCAAAATATGGCCATCTTGGCCCTCTTGTTTAGAATAACAGTTGTAAACTGCTGGAAGTGATAAAGTCATATCACAAATTACTAAAATAATCAAGACAACTGAATCCATAGTCAGTGAAAGTGGCTAGAACATTTGTCCTTTTAACTGTAAAATTGTGGGTTCATTCCCTGGCTACAACATACCAACTTCATTAGAAATGATATTGGTATGAATCTCTCATGCTTGGCACATAGGGTAGTTCCAGGACTGTTTGGCCCAGTTTTAGGATAATGTACCAGTGTTTTCGATGATACACAAATTTGTGCATTTTGATGCAATCTAAGATGAAATGACCCTAAAATTTCAAACCAATGCACCATCAATGATGCAGTTTTAAAAATTCTCTTGAAATTCAGAAAATTAAATACTGAAAAATAGCATTGCTTAGAATAACAGACTACTGTAATCACCCATGTATAGTGCACACTCCAATTTTTGCTTGCTTATCAGATTGTAGGCCTTCTCCTAAAACAGCAACTAAAAATTATACAAAGTAATAAGTATTTAAACTAAGTATGTCCCCCCAAATTTTCAAATGACCCCCAAATTCTAACCATTAGCGGACACATGACCCCAAAATAAAAAAGTCAATATTAAATTTTGATATACTTTGTTTGGTATCATGTGCACTCATGCACTTACTGAAATACTGCCAGCCGGATGTTAAGGCCAAGCTAAGACAAAAAAAAAATAAAATTGTCTTTACCACCACTATCATATAAAGTTCTCATTCTGAAATTTAACCTCTTCATGGTTTATCAGAGATTACACAGTCATATTAACCCTTTCCCTCATATATACTCATTTTGACACCCTTAATAGGTATCACATAAAGCCTGATCTGCAGAAAACCACAGTTAAACCTTACCAAATTTATTTACAAAATCCTCATTTCCAGAGCACTGAGGAGCAGTGAACAGCATAAAACCTGATCAGCCTGCGAGTTACTCGCAGGCTGATCTGGTTTTATGCTGTTTGCATAGGTCTTTTTATGGTGTCCTCTATGAGGGAAAGGGTTAATCCTTTATTTCATATAGACTGTTATGATGATGTTTTGACACCATGGCAAACAGGCAGGCCCAGATCACATAGCTCCTTTTGATCAGGGTCTCCTCTGTTTGCTCAACCAATAGCTCAGATTCCACACAGTCTGTACAGCAAAAAAAACATTTATTGTTTCATGTACTGTTCAAAGTTCCAAAAATTAATATTCATCAAGTCACTAATTTGTACATGAATATTCACAAGGTGAAGGGTTAAGCATATAGATTAGGTCCAGTGGTGTCAAAACTTTACTGAATCTAATGAGAATTTACACTGATAGCCATGAATATGTGCATTGTTTAAAGATGTTACAGTGTTTAATAATGACTGTGGCTTAACTAATGAAATGACAATATGTAAAATACTGGTAATTAACTAGTGAAGCTAGATGAAATTCAACATATATGTAGCTTATGCATGATTTGTGCTTACTGGATAGAAATGAAACTAAAGTATTAAATATGAAATTGCAATAAAACCCCATACAAACTGTTCAAAATTGCATTAGTCCCTTAAGTGATTTTTAGGGGTAAATTTACTATCTTTTACAGGGGATTTCTTTTAGCCAAAAACTGACATTTTTCCCAAAATAACTACCTGTTTTCGCAATGAAAGAGATTTTTTTTTTTCTCAAAAGAAATAAGTCATGGAATTTCAATGATTTTTTTTGTTTTCTTTAAAATTTTAATGTTGGTTTGACACTTTCTATGACATATACCACCTATAATTAGGTAATTGTTTTGTTAATTTAAAACATTTTCTTATTATTTCCAAATCTTTTATTTATAATGCTAATAAGAAAGGTACAGGTTGTAACAAAAATCTAAAGAAAAATCTCTGTCCTAACACTGCTGGAGACACTTAGAATGTTACTGCTTATGCAACTGTTAGCTTACACATCAGTACAGTATGGTCTACACTGTTCACTTGTCATAAATAAATTTTCAGAAGCACCCACATTAACGATTAATGATTAAAGTCCAAAATGAAGAAAGGACAAGTATGATTAAGAAATTTAGCATGATAATGGATAAAGAACTATCTAGGCGAAAACTTTCATTTGAAAAGTATTATAATCCAAAGATGTATGCCACAAGGCCCGGCCTGCAAACCGGTTCATTGCATGCCTCAAGACCTCTCTAGAAGGATGCATTGCATTCCACAAGGTCCTAGCAGGACCAGAGTAGTGCATTGCATGCCCCAAGACTTTGCTAAGGATGTTTTGCATGCCCCAAGACCCTGCCAGAAGGGTGCATAATTATGATTAAGATGCAGATATCCCTTTCCCTAATAGAGGAAACCATGAAAAGACCTATGCGAACAACATAAAACCAGATCAGCCTGCGAGTGATCAGGTTTTATGCTGTTCGCTGCTCCTCAGTGGTCTGGAAATGAGGACGTTATAATTAAATTTGGTAAGGTTTAACTGTGGTTTTCTGCTGATCAGGCTTTATGTGGTACCTATTGAGTGCGTCAAAATGAGTCTATATGAGGGAAAGGGATATGGTAGCCTGCAGGCAGCCTGGAACATATGTTTTGATTAATTGTTCTTCAACACTGTATTGTCTGCATTTAAATGCTTCATCAACCTGCCTTCAAATTATGAAGTCCAGGCAGTCCTGTGGTTTAGAATTTCCAAAAATACATGAAATCATCTCCATGCAACCCACTAGCTTTTATTTGCATTTCTTGAAAGGGATGGTTATTATGTGTTTGTTTTAACTAATTACAGTTCGAGTGTTCAAACAGAATGATGGCTCAACGGGCATTTTCAGAATTGAAATCATAACCCTTAGGAATATGATTTAAAGAAAAAGAGAAAAAACATAATGCATCCTTATTGAATGTTTTGCCAAAGCTTAGAATTTTTCATTTCTGTTAAATATGGATATATAAGCTGTAATCATGAATGCAGAATTTCAGTTTGCATTCAAGATTGAAGGGATACGACAGAAATCTATGACAGGACCTTGCAAAGATTCTTTATCATTTATGTCCCAAACATGCATCATCAGATTTCTATTTTTTGTTAGCTCACCTGGCACGAAGTGCCAAGATGAGCTTTTGGGACCAGCCTTTGTCCGGCGTCCAATGTCATGAGTTGTCAGTCGTCAACAGTTTACTTAAAAATCTTTTTCTCTGAAACTACTGATCGGAAAGTGATCAAGGATGTTCCTAAGGTGATTCCTTATAAAAATTGTTCAACTCTGTTGCATAATTAGGTCACAGGAGCTAAAAATAGATTTTAAAAGTGAAATCTTAAAAAAATCTTCTTCTCTGAAACTACAAGGCCTAGAGATTCTTATTTTGAAATCAATAAAGAATAACACGATAACAAACTATCAAAACAGTGTGATGGGGTTAAGAATCCTTTTCTTTATGTTTTGTAATTTACTCAACTTACCCATCATTTGATGAAATGTTTTGTTGGTGGGCAGAAAATGACATATGCAGATATTTCCATTATCAATAGTTAGAGCTAAGTATTGAAAGTCAACTAACATTCTTAAATAAGTTTCACAGAATAATAAAGTAAATGTTTTAGTCAATATGTTATGTATATTAAGAAACGAAATACATGTATTAAGGTGTTAAGAAATGAAATATTTGGGTACATTAAGTTACAATATAAATTTTAAGTGCTACATATGGTTGATGCAATTCCGACCTGTTCTATGGATTTTTTTTACTCATATGGTTCCTGTATTGCAAGTCTTTATAAGCTTTATTCATTTTATTTAGTCTGATTGAAATACTGTTGATAGGCTGTAAAATCTCATTAATCATTGCAAAACTCTAAATAGAAAGCCTTATACTGTATACAGAAGACTCTCTTATTGGTAGAAATTATATGTTCCTGCACTTAGAAAATATATGGTTGAGGTATCTCCCATATCAGAGAAAGCTCTAAACGATCTGTCTGAATCCTGTGGTCAAAGCTTTTTATGCGTTGTTATCTATAGAGCAGAAATGACATAAGGAATCCTACTGATTTGACCTCAAGGGATAAGACAAACAAAGTCATAAATGTTTGCAGAATGTTCTTGGGGTCCCACTATATGTTCAATAAATGTGTTTAAAATTGATTGCTTGTTGCCAAGGCTGAACTCTTCAGCTATCAGTTTTCTGCTTGAAAGGTTCTGAGGAAGAACATGGTGGCATAATTTCTATTTGAGAGTTTTATTTTAAAGTTGCATGATGGAAAGGTTTTGAAATGCCAGCACCATCTCGTTTGATTGAGCATTAGAACTCACTTTCACGTGCACAATAAAAATTAAGATCAGGCGATTGAAGGTTTGTGATTCATGTTGATATGTATGTTATTGTTGAACTAGTCACCATGACTTTACGTGTCATTTATATTGTTGTTTGAAATGCTTCAGAGGTTTATTAGATATATTGAAAAAAAAATGTCATGATATGAGAGGACATAATAGTATCCAGGATATACCAGTAATTAATATCACACAGGCTTATATGTAATTAATGAGGGGTCAGAACTAAAGATTGATACTGTTGTGGTAGTTTGTTGATAGAGGAGTGTTTAGCTGTGATATTCAAGACCTTGATTGAATGAAGCAATCTTGATAACATACTGAATATCAATCTGATTAATATTTAGCTTAACCCTTTCCCTCATATAGACTCATTTTGACGCCCTAAATAGGTACCACATAAAGCCTGATCTGCAGAAAACCACAGTTAAACCTTACCAAATTTAATTATAAAGTCCTCATTTCCAGACCACTGAGGAGCAGCGAACAACTCGCAGGCTGATCAGGTTTTATGTTGTTCGCATAGGTTTTTTCATGGTTTCCTCTATGAGGGAAAGGGTTAACAAAATGTTAACCTTTGTACTATATATTTATTTTCATGGATAATGTTGCCATACATGAGGAATTGAAGGTAAAAAATGAACAGGGGACATAATTGATGAGTCTTTTATTGCCTTCTTATATGAAAATATATCAGAGCAATGCCCAGCCCTTTACCTTACATAGACTTTTTAATTTTTTGGCAGACAACTTTCAGCTCCTTCCAGGAGTTGTCTAATAATGGTATCTTTCATTTGTATAGTAGCTTTGATTCTACACAGTCTGCATGGAAAAGAAAAAATATATCAATTTTTTCATATACAGTTGAGACTCGTTATGTTGACATCGCGAGTCTCGACATTTTGTATATCTCGACAAACTTTGAAAGTCCTGACTTTTTCTCTCTCTTAAAATATATATAAAATCCATTCTTATCTCGACATTTTGTATCTTGACATTTTATATTTAAACTTATTGTTTATCTCGACACGTGCCGACACGCTCACGGACATGCGAATATTCAGTATTGCCGCAGTAAGTTTTCACATTTCGTAGATTATGTCACCAATCACCACAATAAGTGTCAATTACAACATTAAATGTTGCAAACTGTAATGTTTGGAAATGAACAGATTAATGCTACTTGCAATCATACACTCTTAACTAAATCATATAAAGTGTGAACTGGTGCTATTTGGCAGTATTAGCAGCAGTATACCAAAAACAACTTGCATCATCAACTTCAACAAAACTCATTTTACGCTATAACATATAAGACAATAATTTTAATAGGCATATTATAAGGGCCGTTATAGACAAATTGTGTCAAATACATGTGCATTTCATGAATGATTGTTTACATGGTTCCAGGTACATGTAAATTCATATGTCGACATACTCATATCTCGACATGAAAATTATGATTTCTTAAATGTCGAGGTAACGAGTTTCAACTGTACCATTTACAGTTCATTAGATATATTTTCCTTAAATCATAAATTTGAGGGAGAGGGTTGACATAGCTAAATGCAAGTAATTTGCATGTTGATCAATGGTTATTATGTGGATAATTAGTACATATACGATTTAAGTTATAACTGTAAAGTGGGTTCCAGTTGAAACAAATATTTTCATGTCTCTTCTAATATTTTACCAGTCAGCATGGTGCATAATGGCATAAGACTTCATGCAAACCTTCTTCAAAAATTATTTCAATAATGTGTCATGAATTATTCTGTTCTTTACCTCAATGTCTCATTTGCAGTTCTCTTTTTTATGAACTTTTCAAGATAAAATATTCCTGAAGAAACTAGCTGCACTTTCCTTGAATATTTTTAGAAGAAATCCAAAATGTAATCGAATTAATAATAAACATGATCTATATCAAATAACACTTTTAATGCTGCTTGTGTTCTCAAACTTTGTGCTCTCTATTCTTTTCATTTATGCTTTGCAACTTGTACAAAACTGTATTTCAGTATGATCCATTGTGAAAAAAAAAAAAGTTCATGAACTATTCATGAAATATGAATGGTCAAACTTTTTAAGGTAAAACTTTCTTCACAAACTTCATTGTTAATTCCATATCTAAAATAAGACTGGGTTTGAACTACATTGGGGTCATAATCCATTATACCAGGGGGGCATAGCAATTAAAGTGTAACTTCAAATCAACAGGAGTCTAAGTTCATTGCTTGCCATTACATGATTTTCCATTCAGACATATATTTTAAAAGTTGGAAATGTATTTTATTTTAGATACTGGAAGACTGTAATTATACATACCTTATTACTTTCTGTTATTTACCTGATTGTTTTTTATTTTGTCTCTTTCTGTCTTTTTGTAAGAAATCTTCTATAATCTGCTCCAACTCGTACCGTCATGCTTCCAAGTCATTATGGTTCATTCAGTAAAAAGCAATATGATTGGTTGGTTTTCCAATTTTAAGTACTTGACAGTAAAACAGTCTAATCAGCTATTGCAAAATCTTACATGCCATGTGGTTTACTTGATTGTATGAATAAGGAGATAGTTTGAAAATGGAATTCATGTTCAGGATGTTCTGGCTGAAGTCAAACAATTTAGTATTGTTGGAAAAGTATATATATGTTTCACTACTCTGTATAGACATATCATATTTTAAGTGTTTTATACTGCTACATTTTCTTGTAGTTTAAGTCCACAATGAAATAAATAAATTCTTCATTAGTTCATGGTTCATTTATAAGTTTTCTGGTCTTTAAAAGAGTCTTATAATGACTGTGTCCTCTTCATGTTTATTATTCTGACTTGAACATGATGAAGTATTCAGTTTAAAAATACACCCATTTATAGACATTCATATTTTAAGAAAAGAAAAAACAAGAATTTTGGAAAATATTTGGTTCCTTATTCATTCATGATAAATTTACATTCATTTCAAGAACTGTTAAAGAATTTTTGATGAATATTAATGAATAATCAATAGTTTATGAATATTTTATGGCTGTCAAAAATGCTTAATACCCTCATGAAATGCAACATATCCTCCTTCATGAATAAAACTTCATGAAGTTAGATTAAGAAGCTGTCAAGGAAAATTCATGAAAAAATCAAGATTTCATGAATTCCATTTGACAGGTGAGTATAGACCAAGATCGGCCGGCACATCAATGCAATCTGGTCTTGTTCTGCATTGTTCCCTGTTCAGTCAATAAATTTTCAGCAAGCTTCCCTATAAACAACTACTTGCACAGTCCAAAATTAAAACATGTCTAATTGAGAAATTTCTCATGGTTAAGCTGTCGGTCTGAATCCATGTGTTACTGACATGTCAGAGGATGAAGTTCTGTGATAGAGAGAGGAAACTTTGACAAGTGGTTGCCATTGTAAATCTGTTCAAGGAGACCTGTTAATAGTGGCAGAGGGTTGTCTCTAGATACAACTAAATGCATGTATAATTCATGAGGGCACAGCTTGTGTTTTATTACCTATCACAAAGATGTTTGTGAAATCTTGTTTATTTGCTTTTGTTCATTGTCCCATTGAACGTTTTTAGCCATTTCAGAATGTTGGCTACCTGGGACGGATATTATCGCATTTTGTGTCACAAGAAATGGTTCACATTATACTGTTATCATTATAGTAATGCAGAGCATTGTCACAAGCTACGGTTGGCATTATCCTACTGTGTCATAAGCTATGGTTGGCATTACCATACTCTCTGTCACCAGCTATGGTTGGCATTATCATACTGTATGTCACAAGATATGGTTGGCATTATCACTGTGTGTCACAAGATATGGTTGGCATTATCACTGTGTGTCAAAATATATTTGGCATTATCACTGTGTGTCAAAAGATATTGTTGGCATTATCACTGTGTGTCAAAAGATATGGTTGGCATTATCACTGTGTGTCAAAAGATATGGTTGGCATTATCACTGTATGTCAAAATATATGGTTGGCATTATCACTGTGTGTCAAAAGATATGGTTGGCATTATCACTGTATGTCAAAATATATGGTTGGCATTATCACTGTGTGTAACAAGATGGTTGGCATTATCACTGTGTGTCACAAGATATGGTTGGCATTATCACTGTGTGTCACAAGATATGGTTGGCATTATCACTGTGTGTCACAAGATATGGTTGGCATTATCACTGTGTGTCAAAAGATATGGTTGGCATTATCACTGTGTGTCAAAAGATATGGTTGGCATTATCACTGTGTGTCAAAAGATATGGTTGGCATTATCACTGTATGTCAAAAGATATGGTTGGCATTATCACTGTGTGTCAAAAGATATGGTTGGCATTATCACTGTGTGTCAAAAGATATGGTTGGCATTATCACTGTATGTCAAAATATATGGTTGGCATTATCACTGTGTGTCAAAATATATGGTAGGTATTATCACTGTGTGTCAAAAGATATGGTTGGCATTATCACTGTGTGTCAAAAGATATGGTTGGCATTATCACTGTGTGTCAAAATATATGGTTGGCATTATCACTGTGTGTCACAAGATATGGTTGGCATTATCACTGTGTGTCAAAATATATGGTTGGCATTATCACTATGTGTCACAAGATATGGTTGGCATATCATACTATGTGTCTTAATGGCTGCCATTATCATTCTGTGTGTCTTAATGGCTGCCATTATCATTCTGTGTCTTAATGGCTGCCATTATCATTCTGGTTTAATGTGTATCATATCTTGGTTGTAAATAAAGCCATTATCTTAATATGTGTCATAAACAGTTGCTGCCATTATTATACTGTGTTTCATAAGGAAAATGGCTGAAGTGAATGATGGCATTTTGTGTAACAGGCAATAGTAGGCATTTTAACATTGTGTGTAACAAGCAATAGTAGGCATTTTAACATTGTGTGTAACAAGCAATAGTAGGCATTTTAACATTGCATGTTAACAAGCAATAGTGGCATTTTAACATTGTGTGTCACAAGCAGTTAAAGACAATGTTTGCTTGTGTCATAAATGTAACATGATTGTAGATAAATCAGACAAGTGTCATTACAAGTAGTGTTACACATAATCATATTTTAAATCTTACACAGGCAATATAAGAATGTTTGACAAAGCTCTGCTAGGAATAAGTACAATTTGAATTCTGCATGATTGAAACATTTTCAGTCTGATCACTGCTGTCTTTATGTGTTGTCCAAGTCAGAGGTCGACAGTACCTGGGTATCCTGTCGCACAGTCTCTATCTGAAGGCAGCAATTAATTCATAGTGCTGCAGGAAAACACTTATTTGTAAATTTTGAGCTCTCAAGGTCTCATTCTCTCCAGGAATTATGGTAATTTTTCTCGGCTGAGTTGATTATCCTTACAAATGTCTGATGACTGGTCAACAGATAATGGATGCTGACATGGCGTATTTGAGTGATATATCAGGTTGATGCGACAGGCCACAGGGGGCCACGTCACAAAAGACGTTGATGAATTTCATATATTCTTCAGGTATCAATTACTCGTGCTTCTGCCCAACAATGACACGCATCAATTTAAATTTAACTACTCACACGGCGTTGATTATCTCTGAATGGGTGTCAACTTGTACTCGGCATTGTCAGCATTGAGTAGATTAAGAATTGAGGTGGTTATTAGCTTTTATAATGGACAGTTTTGGAAATGATCACTGGGTGATACTGTAGCTAAAATCATTCCTGTAAGCTGAACAAGATGGCTGCTGAAGTTTAAAATAGAAACAGGCAAATTTTAATAATCCTGAAAAAAGGGATGTTTCTTGGAAAGTTCTGCAAAGAAACTAGCTAAAATGCTTCTTATCCATGATTCATCACAGAGTTTTGACCCTTTGCTTCTTTACTACTATATATATGTAATTTTATCCTTACTTAACCCTTTCCCTCATATAGACTGAAACAGGCAAATTTTAATAATCCTGAAAAAAGGGATGTTTCTTGGAAAGTTCTGCAAAGAAACTAGCTAAAATGCTTCTTATCCATGATTCATCACAGAGTTTTGACCCTTTGCTTCTTTACTACTATATATATGTAATTTTATCCTTACTTAACCCTTTCCGTCATATAGACTCATTTTGACGCACTCAGTAGGTACCACATAAAGTCTGATCTGCAGAAAACCACAGTTAAACCTTACCAAATTTAATTGTAAAATCCTCATTACCAGACCACTGAGGAGCAGCGAACAGCATAAAACCTGATCAGCTTGTGAGTTACTCGCAGGCTGATCTGGTGTTATGATGTTCGCACGGGTCTTTTCATGGTATCCTCTATGAGGGAAAGGGTTAAGCATTTTCTCAGGAGCAATTGAATTCAGGTGAGCGATTTCAGGCAATCATGATTTATCATATTATCAATCTAGCAACATATATAGATTGTATGAAGAAAAAGTTTTGAAGTGTTCGTCTAATGAGTCCTGTTCAAGGTCACTGTTCTGTTACTGATTACTGTCTGTCCCCAAAATGGCATTTTATAATAACTTTTGTCAGGGGTGAAATATAATAATCAAACGTGAGTGATAAACTTTGATGAGTAATGTGTGGGTGTGATAGGCCAAGGTCACTGATACTTAAAATAGATTGTCCTCAAAACTGAATTTACTTTCAAACTTTTTATCAAGGTCAAGTTTTGAACACAATGATTACATTTGTATATAGCTTGTGTGAAGATAAAGCTTTGATAAACTGTTGGGGTCTGATGGGTCAAGGTCATTGTTACTAAAAAAAAAAAAAAAATCTGTTTGTCTTTAAAATCAATTTTTTATTACCATAACTTTTGTCAGGAATGAAGTATCATAATCAAGCTTGCAATATATACAGAAATTAATATTTAAACCATATTTATCTTTTATATGAAAGTTAAAAGGAATTAGGTTCATTTGTGATTGTTTTTTGTGAGACTTGTTAAAAATCTTCATATAGTTACTGCTCTAAAATTTTAGAACATACTTTCATAATGTGACACAGCAGCATATTGGGGTCAAGTTGACTCTTCTGTGACAGTTTTAGCAATTTTCCTCATTATCAGAAACAGAAAGTTCTTATAATATGGATTCTTAAATACATCATATCTTCAATAAGTCATATGCTTTTGTACAGGAAATATATAACTTTGTTCTAAACAATGTAAGTGTTTGGATATTAAACTGATTTGATGAGTTAAGGTGTTCAAACAGATAGTGTAAGCAGTACCCCTCACTTGTTTTGTTTTTGTCTATCGTTAACCATATCCTTTACAACGGCCAGACACATGATGGAGAGGTGATCCCATGAAGTGTCACCTCTGCTTACAGCAGATGATACAAAAAGGTATGCCACATCTTTGCCATCATGAGTCTCCAAGCACTCACTCACAGCATGGTTATATCCTTCACATTGCAGGTTTTACTGCCACCATGCTAATCATGTGTATTGCAATAATCTGATGACTGATCAGTGTGAAAAATGAAATGCTTGGATTATAGCCATCACATGGCTTTGCAAACAGGAGTAGTTTTTTTCTTTGCCTGTTTGTTTCTCTACAAAGAGACTTTCAGTAAACAGTGAATGATGCAGAATGCTCGAAAATTTGCCATTTACTTTAATGAAACTGAGAAACTTACAATTACCTTTTAATCCTCAGTTTTCCAATTTGTATATTTATTTTTTAATATAATCAGAGACTTAAAGTCTCTACAGTTATGTATCATTGCTTCAAATGAAATTTTGATAAAACATTAAAAAAAAAAATGGAAAAATTTATTTTGCAAGAAATAGTGTATGCTGATATTTTTAGCTCACCTGAGCATAGCTCAGGGTGAGCTTTTGGGAGACTTGATTGTCCATCGGCCGTCGTCCGTCGTCCGTCAACAATTTGATGTTTACACACTAGAGGCCACAATTTTGATCCAATCTTCCTCAAACTTGGTCAGAATGTTTGTCTTGATGATATCTTGAACCCTTTCAAAAATGGGTCAGGTTGGATAAAAAAGTAGGTCAGTAGGTCAAATCTTAGAAAAATCTTGTCGTCCGTCAACAATTTTGATGTTTACACACTAGAGGCCACAATTTTGATCCAATCTTCCTCAAACTTGGTCAGAATGTTTGCCTTGATGATATCTTGAACCCTTTCGAAAATGGGTCAGGTTGGATCAAAAAGTAGGTCAGTAGGTCAAATCTTAGAAAAATCTTGTTTACACACTAGAGGCCACAATTTTGATCCAATCTTCCTCAAACTTGGTCAGAATGTTTGTCTTGATGATATCTTGAACCCTTTCGAAAATGGGTCAGGTTGGATCAAAAAGTAGGTCAGTAGGTCAAATCTTAGAAAAATCTTGTTTACACACTAGAGGCCACAATTTTGATCCAATCTTCCTCAAACTTGGTCAGAATGTTTGTCTTGATGATATCTTGAACCCTTTCGAAAATGGGTCAGGTTGGATCAAAAAGTAGGTCAGTAGGTCAAATCTTAGAAAAATCTTGTTTACACACTAGAGGCCACAATTTTAATCCAATCTTCCTCAAACTTGGTCAGAATGTTTGTCTTGATGATATCTTGAACCAGTTTGAAAATGGGTGGGGCTGGATAGAAATGTAGGTCAGTAGGTCAAATCTTAGAAAAATCTTGTTTATACTCTGAGGGCAACATTTTTGGTCCAATCATCCTCAAACTTTGGCAGAATGTTTGTCATGATGATATCTTTTGTGGATGGGGTCAGAAAATTCCTGAACATTGTTTCACCTCATCATCTTAATTCTAAAGCAATCTGTTTTGTACAGGCAATGAATGATACTTTTCTCAGGTGAGCGATCTAGGGCCATCTTGGCCCTCTTGTTCTTGTAAGGGTAGATCAGTGCATAGGAAATTGCTTTGCCTCAGTTGGTGCAAGTACCAGAGTGATGGCATCACAGAACATGTCTTGTCCAGTATGGGATTAAATCTAGACAGATATATCTAGAGCTGGCTAAACTCCAGTCCTATCTTAAAAAAAAAAGGCTTGTTCAGGGAACCGCCTGCAGGCTTGTTAGTCAAAGACTGGGAACTAAACTGTCTGTGACCACATAACTAAAGATGCAATAATCCAGTCTGCTTATTTTACTTCTTTGAGTAATATTCCTCCGACATGGCTGCAGTAAATAGTGGGACAGAAAGTGTGTGAGTTTCGTGTTGAGCCTTATTTGCGGGCTAGACAATGTTGTTTTCAATTTGTCTGGTGCAGTGAATTCTGTTTTCTTGACTTAGACTATGGTTGAAGCCAGTATAGTATATCTTATTGCATGCTGAACATCATTCTTTTTCTCTGAA
>CM037782.1:47320242-47334998 GCA_021229015.1 Solen grandis | reverse complement strand
TTTGGGGCCTAAATTAGGTCAGGATTATGCCCCTTTTGTATAAAAAAATGCCAGTTTTTCATTTTTTACACTAGATCTGCATCTTTTGAGCAATCATCTTAAAACTTTATGGCAATGCTTAGGACCATAATGTCTCGATTGATTTTGTTTTAAGTTGAGATCGTTATAAGGTTAGGAGTTATGCCCCTTTAAAATTTAAAAAAAATTAAATCAATTTTTTTAGCATTCTTTTTAAAAATTTTAAAAAATTTTTGGGTTTATACCATAATTTCGAATTGGATTTAATTTATCTGAATCTTTAATTTTAGGAGTTAGCCCCTTTTACATAAAAAATGCCAGATTTTCACTTGTTTACACTCTAGCATCTGCATCTTTTGAGTAATCATCTTCAAACTTTATGGCAATGCTTATGACCAAAATGTCTCGATTGAGTGAGGTGAGCGATCAAGGGCCATCTTGGCCCTCTTGTTAAGCTGTATACCAGTAATGTATCAAAGTGTTTTTAAGGCAGTCTTGTTGATATTCCTATGACCTCACATGAGAGTTAAATCATTTTAATAATGAAGACAAATTTCTCTGCTGTTTCCACTAGATTCATGTGCATCGACTAGGCAAAGTGACATTTAAATTGCTCTAACAAAGAATTGAGTATTTACATTTTGGAAGTCTCTTTTACGCAATTTATGACTTAATAAATGCACAATCTGTAGTTAAACGAAATGAATGGAGTTAAGTTTCTTTAATGAATATGCTTAAAGTAATTTTGATTTCTAGCTCTCAATATAAACATATAGGGTTGCATATCCCAAAATGTCAACTAGTTCAATCATCATTTTGTAAGTTAAGCCCAAAATACAAACAAACAAACATCATTTTGAATTTGAAGCACTTGTGGGTGATAAAACAAAATAGTTCTACATGTACATTGTTGAGTTGTATCATCTCTGGCAGACAAAAGGGACAATAATGATGAGCTAAATGCTCTTATCTTGTGATCAACATCTCATGATCTGATATTGCTCAAAATCCTCACTTGAGAAGTGAAACCAACATTTAATGGTAATCTCAATCCTGCATTACTTTTCATTTCTATAAACAGTCGAGGACCTCCTTTACAACCTACATTGCCACATAATAACATTTGTAAAAACTAAATATTCAGGATAAGCATGCAATATATATATGGGCTGCAGTATCACGCCAGTGTATATAAATGGAGAGTTCCATCTCAAGAAATGGAAATTCTTTTTTCCGTGGCCAATTTCTACTAAATTATAATCATTTCTTATTTAGCAGAATAAAGACATCTCAGATGTATTAGAAACTAGGGCAACATGTAAAGTGACTTTAGATCAATCACTGGAACTGTCATATGCCAAATTTTGAATTTCTCATAAAGTAAAGTATGGTAGCTATTTTGTTTTTTATTGATTTCAGTTAATGTTTTATGAAGCAAAGAGATTGTTACTGCTTTAACATGTTTGTAACTCTTCAAGCTGTAACAAGTTTTGTTTAAAAAAAAAAGGTATCTCATGTCAGTTCTTACCTTTTCAAAATAAGCCCAGCTTTAATGAGTATATTTCTTTTTTCAAAGATACTGTCAGTAGAAACTGGTCCAGATAGCTGATAGGTGAGAGTGTCTGCATTTTTAAGTTGTTAAGAATTGTACTGGTAGATTTTCCTTCCTTTGCTTGGCACTTAGCATATGCAAGGTAGTTCCAGGTCTGGTTGGTGACTGGGTGTAATACCACAATGTATCTCATCATATAGACAGAGCGTCCTTAAAAGTGGTGGGATGTTAAAGCAGCTCGTTCACAGATGGTCATTGACTTAAAATATGAGTTTTAACCATATTTTTGTGTATTACATCTATCAATACCCATATGCAGACACTTGGTCACTCATTGCAACCATCTATGATTGTAAAAAATGGGTGGTTTCCCCATCACAGGCAATACCATCACAACTGGAATGGAAACTATATTTAGAATATCAAAACCTATATTTAGATTTTCTTTTTTCATTTCTCGTCACTTGAATGATCATATTCACTTCTATGTGCATATTCTCATTTCACATGCTGACCAGAACTCGCTAGCCAGAACTGGTGAAGGAGCCATGTTGCAGAACGTGTCATGTGATACTGCAAGCACCTGCTTTGGGGCACACCAGTTTTGTATCACCTGCTATAAGCAGGGGTGAGATAAGGATTCTGTCGTCTGTCTGTCTCTCCGTCCATACGTTTGTCTGTCCATCACAATTTTTCTGTCACTCTTCAGCAGGTGACACATGTGTTTCAGAGAACACTCTTGTCTATATTTAACTGATTGCCCCAAAGAGGCATTTACAAAAATAGTCTCTTCTCGTGCAATGTGACCTACACTTGTCGCGTTTATATGTAAGGAAACAAAGACTCTAACAACATTAACAGGGGAGAGAAGAAAAAAACTTTTGCTTTAAACCCAAGCCAACAAACAAAAACAACAACCAATATGGATTGTCCAAGAGCAAAAGATTTGCCCCATTTTTTTGCGTAATATCGTAAGATCTGCTAATTGAGAGAAATATTTGTTATTGATATAATAAATATCTAGCTTAGCTATTTTTTAAAAATTTTTTTAGCTCACCTGAGCACAACGTGATCGCCTTTTGTTAGGCGTCCGTTGTCTGTGCGTGTGTCCGGCGTCAACAATTTTATTTAAACAACACCTCCTCCTTAACCATTGGGCCAATATTGATGCAATTTAACAGGAATGTTCCTTGGGGGATGCCCTTTCAAAGTTGTTCAAATTATTTTATTCCATGCAGAAATCTGGTTGCCATGGCAACAGAAAGAAAAAGAAAAGTTCCTCCAAAACTACTGGCCAGATTTCAAAGTTAATTGGCACAGATGATCCTTGGGTCACAGTTGTGTGTGTGAGTCTCTACCAAGATTGTTCAAATTATTTTGATCCTTTGAAAAACATGGCCGCCAGGGGGGCGGAGCCTGTTTTCCTTATAAGAATATAGTAAAAACTGCAAAAATCTTCTCCTCCAAAAGTACTGGCTTGATTTCAAAGTTATTTGGCACAGATGTTCCTTAGGTCACTCTCTACCAAGATTGTTCAAATTATTTTGGTTCTTTGAAAAATGTGGCTGCCAGGGGGCGGAGCCCTTTTCCTATGATATAGTAAAACCTTAAAAACTCTTCTTCTCCAAAGGTACTGGCTTGATTTCAAAGTTATTTGGCATAGTTGTTCCTTGGGTCACTCTCTACCAAGAATGTTCAAATTAAATTGATCCGTTGAAAAACATGACCGCCAGGGGACTAAGCCCATTACTTTATATGTAAATAGTACAAATTTTAAAATTCCTTTTGTCCAAAAGTACTCACTCGATTAATGGCTGGCAGAGGGCAGAGCCCATTTTTCACAATAAGATATTTTCTGTATCTTTTCCACCCACCAATATCTTGTTCTCAGGTGAGCGACCCAGGGCCATCATGGCCCTCTTGTTTAAAGGATTATACCCCCCCACCCCCTAAACAACAACAACAACAACCCCCCCCCCCCAAAAAAAAAAAAAAACAAACAAAAAAAACCCACATTAAAAACTAATGAGTTTCAAACAGTGTGAAAACTAATCATCTTGTGAGTTGCTTTTTGATACTTCAATTCCTTGACAACATTTTTGCCTCTCTTAGTTAAGGTTCAGATGGTACTGTATATATATAAGCTCCCAATATCAATGGCCATGCAGCTCAGTTTGGTTACTGATCAATCTTGCGCCATGAGCAACGTAACAGAATGTGGTATGCTGTCGTGTAGAATCTCTCTTTTTCAAGTTATTCAGATGACTAAAATCCAGGTTGTTGGATATTCACCCCCAGGAAAGACATAAACATGCCGTGCTGTATAAGCGTTGCTCTAAGTTGTTATTGTGTCATTACTACTGACAGTCTGTCACCCAATTATGGTTCTCTCTCAGGCATTTCAAATCAATGCTGGATAGCATATATGTCTAAGTATCATTAGATGATAAAAAAATGTCCTAGCATACTGAGAGACAAATATAAATTTATTCAAAGTGTTGGTTAAACTTCAAATGTGATTGATTAAATTTATCATCCTCTTTATTCCTGCTGTAGAAATTATTCCAGTTTGTTCTATTGTAAAGCCATCTGTTGGAGCTAGAAATTCAATAAGAACTGTTTTAGTCCCATATTCCGTGCTGCCGTATCGCAGAGAAAAGCCATTAAAATAAATTGGTCTGAATTCTCTAAGAGTTGTATTTAAGGATCGCAATACATGGTATGTTTGATTTTTATCTCGTGGCTGCCACTCAGCTTGAGGATATCAGAATGTAGATGCACAATGTATCAAATGGAGCATTATTGCTAACAACTGGCTGGTTGATACTTTGGCAAAGAAAAGACAGATTTTTCCTCAGATTTGTTGGCATGGTGATCAAATGATTGCTTGATTGAGTGGAAACTGCTAGGATCTTTTGTTTTTAAGCCATGTTTGATGATATTGCAACTTACTCAAATATATCAAGTTGTCTCCAGTATAGATTGTGCCAGGACTACTTTAATCATTTTAGGATACATATTCAGTCTGGGAGTTCAGCCCATAAGGAAGCCAACATGTAGTGTATTATTACACTTCTTGCTCTTCAATGACTGTGAAAGGAGGGGGTCCTGTGCCACTGTCACATTTAACCCTTTCCCTCATAGAGGACACCATGAAAAGACCTATGCGAACAGCATAAAACCAGATCAGCCTGCAAGTAACTCGCAGGCTGATCAGGTTTTATGCTGTTCGCTGCTCCTCAGTGGTCTGGAAATGAGGATTTTGTAATTAAATTTGGTAAGGTTTAACTTAGGTTTTCTGCAGATCAGGCTTTATGTGATACCTTTTGAGTGCATCAAAATGAGTCTATATGAGGGAAAGGGTTAAACTGAAAATGTCACCTTGAAATTTAAACAATAAGTCACCTTAAAGTACTAAATGTCTCATAGATTGTTGTGAAAAATAAGAAACCATGCCAAATGTCACATCTAAAAATACAATTTGAATTTGAGATCCCAAATTTTGCAACTTTCATTTAATTCTTATCCTAACTTTCTTTCTGTTGCTAGTGTAGAGATATAGACATGTTGATTGGTTCACTTAAGCAGTATTTCAAGTAACTTTGACATTGTAAAGAATCAATACATGTTTGTGTATTCTGTATTTTTCTTCAATTTGATCCCTGCCTTCTCACCATAATAGGGGCCCTCCGTGGCCAAGAGGGTAAAGTCGCTGACTTTAACACTCACTCAGCCCCTCACTGCATGGGTTTGAATCCTGGCAGGGTCATTCAGATTTTCATGTGAAGAAGCCTTCCAGCTGGCTTGCGGTAGGTCAGTGGTTCTACCCGGTTGCCTCCATGCATTCGGGTCTTCCTCCACCTGTAATTAGCTGGACGTCGCTAAACTCAAATAGTCATATGGCAAAGGTGTACAACTCTTTCTAATGTCACCCAGCAAACAAAGGTAGCTCCAGGCGTGTGTTCAGTTTGGCAAACCATATGCAACCGTAAGCTTACAGCCAGCTATGAAAGTGTCTCAGTGTCATAAACCACAATGTCACATATACCTTTGTACAGCATAAGGCGCACGTGAACAGCATGGTATATGGTCCTAAGACAAGTCCATTTCAGACTGTAAGCGACCTGTTGCATACTGTTTGGCATACTGAACGCACGCCAGGGCTGGTTAGGATATTGCAAAAAGTATTTACCAGTGGCATGATACCACTGTGAGGCAGCACTATTTATTTCTCATGCAGACAGAGCTATAAGTAACTGAAATTCTGTCAAAAGGATGCAAAATCAAGCAAACAAACAGAACCCGGCTTTGATTAGGTATCAAACTAGGGAAGCTGTTGGTAAGATATAAAATGCAATACCCCTTCTGTTACAGACATTATAGGAATGGAAAGCAGCGCATTGCTACTTTACCTTTTAGTAGAATGATTAATGACCAATCTTGTGTTGTGTACATCTGATGGAAAGGGCACATATTTTTGTTGTTTTGATTGGAGCACAATAAATTACTGTACAATGCTGGCAGAGATGCTTTTGTCAAAAACCATGAATAGTGTAATGACGGATTATTCAGATTTCCCTATTTACCTACATGTAGGTACTAAGAAGCCAGGAGCTTAATGATTTTTGAGGACACCTAATTAGACATATGTTTATAAGATAGTGTTCTATAAAAGAATTATCAAAGCCTTGTCTTCTTTGTAGATTGGTGATATAGATATCCTTCTACTTAGTTTAACCCTTTCCCTCATATAGACTCATTTTGACGCACTCAGTAGGTACCACATAAAGCCTGATCTGCAGAAAACCACAGTTAAACCTTACCAAATTTAATTATAAAGTCCTCATTTCCAGACCACTGAGGAGCAGCGAACAGCATAAAACCTGATCAGCCTGCGAGTTACTCGCAGGCTGATCTGGTTTTATGCTGTTCGCATAGGTCTTTTCATGGTTTCCTCTATGAGGGAAAGGGTTAAGTTACTGCTGTAAATGTTTACAAGGTTGCTTCAAGTATAAAACAATTAAACAAAATGCATATAGTTTGCAAACTGATTCAGGTTTACCTTTTGGATTTATTTACTGGTCTTACTAATACATTAATTTGTCATAGGTATAATCTAATCTTACCTGGTTTTCTAAAGTACCATAAAATGCCATGTATTGTGCCCATCCATGTATATAGTCTGCATCCCGACTTTGTCAGGCTCAGAACCTTGGGAAAAAGAATTTCCCTTCTATTATGCACATCTCTTTTTCGTGTGACAAGGAGACAGCCATCTTGTTTACCCACGGTTGTTTTGCGAATGTTTGATTGCACAACAATTGAAAATGTCCTACTGTTTCTGTAAGTCAGGTGTAATGCAGCGATTATTTTTACACCTTTAGTACCCACATGCATTTGCATTGCTACCTTGTTAAAGCTGATAGTTCGAGTGATAGTCTTAAACTACCAACACCTTCTAGTTTGTTTGTTGCCATTCTCCTAGTCTTACCATGGGTAATTGAAGTACACAATTACCATGAACCAAACAGCTCTGTCCAAAACGAAACTTACTTGTCAGAATATCGTATGATTGTTTTAACAACAATAACTAACTGTTAATTATGGGCAGTCACAGTAATGACAATTGTTTTAATGTTGTCAGTTAATTATTATTTAAAGCACAGTACAGGACTTCTGGTTGAATTATAACAAAATATAAACACCAATATGATTAAGAGAACAATGATTTCGTAAGCATCTATTGTACAAAAACATGATAGAAATCACAAACAGACAACAATTGACAGGCAAGTATATACTATCAAGCTTTAACTATGAAATTTACCCTTAGACTTTATCATATGGCTTCTCTAGTGGGTGGGGTAAAGTTTGGGAAAATTCGAAAGAATTGATATCTCATGTTTTGTGTGCACCTCCTTCGTCAGAAACAAAATATAAGAAAAAATGCACACAATACATAACATTTTACAGTAATGTTCTTGTAGAGTTGTGGACACAGACAGGTACTGTTCCTAAAGTAATGTGAGTTGTGGACTTTGACTGATTTAGTTATGTACTGTTATCCATCTCTCCATCCCAAAACTGTGACACAGGTAATGTTCCTGATGAGTTATAGACAAAGGCTTGTCAGGTTTTAATCTATTTCTGTAAGCTCTATGTTCCTGGTGTGGACTAAGGCTGGTTTGGTTATGTACTGTTTCTTTGGGTAATGTTCCTGATGAGTTATAGGCACAGGCTGGTACTGTTCCTAATGTAATGTTCCTGTTGAGTTGTGGACTAAGGCAGATTTGGTTCCTACTGTTTCTGGAGGTAATGTTCCTGATGATATATTTTTGACTGAATTACAGCATATGTCCACAAATTTATTGATCAACCCTCATATTGTTCCTGCAGGTCATGTTCCTGTAGAGTTACAAAAACAGGCTGGTACTATTCCTAAAGAAATGTTCCTGTTAAAGGCTGATCTGGTTTGTACTTTAGGTAATGTTCCCAATGAGGTGTGGACCAAGGCTGACCAAAATTTATTCTCAGTGTCTATTCTAGGATGCAGGGTTGTGGGATTCACCATTTTTTATGAATTCACCTGCAGGCAGTCTGGTGGGCGGCATCCAGTAATGATGTCCTCCCTCTAACTTAACAAAGTTAACCGATCTTAACCATATTTGGTCTAAGTGTATACGGGCTCATTATCTCAGTTCCTTTTGTTAACCAACCAGATTGCCCCAGACACTCTGGAGTTATGGCCCTTGAATTGATGAAAAATGGTCAAATTAACAGTGTCCGTTATCTAACATGAACTGATCTTAATTGTACTTGGTCAAAATGTATTTGGGCACAATATCTTGGTTCCTTTCGATAACCAGTCAGATTACCCCAAACACTTTGGAGTAATGGCCCTTGCATTGATGAAAAATGGTCAAATTAATAGTGTTTGCCCTCTAACATGAACTGATCTTAATCATACATGATCACAATTTATTTGGGCACAATATCTCGTTTCCTTTCTTTAACCAGCCAGATTGCCCCTGACACTCCAGAGTTATGGCCCTTGAATTGATGAAAATGGTCAAATTAACAGTGTCCGTCTCTACATAAACAAACATGAACTGATCTTAACCATAGTTTGTCACAATGTATATGGGCACAATATCTCGGTTCCTTTCAATAACCAGTCAGATTACCCCTGACACTCAAGAGATATGGCCCTTGAATTGATTAAAAATGATCAAATTTACAGTGTCTGCCCTCTAACTCAACCAAACATAAACCAATCCTAACCATACTTTGTCACAACGTATATGGGCACAATACCTTGGTTCTTTTCAATAACCAGCCAGATTGCCACTGACAATCCAGAGTTATGGCCCTTGAATTTATTAAAAATGATCAAATTAACAGTGTCTGCTCTCTAACTCAACCAAACATAAACTGATCCTAACCATACTTTGTCACAATGTATATTGGCACAAAATCTTGGATTCTTTCGATAACCAGCCATATTGTCAGTCCGGCGTTATGGCCCTTGCAGTGAAGAAAAATGGTCAAATTAACAGTATCCACTCTCTAACATGAAGTTTTTGTATTTGGGCACAATATCTTGGTTCCTTTTGTTAACCAGCCAGATTGCCCCTGACCACTCTGGATTATGCCTTGGATTGATTAAAAATGATCAAATTAACAGTGTCTGCTCTTTAACTCAACCAAACATAAACCGATCTTTACTAAACTTGGTCATACTGTCTATGGGCACACTGTTTTGGTTCCTTTTGATAACCAGCCAGATTGCCCTAGACACTCTCAATTATGGCCCTTGAATTGATTTAAAATGGTCAAATTAGCAGTGTCAGCTCTTTAACTCGAACAAACATAAACCCATCTGTACCAAACTTAGTCACAATGTATATTCCCACAATATCTCTGCTCCTTTAGTTAATCAGCCAGATTATCCCAAAAACTCTGGCGTTATGGCCCTTTAATTGGTGAAAAATTGCTGAATGAACAGTGCCTGCTCTCAAACTCTTAACTAACATGAATAAATCTTTACCAAACTTGGTCATAATGTATATGGGCACAACATCTCAGCCAAATTTAATAAATGGCCAGATTATCCCTCATAATATCCAACAATGAAAAAACAAAAAGCACATCACATTTCTTTTCCCAATGCCATTTGTCTCAGGTATGTTGATTTAGTTGAATGTAGATTTATCATTCATTGTATTTATTTATATGCATACCCAGAGCTGGGTGGAATAAGTTACCCAAATATAAACACACAAAAATATTTCTGGTGCATTAATGTTATGAGCTCTGTAATTAAGAAAATGTTTTGTGTTTTAAAAATATGAATTAATCATTCTATAATCCTTTGTGCTTGCAGAGGAAATGTCAAAGCAACTAATAACATATTTCTATAACATATTTATAGAAAAGATGGCATTGGTCAATCCTGACAGCAAAGAAATTCCGTCTTCAGTTACAAGCACTGGCAAAAAAAACAGTGTATTGAGAAAAAACAACGAAAATCCAAAATTGAAAGTTATAAGACACTCCTGTTGAAACAAAGAAGTCAAAATTGTAGTCAATTTTATATGTAAATTTGGATGAAATAAAGGGTATTGAACTCAGTGTGTTTTAGTGTAACTTAAAAAATATCTCCCCTGTTTTTGGATGGTAGGGGAGAAAACCCCCCATTGAAATTTAAAACATAGAATAGATACTAATTATATTCCTCTAGGATATATATGTTCCTAATGAGTTGTGGACACAAGCTTGCTTGGTCTAATACTTTTCATGTAGACAATCTTCTTGATGAATTGTGAACACAGACTTGCTGAACCTAATGCTTTTCATGTAGACAATTTTCCTTATGAGTTGCGGACCCAGGCTTTTTATTATGCCGGGGTGAAGTCCTCGCAGAACTATTAGATTGGGGTATGTTGTGTGGGTGGTGCATCTTTTACTCAGGACGGGTTGACGGGACGGATTAAATTTATTTTTGGTGCACATATTTATCCTAATAAAATGAAGGTCAAGATTGATTTTGGGCAAAATCCATAAATTTTCAACATAGTTATGGCCCCTTTTCGACATAGAATTAAAAAAAACAACCTTGTCTGAACAAAAAAAGCCCAAACAAATTTGCAGATTGTAATAATTTTTGGTACACATGTTTATCCCCCAAAATGGTCAAATCTGTAAATTTTTGACAAAGTTATGGCCCTATTGAAAAATATGGAATTTTATACTTGTGACGCACATAGCTTTGAAATTATTTGTATTACAGACTTGATACTTCACAGATATATTATTCAGGACATGAACTTGCACACCTGGGTATTTTCATCGAAACGTCATTGAAGTTGACAGAGTTATGGGCCTTTGATTTTTGCACCTTGGTATTTTTATCCCCCCACCAAAAAAAAAAGAGGCATATAGATTTGCCTTTATCCATCTCTCCATCCCAAAACTGTGACACAGGTAACTCTGAAGGTATTTGTGCTACTGACTTTAAACTTAATTAATATATTACACAGGACATGACTTGTGCACCTGGATGTTGGCCTTTATTTTGGAAAATGTGACGGGTGGGGGGCATCTGCATCCTCTGGACACATTTCTAGTTATAGTCATAAAGTCTCAGCCAAGTTTGAATATGGCTGATATTGACCAATTAGGTCAGGAGTTATGCCCCTTTTAATATAAAAATATGCCAGATTTCACTTTGTTAAGACTCTAGCATCTTTTTTTATATACAAATCACTTTGTCTGTCCTTTGGTCCTTCCATCTGTCCTGAATTTTTTTGTCCGACCTTTAACGTAACAATGCCTTGCTGGATTTCCAAATTGTTTTGCACAAATGTTAAGTATATATAGACAGAGTGTCATTTGAATGATCCAGATTGCTAGCTCAAAAATCAAGGTCATACTTAGAGGAACTCAAAAGAAAATAAATGCCAGTATTCTTGTCGGGTCTGTAATTTGGCTTTCCAAATAGTTTGGTATAAATGTTAACCATATTAAGACAGAGTGTCGCAAGAAAGAACTAGATTGCTAGCTCAAAGGTCAAGGTCATACTTAGAAGTTAACAATAGAAAATCAATGCCAGTATGCTTGTCCAGGGTGTAATTTGACTTAGATTGCTGGATTTCCAAAAAGTTTGTACAAAGGTAAAGTAAGAGTGTCTGCAGTTATTTTAAGTTGTATCTTTTGGTTTGAAGTGGGCACATAAGGGATAGTACGTTCATTGAAGGATTACAAACTGTTAACTTACTGACTTTGTGTTTTGCTGTGCTTAAAATCCAGACTACCTCTAAAGTGATCAAACTTATGTGACAAAGGTTACAAGCTACATTCTTCCTGCATGCCAGGACCATGTTGTTTTTTTTTTGACAGGTTTTGATGGGTATTTCATCTGGTAAATATCATAGTTATTGACTGACAAATAGCAGGATATTGGGGCTATTAATCACCTTCATTGATAGTTCTAGTAGTTTATTTCCTAATTTCAAACCTCTTTTATTATGAAGCAGCCGTGAAACTAAGGCTTCCATCCAGTAAATTGTTGGTTTAAAAAGAATGGGGTTGGGTAAAGTTGAAAAAAGTCTGGATTCAACATGGCATACAAGTGCACCATTGTAAGAAACTGAATACATTTTAAAGCAGATAAATATTTCTTCTTGTTGTAGTACTTAATTTTCAGCCCCATGGGCAGTCAGTCAGCTACATTGGTCTTAAATTAGGTGGCCAAAGTCTGTCTTTTGTCAGCTGTTTCTGTCGGAGAAGCTGTTTATAATAGCAGGATATCTCTCTTACTTCTGTGCCAGACAGTGTGCTTTCTCATGACCTTTGGTATTTCAGATCTGTTAATATGGCTTCTGAAAAATTAAGTTAGCCATCCATATTCTGAAATGTTCAGCGGAAATGTTCCACTGTTTTCCAGTGAATATTTTTTCCTTTCCAAGTTTCTCAGCATTCATTGAGTGTTCATACACATGGTAATGCCATTGTGTGATTGTTTATACGCGAGAGATAATTTTGTTATGTTATCAGTTCTGACATTACAAGGATGATTTGGCAGTGAATGTTTGATGGACATATTTGCATTCTGTATTTATCCAAAACTGTCTCTATAACCTATATGCTTATCATTGCCTTTTAGCTTTGAAATTTATAATGTCCTGAAATCTGTCATGCTGAAAATTACATCGTGAAATATTGATTTTTGAATTTTATTAGCTCACCTGAGCAAAGCTCAGGGTGAGCTATTGTGATCCCGTGAATATCTGTCGTGCGTCATGCGTCGTGTGGCGTCAACAATTTTTAGTGTTTACACTCTATCACCTTTATTTCTTAAGCAATCATCTTCACACTTTAAGACAATGTTTATGACCATAATGTCTCGATTGAGTTCGATTATGGCTGAGATCCGTCAATTAGGTCAGGAGTTATGCCCCTTTTAATATTAAAAAAATGCCAGATTTCACTTTGTTTACACTCTAGCATCTTCATCTTTTCAGCAATCATCTTCAAACTTTATTTTAAATTTTTATGACCATAAGGTCTCGATTGAGTTCGATTACAGCTGAGATCTGTTGATTAGGTCAGGAGTTATGCCCCTTTTAATACAAAAAATGCAAGATTTTACTTTGTTTATTCTCTACCAACTTCATTTTTTTAACAATCTTTTTTAAACTTTTAAGACAATGTTTATGCCCATAATCTCGCAATCGAGTTCAATTTTAACTGATATTGACCAGTTAATTTAGGAGTTATGCCCTTTCCACCATAAAAAAGCCAGATTTCACTTTTACACTCTAGCATCTTTATTTCTTAAGCAATCATCTTTCTCAGGTGAGCTATCAAGGGCTATCTTGGCCCTCTTGTGTAATATTTGCTCTTTATTAATTCATAAAATGTGATACTTTATAAGTCTGTTTAAACATCCCTGGGGCTTTGCTAACTAAGGTTGCAAAATTTACCTGATTAATCCCCCACCCACTTATCATCTTGCACAAAAGCATTCATTGTTTCATCATATTTTAAGTACTTTTTGTGTTTTTAATATTGTTTCATTCAAGGAATAAAAGTTGATAATGATTTGTACAATTAAAACAATGTAAATTACAATGTTTTTAATTATGATTTACTTCCAAAAAGGACATGTTTTTTTGTTTCAATAGCAAATTGATGGACAGAGTTAAACATATTTTTAAACTTTTTAGCAGAAGTAATTTGATCAGGAGCATCCATGAGAGTAGCATATCTGGTATGTATTTATTTCTGACATGCTGGATCACATGGACATTCCAGTGCTCATATCACTGATAAAGAATTATTTTAGTTTTAGATTTATAAGTTGAATGTTATACCACATAAAATGGATATTTAATTTTAAACTCAGTTTATTTTACAATGATTGGACAGAAAGGATCATCACTGATGATAATCTTCTTGCTGGCACTGCTGATGGTGCTCACATAGTTCTTGAGTAATTGAGTAACCAGGGAACATCCATATATAAATCCTCTGTAATAGACTGTGACATCACCTGCTTACATACATATAAATCCTCTATAAATAGACTGTAACATCACCCACTTACATATCGTCCATTGTAAGCCAGAAGGGGCTATCAGCCTTTATTTTACATATGCTGATAGCCCCTTCTGGCTTTCAATAGACGATATATAAATCCTCTATAAATAGACTGTGACATCACCGGCTTACATACATAAGTCCTCTATAAATAGACTGTGACATCACCAGCTTACATAATAAATCCTCTATATAAATAGACGCCCTTCAATTAATATCTTAATCAAGTTTGATGAAGTTTGATTAAAGTTGATGTTGGACAGATGTTTATGTATAATGAGTTATAATGGCCCTTCAATTAAAAGAAACTTTTACTATGTTTACTCTTATTTTCATTTCTCAAGCAGAATTCTTCAAACTCTGTGACATTTTGTATGGCTGCATCTCTCTGTCAATTTTGATGATGGCTTTTATCAACCCTGTAGGTCGGGAGGTATGTTAACCCTTTCCCTCATATAGACTCATTTTGACGCACTCAGTAGGTACCACATAAAGCCTGATCTGCAGAAAACCACAGTTAAACCTTACCAAATTTAATTACAAAATCCTCATTTCCAGACCACTTAGGAGCAGCGTACAGCATAAA
>CM037782.1:47301940-47320142 GCA_021229015.1 Solen grandis | reverse complement strand
TATGTCTTATTGAAACTATATATGTCTTATTGGGACTTCATATGTCTTATTGGGACTTCATATGTCTTTTTGAGACTAAATATGTCTTATTTGGATTCATATGTCTTATTGAGACTTAATATGTTATACAAAGTCTTCATATGTCTTATTGAGTCTCCATATGTCTTATTTAGACTTCATATGTCTTATTGAGTCTTCATATGTCTTATTGAGTCTTCATATGTCTTATTTAGACTTCATATGTCTTATTGAGTCTTCATATGTCTTTATTGAGACTTCATATGTCTTATTGGGACTTCATATGTCTAATGACTCTTAATATGTCCTATTTCGACTTCATCTGTTTTATTGAGACTTAATATATCTTACAAAGTCTTCATATGTCATAGTGAAACTTCACGTCTTATTGAGCCTTCATATCATATGCCTTATTGATTCTTCCTTGAAGCATTTAATGAAACTTAATATGTCTTTCTGAATTGAATCTTCTTTTAAGCATCTTAATCAAGTTACCATATTATTTATGAATGAAATATTCATATGTCTTACTAAGTATCCATATCTTTTGTATATAGGATCAGGTCAGTTTGGGTCTGTGTGCAAAGGACTGTGTAAGATGCGGGACGGCAAGAAAATCCCCGTGGCCATCAAAACTCTGAAGGCGGAGGAAGTGAATTCAAGCCAGGAGGTAAATCTAATAAACTGTATTATCTTGAGAGAGCATTCATTTCTAATCACACACAGTGAATGACTACACTTGAGACAGTTGGAAGGCTTATTATCAAATGAATGGGAGGAAGATAGCGATTTAAATGTTGAGATGAATTGATGATTATGTGTACTCGGTAGGAACAGGATTGATGGTGATAATGATAAATAAGGTTTGATGAAGTTGACAGTAAAATCGTTTTCAAGTCAATGGTAGATGATGATGATGATGATGATGACAGTGGTGGAAATTGTGATGCATTTATAAACATTTATGATTGATTTTACATATGATTTTTCAGCCTGAATTAATGAAAGAAGCCAAGATTATGATGCCGTTGAGTCACAAGCATATTGTGCGGATGATAGGTATGTATATCAGTTCGGCCCTTGCTGATTTAACTTGTTACAACATGAACCTATATGAACAATAAAAAGATTGTCAGTGACTCATAGGATGAAAGGTTGTACTGTTCACTTATCCTAAATTAATGGGAAGGCAGAGACAGAGGATATTTTTTCTGTGAGGATAATGCCCAGAACTGTTTGCAACTTTTAAGGATTTGGTTTCCTGCTCACATTTTTTATGCTAAATTACCACCTTAACAACAGGGATGCAAACGATAACATTAATGACTGTAACTGGTAACTTAAGTTTGATGTAATAATACACTGTCCCATCTTGTCTCAGTGTGTCTGGTTTTACAGAATTCAAAATCTAAATATATTATTAAGTAAATGTAGTGTATCAGAGATATTTATCACCTCCATTGATGGCCCTATTTCATGCCTAAATGATTGTGTATAGTTTGTTTTTTGAATCACACTTATTTATATCTGTGGTTGTTAAGTGTTAACTAAATGTTTTGTTGGTCCTGACCAGGTCTGTGCAAGGCAGAGTGTATCATGTTGGTGCTAGAGTTAGCTCCCTTGGGACCATTGAACTCCTTTTTACAGAAACACAAGTAAGTATTTTCTTGACTTTTCAATAGCCGTAAGTCAGTTTGCTTGTACAAGTTGGAAAATTAGTTTTTGGATTGACAGTTTACAAAAGGCTCATCAAAAGAGTGGTAAGAGAATCTGTCCCAAAGCTGGGAGGATGATGGGTTCCATCTTTAGTTGCAATATACTGCAATCATTTGAAATGATACTGGTATATTTCAGGTCTTGATGACCCAGTGTCAGGATAATGTCTCATGTGGATAAAACCTCCAAAAGGACTGCCTTACTGTCCATGAATATTTGTATTAGTGCCCTATTGTGTTATTCAAATGTATGTTCACAGTATCATGTACATTAGAAAATCTTGCATTGTATGATGTTGCAGAGAAACACCTCAGTCAAATGTTGTTGAGCTGCTGATGCAGGTTGCCATGGGAATGGAATATCTTGAGTCCATGAAGTTTGTCCATCGAGATCTGGCTGCGCGAAACGTGCTACTGGTGTCGGAGCATTTTGCCAAGATCAGCGACTTCGGCATGTCAAAGGCTGTGGGGAGGGACAATAATTATTACGAGGTAAGAAGTAAGAGTTTATGAAGTCTTTCATTTATATAGTATTAAGTGTTTTTCATGTCCATGATTAAAGTTGATTAAGCAGTATGCCAAGGTCTATATTTTTTTGGGTGCCTAGATAGTGTAGTGGTAACGTACCTAGCTTCTCACCAATGCATCCCAGGTTCAATTCCAGGGCACATATGTGAAAGGGTGCTGTGGTCGCCAATCCAGACATAAGGGTATTCTCTGATCTCTCTGGTTTCCTCCCACAAAAATTACCACATACAATTAATTATTAATTGTAATAAATTGTTTCATAATCAATATAAAATAAATGAAGTTTAAACTTTTTTTTATATGTATGATGAAAATTTCATATGTCACCACCAATTCTGAAATGGTAAAAAAAATCAAATTTTCTGAATTTTTTTTTTGTCAGCCTATTATTGATATCAGTTTCTCTTCGCAATTTGTTTTACTTACTGAGAGATACATGCATTGATTAAAAAAAAGTTGAGCCTCCATTTTATATAGCAACAATAATAACTGTAAAACAATTGAATCTAGAATTAATTTTAATCCCTTTTCACAACTCCTTCAGATAAGCTTTTTTGTGTAAAATCCTGTGTACATTTGTTCTACCTTGTTGCATTAAATTGTGCTACAGTTGTACATGATTGATAATGTAATCTAAAAAGGATTGAGTTAGTTATCTATCAGCATTTAAGGTCCATGATTAATACAGATCAGACAGTTCTGTAAATTTTACTTTTAACTTCACAAACATGAGGACTTTACAAAATATTGAAGATCTAAAACCCTTTAATATAGATACTAAAGCTAACGACTGTATACCTGTAATTTCCAGTTTTGCAATGTTCTTTGGTATTATGTGTTCAGCTTATTTCTGATACCAAAATCATGATTACAAAATTATTTTTTTTTAATTTCAAAATTTCAGTGCAATGCTTATGAGGTTTCCAAGCCAGACATTATTTGAAAGAAGTACTTTTTGTTTCACTTCAGGCTTTATGCAGTACCATTAATATGTCCTTGTATTGTGTAATTTTAAGGCCAAAGAAGCTGGCAAGTGGCCGCTGAAGTGGTATGCCCCTGAATGTGTCTACTATTGGAAGTTTGACTCAAAGTCGGATGTATGGAGCTACGGAGTAACAATGTGGGAGGCCACGTCCTATGGTGACAAGCCATACAGAGTAAGTGTTGATACTAATCTGCATTGGCCTGATACAAAGTTCATCACAGCTGTTGATAGGAGTGGTCCTTATTTAGTTTATTCCGATTTGTATTGGTCTCAATACACTGTTTATCATAGCTACTGTTTGCCAATGGTCCATAAACCAATTGTTTCAAAGCCACAGGTTGGATAGTTTGCATTAGTTTCAAGACGGTGTTTGTCCTAGCCACTTATGGCCTTTGGTCCTTAAACAGTTTGTTTTAAAGACACAAGTAGGATCCCTATGCAGTTAAATTCATAGCTACTAGGAGATGTTAATGAAGTTTATTTCATATCCACTGTTTGGAATTGGTTTTATTCATCATAGCCACTGTTTAAATTGGTCCTATGTATAGTATAGTCGTTGCTGTGAGTTTATTTTTCTACTTTGTACATATTCCTGGCCATTTAAATTATTATCTACTTTCACAAAGGGAGGTAAGGCTATATAGAAATTAGGTGCTCTATCCTGTCCTGTTCTGTTTAACAATATGTCCACTTTCTTTTCATATTGTTAAGTATAGGTGGTTTAGTGGGGTTATTCACCTTCTTCAGTATTAGGTCTAGTTTCTTATATTTTTATCAAATACGCTATTGTCTATTGTTCCTTATAGCATAACAACAGCTACTTTTGGAAGCAGTTCATTAAGTTCATGCGTATATTTCTAGCCAGTTTGAATAGATAAGAGTCTTTTTGTGCTGTATGTTTGGGTTTTTTGACCATGTAAATATACAATTCATGCCTTGTATGCGACATATGAATAGCAGTATAACCGAAGACCATGTTGTGTCCTGTTTTTGACTCAAGATGAATGATATGGATGCTTGGATTCAGCATAAATGATTATAATATGCATAGTAAATTGTGATGTTTGACAGGGAATGAAAGGGCAGGACATACTGCGGTTTCTGGTTGAGGAAGAACGTCGTTTGGAGAAGCCACAGCACTGTGACCCAGACGTGTATAGTGTGATGCTCAGATGCTGGGAGTACGAGTAAGTTACATGTGTATAGCGCATATTTGTATTTGTAAGATGGGTTGGTGTGTAGTCTGTCATTGTATTGTCAGTCTTGTGTGTAGGATTTTGGTGTGTAGTGTGTTATTGTGTAATCTCTTGTAGCTTGTCATTGTGTAGTCTTTCAGTGTGTAGTCTCAGTGTGAAGTCTGTCAGTGTTAAGTCTGTTACTAAGAAGTCTCAATTCCTGTCACTATGTAGTTTATATGTGTAATGGAGTGTATTTATTTGGTGTTAAATATAATTGTGTAGATGAAACTGAAACAATTGTTTTACATCCATCATGCAGCTAAAGATGAATAACCCCTTTAATTTTAATGGTGCAGTGATTATATAAAAGAATTCTTAATGTTGTTTGTAGGACAAGGAATACATAGAACTTTTTGTGGTTTATTAAACTAGTTAAATGAATACACACTGGGATTGATTGTGGTTTAATCAGTTAGAGTATGTAATAAGCTGGGAGCTTTTATTTCACTAGGGTTGGTGATAATGCAATGTTCATGTTAGGTGTTTTTCTGTGGTATGGCAATATCTCATGTGATGTGACAATATTCATGCTATTTCATGGGTGGTTTTATATGATATAGCAGTGTTTTGATTTAACATTATAGTAGATGGAAATATTTAGATTTATTTACTTTATAGATTTTAACCCTTTCCCTCATAGAGGAAACCATGAAAAGACCTATGCGAACAGCATAAAACCAGATCAGCCTACGAGTAACTCGCAGGCTGATCAGGTTTTATGCTGTTCGCTGCTCCTCAGTAGTCTGGAAATGAGGATTTTATAATTAAATTTGGTAAGGTTTAACTGTGGTTTTCTGCAGATCAGGCTTTATGTGGTACCTACTGAGTGCCAAAATGAGTCTATATGAGGGAAAGGGTTAATAATAACTAAATAAGTGGTTGCATTGGTGATTTACATATAACTGATTAGGAGTAAGTTAGTTTAGTGTTCTTTTCGGATGTTTGCATGGTGGTGTGTTCTCTTGTTACCATGGAGTCCTTAATAGTATCTTTTCTGACGTCTTGTGAGACAAATATTATCTTACTTTTATTGACACAATTATTCACTGTCAGACTGTTTTCATTTGTTACTAACATAGTTTCTTGAGTATACATATATTGTTTCTCGCTTTTATCTGCCTTAAAGCTGTCAAGATCATAACTTACGTTAAATTTAAATCTTATCACATGGTATGACACATTTTCTGATTGTTGTGATAAATAAATTATCTTGCTAATTGTTGCATGATCAGTTTTCACCTAGTAATAACATTATTTTAAAAGTCTTAGTCTGGGACAACTCCACAGGTTTTGCTTATTTTTGATAATCTATATCTTGTTTTAGTTGAGATTTAAAAATGTTTATTTTGAATACTGCATCATTTAATGAAATAATTCCTGATGATGTAGTTATTTTTTTTAGTTCACAGGCATTTATGCTTTTGCAACAGGGGCTAACTCCATTAAATTCGAAATCAAAATGTGTGTGTTGAATGGAAACTTGCAAAGTATATCAATTACAAAACATACCTTTTTAGAAAAAAAAATAAGAGAAAAAAATATTTAAGAATGTGTCATTTATTTTTTTAAGGTTTATAATTTTCTCACATGATTTGACAAGTGTTTAACCCTTTCCCTCATTTAGACTCATTTTGACGCACTCAATAGGTACCACATAAAGCCTGATCTGCAGAAAGCCAAACTCAATCCTTACCAAATTTAATTGTAAAATCCTCATTACCAGACCACTGAGGAGCAGCGAACAGCATAAAACCTGATCAGCCTGCAAGTTACTCGCAGGCTGATCTGGTTTTATGCTGTTCGCATAGGTCTTTTCATGGTATCCTCTATGAGGGAAAGGGTTAAAGATATGTTATAGATGATAACTAACAAAATATAATCCAATTAATTCTATATGATAAATTACAGGAGTTTTCCCAGGCTTACTCAATCTTAAAAACTGTATTATAACAATATCTCTTGCATGGTATTCTGTATATCTAATTTCAGCAAGCACAGTCGCCCTACCTTTTCAGAGCTACGGTCCCAGCTTGCAAGCATATACACCAGGATGCGAGGAAGATAGCATTGGATGACTGTAGAGTTTATTTCTCTCTTACATTTTACAGTCAGTGACACAAATATTGTTCCATTGAAATCATTGCCAACCGAATGTCCGAAATCGAAAGACCTGGTATTGTATTTACAGGAAAAATATCCAATACACCAAGTAACTATCCATCACATGGTATTCCTGTATGGCGAATGGATTCCCCTGTTGACTAATTTGAATATTTCTGTGAACGTCAGAAAGGAGGTTTTTCTTCTGCAAACTCAAATATATTTATGTATATAACACAATCATAACTTTAGGGAAGTTTCATTTTTGTGGTAAATATAGCTGTATTTTTAAATTAATTTTTCACTAGCTGAGTCATTTACTTGTTGAATTTAATCACAATCAAAATGCAGAATTTGTAATATTGACAAAACTACGACGAAAAAGCATAGTTGAAGAAGTTATTTTTCTTCACGTTTATGATAAACCCTCTCAGCTGCTTATTGTCTTTTGTTTGTTTCCTAATTCGAGGATACATGTATAACTTCATGGAATTATTAATTGTTACTGCGTGATTGCTGCACATAATTCCAGGATTCATTCTTTCTTTATTTCAAGAAATTATCCATTTAATGTGCGTTTAAGTTTATCTTAGAATTCATTTTGTATTTTAAGCATTTAATTTTTCCACAAGTTGATGATTAAAGCCCTCATAACCTTATTGATAAGCTTGTATTGATTTCAAACACAGAACATTTGTCAGTTCTCTTGAATTTTTTAATAGGCAAAAACTGCAAATCTACAAATGATATTGTGTGATTTAGTGTAAAGATTTGTATGAATGAATTCAAATTGACTTTTTAATTGTTGATATTAGTTGTCCACCAAACTGAAAATTGAAAACATCTTTTGCATAAAAATGTGGACTGTTTCATGACGTAAGTATTTATGTTAATTTATTTATGAACAATATTTGTCTTAAAAATATTTATGTATAACACATTCATAACTAAAGGTTTCATTTTTGTGGGAAATGTAGCTGTATTTTTAATCAGTAGCTGAGTCCTTAATTCACAACGTTAATGATATACCCTGTAAGGTGCTTTTAAATAATGTTTTTTGTTTGTTTCTTATTTCTATGTGTATGAACTTCATGAAATAAGGAATTAAGTTGGTTACTGAGCATATTTCCAGTACCCGGTACTCGTTATTTCTATATTTCTGGAAACTACTCAAGAAGTGTGCTTAAATGTTTATCATAGAATTCACTTTGTATTTTCAGCCCTTTTTTTTACCGTAATTTAATAATTAAAGCCCATTTCATTTTATTTATATTCTTGTATGGATTTCAAACATTGAAACCCTTGTCAGTCCTCTCAATTATTTGATAGACAAACACTGCAAAACTACAGATATTGTGCGATATAGGGTAACATTTTGTATGATTGAACTCATATTGACTATTTATTTGTTGATATTAAATGTCTACCAAAGTGGAATGCAAGAACAGCTTCTGCAGTGAAAAAATATATATTATTTTTAGGTCTGTCTGTCACAAAACTTTAATGCTGACAATAACATGTAAGTCTTTCCACCTATGGCCACCAAACTTCACAGGTGCATGCGCCTTGATGAACTCTACCCACCAGGTGACCTTGACCTGCAAATGACTTTGACCCCCAAAGGCCCCCCTGGGTGGGCATGTTGTTCATTCAAGCGGAGCATTGACCTGACCTACTGAAATTGGTTACTGAAGGTGGAATATTCCATTTGTATGGTTTGGTAAGTTGCTCAGAAATATTATTAAAACAGAGCTGTGTGGTATTTAGTGTGAACCAGTGGTCTACCAATCACATGGTATTCCTGTATGGCGATTGGCTACCTCTTTTGACTTAATTTTAATATTTCTGTGAACATTGGAAAGGTCAAAGTTTTTTTCTTCTGAAAACTCAAATATATTTATGTATATAACACAATCATAACTTAAGGGAAGTTTCATTTTTGTGGGAAATGTAGCTGTATTTTTATGAATTCAGTGGCTTAGTAGTTGTTGAATTTTAAAAGTGAATCATATTCAAAATACAGAATTTGTAATGTTGACAAAACAACAAATCGAATAGTTGAGGAAGTTATTTTTATTCACATTCAAGATAAACTCTCCCAGGTCATTACCTTTTTGTTTCTTAATTCTAAAATACACATATTAACTTCAAGGAATTACAGTAATGTGCAAAAAGTATTTGACATGTTAATGTTACGTTTGTGTCACGACATGCGTCATCGTCACCAAGGTATACAAATTTTGAGTTAAAAATAAACATTTAACCAAAACAGTGGTAACTTTGACTAACCTAGTACTTGTAGTAAGATATCCCTTATTCCAGATTACTGACATGATTTGTCGAGGCAAGGTGAGATAAAGGCTTTGAATGAACTCTAGGTCAATACGGGTCCAATTGTCAGAGATGGCGCAGTAGAGATCCTTGTTTGTATTGATAGTACCAGTTTTTCAGACAACTCACTGTGCAATCTCCCGACATAAACATCTTCAAAAATGTATGGTTGTTTATCAAAAGACAGTTCAACTGCGAATAATTCCTGTATACATTACACTCTTTCTTACTTTCAAGCAACTTTCCATTAAATGTGCTTTAACGTTTATCTCAGAATTCTCTTTGTATATTTAGCATTAATTCTATCATTGACTAAATGATTAACGCTTTTTTCACTATATTGATTTCAAACACTGAACTTTTAACAGTTTTTTTTTATTTATTTTATAGGCAAACACAGCAATGCTACAAATGATATTGTGTGATTAAGGGTAATGTTTTGTAGGACTGAACTCAAATTGAATCTTGAATTGTTGATATTAATTGGCAACCAAACTGAAATGCGAAAACATATGCATCAAAAATGTGGGCTGTAATATAACATAATTATTCATGTCCGTGTATATTACATGTAATTTATTTACAGTATTTGCCATGTGTACATATGACAGACTTTAAATATGGCAGGTGCATCTGAGGTAATCATTATCTATATTGTTGATTTGATATCCTCCATTATCTTGTGATAAGGGTTTTGTTTCTAGGCATGACCAGGTCAGCTGCTTTCAAACAATTTTCCATACAAACTCATATGTTCTTTCATGTGTAAATCAGCCTTGCATTCAGTTACGAATAACGCTCAAAACTGTTCGCAACACTTATGGATTGCTTCCCTGCTTGTATTTATATAATGGGTATGCATTCACATAAAATGTTTACATGCTTTTAATGATAACTAAACGCAGGATTAATCAGCCATGGATCACATGGTATTCCAATGCAGTTACTGGATACCCTGATATGAGCAGGTCCATACTCAAGTTTAATATACAGTACAACTAGATTTATGTAGATAAAAAATCTGATCAAATAGAGAGCTATTTAAAGACTATGGAAAGTGGGTTTAATGACAGATAGTTGGTTTGTTGTTGTTCTTTTACATCATTCTTTGGGCCTCTGTGGCCAAGAGGGTAAAGTCGCTAACTTTAACACTTACTCAGTTTATTATTTAAGTTTGTTGAATAATGATAGGAGTGTGGAGGTCCATATTAACGTTCTTGTGAATGGATTTAATTTCATTTATGTTGCTTTCATACATGCATAGAAAAAATGGACCCATCCACTGCTTAGATGTGTCATTTTATACAATATCAAAACAGTTTTTTTAAGATTGACAGCATTACATTTTTAAGTCTAAACATGGCCTACATTGTTTAATGCATCTTGTGAATTACAGGAGGTATTCATTTGTTGAAGACTTTATCTATATTATAAATATATTTGTATATATACTTTGTGATGATGTTTGCTGCTAATGTTTTTTTTATCATTATAGACAGATTTTATAGTTTAAGAACAATATACGTGTATACTTAAGACAAATACATGTATCCTTTGTTCTGGATTGAACCTTGAAATAAAAAAAGCTACTTAATCTTAGAATCTTGAAAATGAGAAGAAACACATTCCAGATCCTTATTTTCCAAAATATTTAAGTACATGATTATGTTGACATGATTAGTTATCATACTGACAAGCAATATTGTTAGTAAATGAAATATTCAGGTTTTGTTATAAGGAAAATAAAAATGTTGAAATACGCCCCCAAGTAACAAAGTGTATTAAGTATTTTTTCAATTTTTCCGACATCTAAACTGTTGCATATGAACATAGGTACTATTTTACGTATACATATAATTGTTTTTGATCAAAATTTATTTTGCTCATCAATCTTGCTGATTAGTATGTCTGTTTGTAGATATTAGAACTCAGTAAGAGGATCTGTACAAATTAGGTCCACATGATTGTCTAAAGTTCAGACTGTTAAGCACAAAAGAGACAAGTTCAGTGTGAATACAAGGTGGGATGCTTGCGGTATTAATCACCTTTAGTTATAGTATTAGCCTTCATTGTATTTATGTATTGTTGATAGAGATAGTATATAAAATAGAAATGGGCCAAAATAACTTCATTTTCACTGTATAAGTGTCATGCAGTTGGATGATACATATTACTATTTTTTGTAAGTTTTGAAAAATGTATTGAATATATTTTTTTTAAAAAAAATTTGAGCATCTGAATAGACTTTCAAAATACTTGTCATCTTTTTTCCTTTGCAGTGATCTTCCTTTACAAGTGCCACCACATGGAAAATATATCAGATTCAAATGATTTCTTAAAGGAATTGTATTTTTCTTCTAATGTATTTTTCATATTTTATTTCATATACAGTTTTTTAGTGTTACTTAATGAAAAAAAAGAACAAAATAAGCAACAACAACACAACAAGTTGTGAATAATTCAAAACAAAAATATGAAAGGAAGATATTTGCCAATTTTTTTTTTTTTTTTTTACATCCTTTTGACTGTCAGGAATTGTACATTATGTTGTACGTATGTATGGTAGCAGTGAATACTGCAACGGAGGTAACTGCTTTGTGGATGGCTTGTGCCTTGCCATCATCATCATCATCATCATCATCATCATGATTATCATCACCACCATCATCAAGAGAGGAAGTCACTCGGATATCTTCATTAACTTGATCTTTTAAGTATGTACATTATTCATGAAAATGTGTGAATATGTATAATAAATGCATAATATATATTTTTTTTATAAAAAATACCAGTCATAGATATTTTGAAATTAAAATAAGAGTTTGTCAGAATCATGTATAATGGACCATTTAATTTATGTTAAAATATTACTTTTTTTGCTGAATGGGAAACAAGTTGTTTCAACTTGTGAATTCATAGGTTGGACCAGTACTTTGCACTTTAGATTAGTCACAGACCAAGCACCCTTGGTTTAAGACAATCTGTAAATTATCAATTGTTCTGACCTGATTGAGCCATTAATGAACAGGAATTTTTTTATCAGGGTCTCCTCTGTTTGCTCATACAATATTGAAGCTCATATTTTTCATATTCCATTTAATTTTTAGTTAATTGATATTCATCAAGTCAAAGATTTGTACATGATTATTCATAATGTATGGAGTTAAGAGATAGAATTGTCAGTAAATTTCAGATGGTTTGTGGTTTGTATAAATATGGAACAGTGGACTTGGTTAATCTACTGATGATAATTTTCCAGAAATGTAGAGCATGGCTTTATACTATATAAATCTTTAAGAAGTATATATGATACCTTACCAAATTTAATTATAAAATCCTCATTTCCAGACCACTGAGGAGCAGCGAACAGCATAAAACCTGATGAGCCTGCGAGTTACTCGCATAGATCTTTTCATGGTTTCCTCTATGAGGGAAAGGGTTAAGAAGTATAGATGATAGATTCAAATACCTGCACAGGTTTATCTTTTATTTCATTATATGGAGCAGTGTTCTATATTTTGTTCATCATGGTAGAAGCTTATTTTCTTAGATACTGATATTTGACAGAAACATGTTCTATTTGATATTGATGTATTTTGGGTAATGTATGTTGGCCCTGATAGAATTTTTTTGCTCGAGAAATTATTGGTTAGAAATAACAACGTCAGCAAATGTAACAACCTTGTAACATATAAACTTATAACCATAAGACCTGTATAAAATGTTTTAAAATGATAATTTTAATCATTTTTGATAAATTCAAATATCAAATATAAAAGGATAAATGTAACATATTTCATGATAAATATGGATAATGTATCTAGCAATGGTTTGACCTACTTTATTTAACACTCAACTCATTTTCTATAAGATAGGTTGTATATAGTTGGACCAGGGTCAGTGAATGTTGCATGATGCTAGATGATATTTTCAGTATTTGCAAATTTATGTATTTATGTTCAATTTTGTTGAATAGATATGCTTACAAGTTTGTTGCCAGGGTATTATTTTGTACTGGGACATAAATGCTTCTTTTAAATAATTCTTCGAAGCTTTGAGTTATTTAAGATGTGAATTAACTTTACAAGGTCTACTTGCCTTATCACTGAAATTTTTCAAATTGAAGAGTTTAAAACTTATTTTTATTTTGGAGTTGAAGTCATTATTTATTATTAAAAAAATGTTGCCTAAAAGTTGAGAAAACAAAATTAATATTTTCAATATCTTGATATTGGGAAAGTGCAAAATTGGGATGTTTTGTGTGACAGAAACTAGAATTTTATAAGTGATAAATTAAGCCACATTGCAGTATTATATATATTAAGAAATAAGCCATTCCACTTCTTCCATACAGGTTATTAATTACAAAATAGTATGTAAAAGTTTCATTTTAATCTCAAGCTCAAATGGTATACTGAAACTACAATTGAATCTAAGAGTTGCGTTTGAGTTTGAGAGATTGAAAATCATACTTGTGTTTTTGTAAACATGAAGCTTGAATCAATACCATGCAGTGCCTATTTGGGTATATAAATATGTACTGTTTGCCACATGCCTCATCACATTAATCAATATCATTATCACTATGCACATAGAAAGTACACAAGCTGATCTGAAAATGATGTTTTTGTCTTACTAGTCATGTTTTTAATACAGAGAACTTACATATTTTTAATTTAAATATCAGTATGTGAGAAATTGTTCATTTGGATTATCTTGGCAATTTCAAGTTGCCGAGTTGATATGATTAATCCATTTGGAATTTCTAGGGTAACACTGGAAATCGGTTGAATTACATTTTTGTCTAAGGCTTAAATTTGATTCATTACCTGATGTTTTTTACGTTTATGAATTCTTACTATGTAGCATGCCTTGACCTTTATGATATCAGCATACGATGTAATTAAGAAAACTGTTCTTGATATATTGACGCAAGCAGAGCTTATCTACCTTTCACTTGATTTTACATTTACATATATTATGTGCTATTGTATACTCTTCCACTGTACATTCCTTATTCTTAACACCTTGTTACTGTTAAATTTTGATACTATATTTTAATAAGTAAATCATTGATTAATACAATGTGTTCAGTGATTGTGATTTCTTTCCACACATGATAGCATGCACATGCCCTCACGCTGGAATATTTGGTGAAATTACCATGCACAAACTTTATACATTATATTTTTGTTAGATATTTTTAAGCTCATCTAAGCACAAGTGCTTAGGGTCAGTCTTTCTGTTTGTCGTGCATCGTCATAAATTTCTTGTGAAATCTCTAGAAACCAATTGTTTCTTCATGAAACTTAGAGTGTTTGTTTTCATAAATTTTACAAATAAAATTCGAAACTGGGTCACATTGGGATTAAAAAGTAGGTTACTAGGTCAAATCCTAGAACACCTCAAAACAAGCATGTGAACACAACAGAGGCAACAACATTTTAGTCCGATCTGTAGGGAAATTGGTCATGAGGTTTATCTACATCAAAGCTCAGATAAGTTCACACACTTTTGCTGAAATTTAATAAAAATTGATCTGAATGTTTGTCTCTATTAAATTTTAGATGGGTTTGATTTTTGGCTTTTGGTGTCATAAATGAGGCACTCAGGTCAGAACTAAGAAAACACTGTGCACGCCACATGTTTAGCTTATACTCAATTGAACTTGGTCAGAATATTTGTCTTTATATAGTTTTGGGTACATTTAAACTGGGTCTTGTGGGGTCAAATTATAGATCGCTAGGGCCAATCTAACAACAAATTTTGTGAATATTCTTACTGCCACATGTAGACCCAAACTTAAATGAACCTGATTGAAATGTTTGTCTACAATTAATCTCATATGAGCTTGAGCCATATTGGGTCAAACTTTAAGGCACCAGGGTAAATCTTAGATAAACTTTATTAACATTCTGTATGCCACATTTTCGCTCTAAATTTGTTAGGTGAGTGATACAGGGTCATAGTGATTTATTTCTTACGCAAATTACAATTTTTCAAATAATCTTATGTGGTGCACTGTCGCCAAATTTTAATGATGTGGCCTTATAAAAATTAGTTATATTTTGTCATTTTTTGACTTGTGTATGACGAGCTATTCTACTCACCCTTGCGCCTGTCTCACTCGTAATATAAGATTTTGCATGCAACTCGACTATCATATATATTTATATATCTTAGTAACTATCTATGCTTATAGATTTAATACTCACTTATGCATTCAGGGGCATTAAACAAACGCATCTGATAAATCTTGACCAAGTATAATGCAAATTATTGCCCTTTTATATGTCCCCGAATAATGAGATATATAGAAGATTTACCTGTGGCAGCCGGTCTGTTGCTCGCTATCTAACTCTAAGATACGTTAGACTTGGTCACAAGGTGATTTAATTCAATATCTCGACCAAGTTTGATAATCAGTGTGCTCTCTAACTATAACAAACGTGAGCCGAAATTTACCAAAATTAGTCACAATTATCCCAGTTAGTTAACAAGCCAGAATGTATCAGGTACTCCATGTTCTTGAAATGATAAAAATCTGCAAAATTAGATATGCTTATGTTCAAACCTTGCCAAATGTGAAGTGATCCGTATCAAACTTGTTTACAGTGTGTATTAGCACAATATTTTGACCAAGTTATAAGCAACCAGAAATCACCAGCTACTTAGAGTTGTTGTCCTTAAAATTATAGAATTGCAGCACGGGCTAATTTTGCAATTGGTGCTCATATTTGGAGTTAGCAATTTTGGTAAAAGGATTACACGCAAGTTACTGTCATGATCATATCTTAGCGATCAGTTATGGGATTAACTTGAAACTTCATACATGTTCAGGAGCACCAGACGACAAAAATAGATAACTGATGTCTGAATTATTGTAAATTATGGCGCATAAAATACAAAGAGACCCAAAAAATAAATTAAAAGTAAATATATGTATACATGTAAAAGGAAATTAAAAAACGTTTTTTTTTTTACTTTACCTATTAGGAAGTGCGAGCGACCAACATTTTCCGAGCTGGTGGAGATGATGAGACGACTTTATGAAATGTTGAGTAAACGCATGTACAAGGAGTACATTCGTAAGTCAATGATCTTCGAATGAAATAGTGCAGAGTAACAGATCTGTCAACATCGGAATAAAAGAATACGCACTTCAGCAAGTCGATTATCTTGTAGAACAGCACGCTGTAGAACTGTAAAACTGTGCACAATAAATTTAAATATTCTGCATCTTGTAATACACGAGACCACAGCTGTAATATTCATAATAGAATTTTGTGTTTGAGAGAAACAAATAAATGTGTACATAGTTGTGAATTAATTACCCTTGGGTAAAACTGTGTACAGTGGAAATTTTAGCGAAAAAAGCCAGAGATGCTGGTGCGAAACTGTCAGTGGTCTTCAAATGCAATGCTAACAATCAGTAGCCAGTGTTCATCACGAACAACAGTAAAACTGTTAATCTACCATTACAACATTGCAAAATTCAAAATCTATATTTTCGAAAACAACACCGCTTTTGATCTTCGAATACAACAGTCAGCAATGCAAAACCTGTGATTTTCGAGTACAACAGTCACAGAGAAAACATTCAGAGCAAAATAAAGAAAATCTCAAGAAAAATTAATATTCTAGTACAACAGTATACAGAGCAAAACATAGTACAATATTCCACGGAGAAAATTCTGTATTATTTAAGTACACAACTCTACAGAGCAAAACCTGTGTTTTTCTAGTACTATCTCCAGAGAGAAAACCTGTGTTTTTCGAGTACAACAGTCCTAAGAGCAAACCCTGTGACATTGGAATCCATGATTGAAACTGTCATTAGAAAAATATTAGAAATCTTCAATTAAAGTCCGTTTTAGGAATGTTACATGTACATATATAGGATATTGTTTTGGAATAAAGCGATTAAATTAGGTTGTTTGCATTCTTTCTTATATACCGGATCATGCAGAGTCAGAGATCTTTGGTGCTTAGTATTCGTTAAAAAGTTTGAATTTCATTTATTTAACTTCTGAACAGAAAAATAGATCGCTAGTGAGATTCTTCTCGTTGGCAGCGATGATTGACGTGAAAGGAATCTGGGATGCCCGGAGAAATCCAACGCGTCCAAACAGTCCATCAAATCAAAGACATATTCAACAGAGATTGGAAACTCTTGTAACAGCCAGTGAAAAAGAGTGTTTAGGCACACAGCAGATCATTGAGTATTGCAAACTTTCATGAAAAATTATTGTAAATCAGATAAAAATATAAACATTTTACAGGCATTATTCATTTTCAGAATACTTTTATTTTTTTTATCTTATTGTATTAATAGGTATCGTTTTGATGGTAATGTTATGGTCTTTTGAAAGATACAATTTACTCTTACATACCTTCAATGGAAAATAAGACATTTGAAAACGTGACTTTGCGAAGATTGGACAATTTGTTACGTGCTTTTGTGAGATTTAGACTTGTTGATTATCTTTGTTTAATAAGCCTATGATCAAATATATACGCACTTTACAGACAAAGTCGGATCTACCTGGAATCGAGCCTGAGCTGAATTAGTGTTAACCATTACGCTATTCAGTACTGGGTCACCAATATCCTTTAAACGACTAAACATGTAAAATTGAATACAATGTAATGCAATACAGTACAAAACAAATGCATTCATGTAATACAATACAATTCAACGTTATATAGTACAAAATTTTAAAAAAACACATATCAATCATTATAGTGCAGTACAATACAGAACGTAATACAATACAGTACAATGAAATAGTAATCAATTCTTCAGAAGAAACTGAAAGTTTTATTAACTTTTTTTTATTTTGAAAAGGTCACTCGGAAATCTCATAGTTGAGGACAAAAGACTGTCGGTAACATTTTAGTCATCTAAATATCCCTTTTTTAAATTGATAAATGAAACCAATTATTTTATAGGTGTTCGTACATAAAATCATGACACGACATCAAATCTGCAGAACATTTTTAAGTCAACCCAAGTTAAGGACAAGAAAGTTACTCCCCTCACCGTTGGAGATACTATTTCAAGATATCCACTAGCGCAAAGTACTGGTATAACTCAGGAAATGTCAGTAGAAATAAGAATATGTTGTAAAACTTGTTTCCAAATCGACATTTTAATGATTATTTTATACAGGTGCATTCAAATAAATGACCAGAAATGTTAATTTTAAGCGCATGCTGACCTATAAAACTTTGGCCACTGCTACAAAATGCTTAACTATTAATTGCAAACTGGGGACATCTGTATA
>CM037782.1:47251840-47301840 GCA_021229015.1 Solen grandis | reverse complement strand
CAAGTGACCCTGGTGCAGGGGCATTTATCACCGTAGGCTATGATTGTAATCTTGGTAATGGCCATAAGATGATGTAATCCCAATATATCTAAGCTCTAGGCCTTGCAGTTTTGCAGAGATATTCAAGTTGCGTTTTTAAAATTATTTTTAGTTTCTGTGACCTAATTATGCAATGGACCAGAACCATTTATACAACTTTAGTAGACCTTCATCCAAGGAACATTCCTGCAAAATATTTTTCAAATTGGCCATAGGGCATTTACTGAATGCTTTTCGGTGGATTATAGGGAATTATCAGTGCATTAAAATATGCGAGGTAATCCCACAATTTTGAAGTCTTTTGTGAATAACACAGCTTATTTCTGGTCTTTAAAGCATTAAATAAGAAGAAAATTTGCTTGTTTTAGTGAAAGATCAATATATAATTTCATTCGTGAACTCGTGAAAATATCATTTTTTATGTTCACTCAGTGAAATAATTAATCGATCTTATACCAAAACAAACAATTCACAAAACAAACAATTATCCTCTATATATCTTGTCGATGTGTCAATAAAAGGATATACGCCCCCCCCGGCTCCTGCAGATCCGTACCCGAAGTCTGAAGAGATTTTCAGCTTAGCTTTCTCTCCAATACTCATCTGAAAGGAATATGATGCAATTATATTTGATTTAATTATGAACACATTTTGTTGAAATTATAGTAAAATGTTACCAGAACATACCCTAAACACCCATGTATAGTGTGCATCCATGTATAGCATACACTCCAAGTTTGAGGTTCAAAGCCCAGGAAAAATATATCCCTTCTCTAATGCATACCCCTTCATTGTACTTCGAGAATGCCCCCATTTTGTTTTGCCTAAGGTGTTTATCAGATGTTCCATTGCACTACAGGTGAACATGTTCTACTGCTCTGGCAAGTCAGTATTGCAACAATTATTATTCACCTCTCTAATATCCACATACATGTACAATTTGCATTGTTATCTTAATGTTAATTTTGGCTGATAAATTCATAATAGTCTTAAAATTCTGACACCTGTAGTTTGTTTTTAACCTAAAGTTGTCTAAAATTTTAAATATTATAAAAAAAAACCCCCCCCCAATATTTAAAATTCTATTATAGTTATGGGTGGTCTCAGTAAGGACAATAAAGGGTCCCCCCCCCCAACGAATAAAGTATCATTTCTGAAAAATCTCAAATTTCCCACATATATATATATATATATATATATATATATATATATATATATATCACAAGACAATTTGCAAAAGACCTGAGCATCTTAGTGGGTGGGGTAAAATTTGGGGTAACCCCCCCACCCACCCCCACCATGAATTTGTGTGTAGCATGCACACCCCTTCTTCAAAATCAAAATAGAAATCACAGAAAAGTACACTATACAGGAGTATTTATGGTAGACATATCTTTCTTTAAACATTTTTTTTTTCAAACTTTGTACTTCATAACATAAACAGTAAGTGTTAACTAGAACTGCCATTGTAATGGCACAAATACCCCCCGCACTTCGCTTTGTCACAGGAATGAAGTTTACAGTTCTTGTTTCAAGTTTCATCTTGATGCCTTTTATAATTTTTGAGTTACAGCCCGGACAAAAATCAAGTATGAAAATTTACAAAGGGCAATAACTCCAAAATAACGTGACAAAGAGTTATGGTTCTCGGTCACTGCACGCCCCCTCAATGTGATCTATCTACAATGAAGTTCATTTGATGCCTTTTATACTTTTGAGTACGGCCCAACAAAAATTAATCTGCAAATTTACAAAGGCAATAACTCCAAAATTATGTGACAGAGAGTTATGGTTCTTGATCACTGCACTCCCCCTCAATGAGATCTATCACATATGAAGTTTCATCTTGAAGCCTTTTATACTTTTTGAGTTACAGCCCAGACAAAAAAAAGAATACAAGGGCAATAACTCCTAATAGTGACAGAGATTAGGTTCTGCATGCAACCCCCTCATGAGCACCTTTGTAGTTTAATTACCTTTTAACTTTTACCAAAATTATAGTAAAGAATATCAAAATTATTACAGAAATGGTTCTTGGTCACTGCACTCCCCCTCAATGAGATCTATCCACATATGGAGTTTCATCTTGATGCCTTTTATACTTTTTTTGAGTTACAGCCCAGACAAAAAAAACCGACAGACGGTGAGATGGCCAGACAGACAAGCTGAATCCAGTATACCCCCCTTACAACTTGGTTGTGCGGGGGGTATAATAAAAACATTTTCTGAAAATACTTCTTTAAAATATAGAAAAGAATTTTAGTGTTCAAACATCTATTTTACCCATTTCAACTCTCCAATGACAATGCAATTGGGTGCAAGGCAGGCCACAAATTTTCATTCAATTTCAAGCAGGGTCTACTTGTTTTTCATTTAAAGAAGCCTTTCTACTGACTTGATTTATCCAGTTGCATCTGAGCACATAGGGTCTCAAGTAGCTGGAGGTCACTTTATGACAAATACTGTTGAAGCAATAGTTAACTCTAGTACATTTGAGTGGGTTTAGATTTTTACGCAATTCAAATTGGAAATAAAATAATATCTATTTACCTTCATCACACCTTCATCCCAACCTGAAAAAAAGGAAAAGAACAAGTATTATGAAAGTATTGCTTATGCAATACTAAGTCCCCTACCGGCAAATGGAAAACTAAGACCCCCCCAACACACACACAAACACAACCTGTATATTCTAATTCCAAGGGCCGTAATTCCGTCAAAAATCAATGGACCGGAATGAAACTCAAACTTGATCTGTAATTCATGGTGATAGACTCACACACCAAAAATTAGATGAATATAATTTAAAAAAAATCCGGAAAACTGCTATTTTAACGAAATTTTCTAATTCCAAGGGTCGTAATTCCGTCAAAAATCAATGGACCGGAACGAAACTCAATCATGATCTGTAATTCATGGTGGTAGACTATTTTAACGAAATTTTCTAATTCCAAGGGTCGTAATTCCGTCAAAAATCAATGGACCGAAACGAAACTCAATCATGATCTGTAAGTCATGGTGGTAGACTCACACACCAAAAATTAGATGAATATCTGCAAGCGTTTAGAAAAAAAATCTGGAAAACTGCTATTTTAACGAAATTTTCTAATTCCAAGGGTCATAATTCCGTCAAAAATCAATGGACCGGAATGATACTCAAACTTGATCTGTAAGTCATGGTGGTAGACTCACACACCAAAAATTAGATGAATATCTGCAAGCGTTTAGAAAAAAAATCTGGAAAACTGCTATTTTAACGAAATTTTCTAATTCCAAGGGTCATAATTCCGTCAAAAATCAATGGACCGGAATGATACTCAAACTTGATCTGTAAGTCATGGTGGTAGACTCACACACCAAAAATTAGATGAATATCTGCAAGCGTTTAGAAAACAAGAGGGCCATGATTGCCCTGAATCGCTCACCTGATTATAAATGAGCAACATATGTTGGATTTTTCATATTGACCTACTTTTTGACCCCACATGGCCCACTTTTGAACTTGTCCAAGATTTAATGGAAACAGACATTCTGACCAAGTTTCATGAAGATATGGCCAAAAATGTGGCCTATGGAGTGTAAACAATGTCTTTCTAAGATTTAACCTCATGACCTTCTTTTTGACCCCACATGGCCCAAATTCGAACTTGTCCATGATTTTATGGAAACAAACATTCTGACCAAGTTTCATAAAGATTGGGCCAAAAATGTGGCCTTTAAGTGTGAACAAGGTTTTCCTAAGATTTGACCTCATGACCTACTTTTTGACCCACATGACCCAATTTCGAACTTGTCCAAGATTTTATGGAGACAAACATTCTGACCAAGTTTCATGAAGATTGGCCTAAAAATACGGCCTCTAGAGTGTTAACAAGCCAAATTGTTGACGACGCACGACGGACGCCGGACGAAGGGCCATCACAAAAGCTCACCCTTGAGCACATTATTCTTAGGTGAGCTAAAAAGTCCGGAAAACTGCTATTTAAACGAAATTTTCTAATTCCAAGGGCCGTAATTCCGTCAAAAATCAGTGGACCGGACTGAGACTCAAACTTGATCTGTAAGTCATGGTGGTAGACTCACACACCAAAAATTAGATGAATATCTGCAAGCGTTTAGAAAAAGTCCGGAAAATGTGTGTGACTGACGGACGGACGGAGTGCAAACCTATAATCTCCTTCGGCTAAGCCGGTAGGGGACTTAAAAAAAAGTCACTGATGTTGCTCACAACACGCAAGTCCACAACCAGTGAGGTGCATAATCACCATATTGCCCTTTATTTACATACTCATTTTCATTACCTTTGCAGATAAACTTTGAGTTATCAAAAGAATTAATATTTGACTTTCCATACCAAAGTTACCAGAATTTTGATTTAAAGAAAAACTTAACAAAAGGGCGATCATGGCCATAAAACACTCACCAGAATATCCTCAGCTAAATTAAACAATTCAACTTAATCTTGATTAAAATTTCAGAAAAACAAAACAAAAGAAAAACAACAATTTTAAAGTTTTAAATACAGACTAAAAAAGTAATAATTGTAACTGTGAACTGTTACTAGTCTCCCAAACGAAATTGTCTCCTTAGATAACCATACATGAATAGTTTCTGAGAAATAAGGTTATAAGAAAAATTGGGGGGTGGGGCTGACCTCTTAGTGACCCATGTGAACATCAAAGAAGTCCATTCATCTGATCATGAGGAATAAGAATATATGTGGTTTAGGGGTGAGGATCTGAACAGTTTTAAGATTTAAGGTAATAAGCAAAATTAAGGGGGTGGGGCCTTACCCCTGAGTGACCTCGGGGGACACCAAAGTAGTCTGAGGAACAAAAAAATATATGATTCACAGTTGGAAATTTTAAATATTTATCCAAAATACATTTTTTATGCAAAAATTCAGGTGTGGCCTGACCCCCAGGGACCCCCCCATTTACAAAAATCAAGGGGTGGGGGCACCAATACTCATTGAGGACTATAAGTGTGTAAAGTTTTGTAAAGATAGGATGAGCGGCCTCTGAGATATGGCCTGAGAAGTTGCTGGCAGAAGAAAGAAGAAGAAGAAGAAAAATAATAAGTAGAAGAAGAAACGGATTAAAAACATTAAGTCTACAAACTTCGTTTGGGAGACTTAACCCTCACCCTGCTGGAACCGTAAGTGCTAACCTTTGCAACCAGTAAAGAGCCAGGCCAGCCTGCACATCTGTTCAGGCTGACATAACTCTTACCTGTTGGCTGACCAACTACAAGTTTTCATCTCGTTATCCCTATAATTGATAATGGACAGTTCCAAAATAGGTGCCAGCTAAGTCCATTTCAGAAATTCAGCAGGTTAAGGGTTAATAAGAAAAATAGTCAACCATCTGCATGACTTATTTATTTGAGGATCAAAACCATGTACAGTACAGGACCATGAGCCTATCATAGGTTTAAAACAGAATTTCTGTGCATTGGTTTTAGAGATGAAATATTATGTCTATTAAATAGCATATATTACTTCAAAACAAATACATATTGCTGACAACAAATAATGGACAATGTTTTACTCCTGTGAGCTAAAGAGGGAAATAAATTTGCTCAAAATGGACTAAGAGTTACAAAGATGTTGCTTGTGAGCAACAAAGCCAATTTCTTACAAATCCATCCATTGATATGAAAGTTATGGTGCGGAAACAAAGATGTAGCTTGTGAACACCAAAGACAATTTCTAACAAATCCTGTGACCTTTGCCTTTCAATATGCATATGGTTAATGCACACAACACACCCTTTGGTTATAAGGAATACTTCTGTTAACACACCCTTTAGTTATATGGAATACTTCTGTTAAGTTTTATTGAAATTCATCCAAAAATATCCAAGTTTTGGAGCAGACAAAAAAGCCTGATGGACGGGCAAAATGATAGACAGACAGAAGGACGCGCGCAAACCTTTAGTCCCCAATCGGGTTCATGGTTGGGGACTTAAAGCATAACCAGGTTCCAGTTGGAAAAATATGGCTTCTTAAAGTAGCTTGTTCACAGTTGAGTGGTAGAAATTTAAAAAAAAAAAAAATTCTGACAAAACATGACACTTTGTATACCGATAGACCTTTTGTTTTTTTGGAGAGAGAGTATATAAAGTTTATAGCATACAGACCTCTCTCTCTCCGTTGTTTATGTTGGTGAAGTCTTTGTTATCTCGGAAAGTGTAGGCCACATTGCACAAAATGCTATTTTCATATATGCAATTTTGAAATTGGTTAAATTTAGCCTAGGATACAGCGTGCCCATTCACGTACTGCAGTATGTAATTTACGTACAAAATACTGCTTGCACGTACAAAATCTGGATGCCCTACGTAAATTCACGCGAAAAAAATTAGCATGCACTTACAAAAATTCATCTCATTTTTCTGTTTTAAGATCCCGTAATTAGTGAAGTTGTGTTCATCACGTCATTTGCCGAGTTCCTTCCAGTCATAACATGACCTCGGGTTCAAATAATATGATTGGTTAACAGTGTGTCCGTACTTCAACGAAGGTAACCTATGCGTAATTATCAGCGGAATTCCCGGGAATCAGTCGTCGATTAATCCTTATTGGTTGAAAAGTCCTAATCACGCAAGCCAAAGCTTGTGTATTTACGCGAGACGGTGACAGCTAGGAAGATGGCTTCTCAGAAAAACATGACATGCTTCTTTCAGAGAAAATCTTCATCGACCGAATCCAATGGAGCTAAATACAGCCCAGTCTCATATACATCACGAAGTGATGAAGCAACCACGAAAAGTTAGTCGACCGAATCTGTTGTTGCGAGTAGCTCAAATAAACGTAAATCTCCGTCGGACGAAATTACCGTGGAAAAATCAGCATTGGCTACGAAGAAACCAAAATGAGAAAAACTATTTCAGCAGAAATGGATAAGCGAATTTCATTGGCTGCGTAGATCTAGTGACTCGGGGTGAATGTTCTGCTCACAATGCGAGGCAGCAAGCAGCTCAAGTAAGTCGCTTAAATCAAATGCCTTCGTCACTAATTTTCAACGTTCCGCTCTTGTGCGTCACATGGAAAGCGATGACCATGCACTGGCTAAAGAACTTGAGACTCAAAAGCGCTATATGTCCGCCGCTCAGACGTGTGTTTCTAAGGTGTATATGCTGATTTTAGAAGCCCAGATCTCGACAGCTATGTGGCTTGCAGAGGAAAATCTCCCAAACAGAAAATTTGTTAGACTCATAGACCTTCAGTTGGCAAACGGTGCATCCATTTTTTCAAATAAGAAAGGCATTTATACCAATCACCAGGCTCCAGCTCAGTTTCAAAAATATATTGCTGACGTTTTGAAAGAAGCTGCATTGGTCCGTATAAGAGACAGCCCGTTTATTGGCATTATGACTGACGAAAGTCTGGACATTGCTACTAATAAGAAATTAATAATGTTTTGTAGAATTATTTGTAAAGGGGAACTACGTGTTGAATTTTGTGCAAACATTTCAATTGCCGATGGAAAGGCTGACACTTTGTATAATTGTATCTTGAATTGGCTCCAAGAAGTTGGTGTGGGCATTAATAAAGTGAGTGGCAAGTTAAATGGTGTAGGGGTGAAACTGAAAACAGACAATCCTAGAATCATCCATATCTGTTGTGCTGCACATAGATTAGCACTTGCATCTTACTGGGCAGGTACGCAAGTACCATATCTTACTGTTGTAAATGAAATGCTGATTGCAATTTTCAATTTTTACCAGTATTCTGCTTGTAGGTACAACAAAGTGAGAGAATTACAGAAAATATTAGGTCAAAAGGTGAAAAGATTAAAAAAACCAACACAGGTTAGGTGGTTGTCAATGTCTGATGCTGTGAAAAACTGCTTTGATTCCTATTCCTCACTCATTTTGAGTTTAGAACACGAGCAAGCCAGTAATCCATGGAGTGAAGGGGTTGCGAAGGCTAAAGGTATGTTGAAAAAGATGAAAACTTTCAAATTTATCTGTACCCTCAGTATTTTGAAAGATATTCTGCATTTACTTGATAATGTTTCCAAAACTTTTCAAAAAGACACCATTGATATCCATCAACTGAAAAGCATGATTAATGCAACAAAAACACACTTAGTTCTTACATTGATGATGACCCTGCCACACTAGCAGAAACAGTAGAACAGATTGAAGAGACCTCTCAGTTTAGGGGTATCCCTCTCACATGTAACCTCAGAGACAGACTTGAAGTTACAAGAATGAAGAGACTATATGTACAGGAGAAAATAATTAGAGAGACTAATGAAAGATTTCCTGAAACAGAGTTGGGGATCCTAAATGATTTGAATTATATTTTGAACCCAAAACTGTTGCCTAATGATCAAGCTGGTATAGGCAGACATGGCCAGGACTCTTTGGAAAGATGCATTGTGAAATATGGTTTGCCTTTGAGACAATTTTTTTCAATTTAAGCACCTTATTAATGTCAATACAGGCTTAAAACTGCAAGAGTTCTGCACTCTTTTGATGAAAGACTACAAGGAAACATTTCCTGACTTTGTGACTCTAGCAGCTATTCTTATGACCTGCCCTCTGACTTCAGTGCCCTGTGAAAGAGGGTTTTCTTTGCAAAATAGACATCATTCTGCATCAAGCAGTGGCAGGTCCGTGGAAAAGGTTGAACACAGGATGCATATTGAGTTTGCCTCTAAACAGCCACAGTACAACAGGACATAGTGAGGCAGGCAGCTGAAAGGTTTCTGCAAAACCATTAATTCTCCACAGTAGTAAGAGTAAGTACAGTCACTTGATTGTCTAGCTATACGTAACAAAGGCTATTACAAGTTCATTTTATTTTGTTTTTAATGTGTACCCCTTGTTTTGTCACTGTACCCCAGATTCTATCATCAGGGGTACATGTACCCCCAAAAGAAAAATCCAGTGGGCATGCTGAGGATATCCCTGAATGACCGTTTTGCAATATCATCAGGCATCTTCACCAGTTAAGTGAAGCCACTTTTGTAAGTTCATTATATAAATTCAGCACATGCTGGAAAAGAGAATGAATCTAAATAAAGGTTTTATGGGTCTAAATATAATTTCAATACTGTCTGTAATGGTATTGCCTGTGATTGGGAAACCACACATTTTTTACAACCACGGATGGTTGCAATGGATGACATTGCGTCTGTAGATGGGTTTTGATAGACGTAATACACACAATGTTAAAAGTCGATTTCTTAAGTCTATAACCATTTGTGATCAAGCTGCTTCAAGTGTTCACAGAATCTAGCTCCATGGCTAGTTCCTTGATGTTCAAATGAGTTACCAATTAAAAATCAAAAGCCTTGTTCAAAATCATTTCAAATAAATATTTAAGTCATGTTTAAGCAGAAATATGTCCTTTCATTGAATGCCATGAATTTAAGCAACTTTTGCGCAAAGTTCACTTTTCTAAAAGAATGGGGTTATGGTTAGATACAGGATAATTCAGATCAAACCTGTCTGATGGTAAGAGATCTATTTTTACCTTTGATTACTTGACCCTTTCCAATTTGAAATTCAAATGGCCTGCCGCGATCCAATGAACTGTCAAACGTTTTTCCATTTGTAAATTTTCCTGAAAAATAGAAATATTTAGACGCGTGTGTGTGTACAAGTACATGTACTTCAATATATATATTGAATTACTTGTACACACACAGTCTATTTAAAATCAAGTGACCCCTGGGGCAGGGCCAATTTTTACAAAAGGGCCATTATTTGAACAAACTTTGGTAGAGATTCACTACATCATATTACACACCAAATACCTTAACTTTTGGCCTTGCAGTTTTGCAGAAGATTTTCAAAATTTGCATTTTTAAAATATATTTTAACCTGTGACCTACTTTTATGACCAATCAAATCAATTCGAACAATTTTTTGCAGAAGATTTTCAAAATTTCCCTGACTATTCCCTGACTCAGCCCTACTTTTCACTGACCAATACAACCACAATTTTTCGGCCTCCTCCTCCCCTTCAGCCGTCCAATCCTCCCATCTACATTTTTATTGTTTTAGAATAATAACCTTAACAAATTTCAAATAAATCAGAATTCCTTTTCATGGTTATATTAGTCAGTGATAATAGTACAGATACTATTAAATGACTTTCTTACAAGGTAGTAATACTTCAGTCAATCTTACACATTAAGCAACATTTACATGTAAGCTATGGACACTATATCAACATAAATGGTCACAAAAGCATTTAAAATCATCATGATTATACATGTACATACAGTCATGTCATACACCTCTAATGTTAAAACATTTAACTCAACAAAAATAACTCTGATAAACAGTGTGCACAATAAAATCTCAGTGAGTTGACTTAACCTATCAGTCTAACATCCCAAACCTTTTAAGGTTTCATGCTTAGGAATGTTTTTATATTAAATTTAAATAATCAATGTTTGAAAGTAATACTTATAAATACTGTTTGAAGACTGCCATAGCCACTGAAAAATTCAAAACATCAACTCAGACTTTCATTTTTTCCCTGACTTTTCTAAAATGTATTTTTTCACTGACCATTTTTCAAAATTCCCTGACAATTCACTGACTTTTCAAGGTATGTTAAAGAGGACCTCATAAGGATCAATCTTGGTAAGCTTGGTCAAAATCCAATTTTGGCAGTTAAGGAAGAAATGTTAAAGGCCCATTATACTTCCAAAGCAGAAAAACATATTGTGTAATACAGATTTGCTACGAGATGCAATCTGTACATACTTGTTGATGACAAAGTTACTACAATGAATTATCTTTTACTTATTATAGTCTTAAGAGTTAAGATCATTCAATTGTTTACAAAAATTGCATATCTTTGTCAGTTTTCTGACGTTTTCCATATGTCTCCGTTAACGAATCATGAATGCATAAGTTAATGACGTAGCAGATAAACAAATTGTGAGTTGACGATGATTTTTCAAATTCAAATTATTTCCGACTTGGAATCTTCGGGAATACTCGCCAATGCAAAAAATAATCAATAAGAGTATTTTGACATCCATCCAAAATACTAAATTGCATAGTTTGATCAACTTTTTCAATCTGTTTAACTGTTATTTTACAGTAGATATTTGCACATTCTAAACCATTTGTGTTAGTCTACAATCTTTTATTCTTTTGCATGAAAATTAAATTATGAAATGTAACAAGCCTTTAAAGAAAAATGTTGATGACGGATGGATGCAGGAATCAGGGTTATCCCAATAGCTCACCATGAGCACATTGTGCCCAGATGAGCTAAACAAGAGGGCCAAGATGGCCCTGTGTCGCTCACCTGATTAAGATTGCTGTGTTAGGCAAAATGACAAAAAATCTGGCATCTAAAGTGTTTTTCTAACATTTGACTAAGTGGCCTACATTTTGATCCTACCTGAATTTGCACTCAACTGGGAATTCATGCAGTCATCATTCATATCAAGTTTAATGAAGACTGGGAAAAAAATGTAGGCCTCTGGTGTGTTCACAATATTTTTCTAAAATTTGCCCTGGTGACCTACTTTTTTTTTACCCTATGTTGCCCAGTTTTGAATTCATCCAAGATTTGATGTAAACAAACATTCTGACCAAGTTACATTAAGGTTAGTCTAAAACTGTAATCTCTAAAGTGATCACAAGGTTTTTCTAAGATTTGACCTGGTGACCTAGTTGTTAACCCTAAGTGACAAATTTCAACTCACCAGATATCATGTAGCCGGTTTTTAAATTTGACCTAGTGACCTAGTTTTTGAACCAACATGACCCAATTTCAAACTCATCTGACATATAAAGACAAACATTCTAGCAAAGTTTCATGAAGATTGAGCCAAAAATGTGGCATCAAGCATGTTCATAAGATTTTTCTTAGATTTGACCTGGTGACCTAGTTTTTGACCCCACGTGACCTATTATCGAACTCATCCGAGATATCATGTAGACAAACATCCTGACCAAGTTTCATGAAGTTGGCCAAATGTGGCTCAGATGTTCAAAGGTTTTTCTAAATTTGACCTGGTGACCTAGTTTTTGACCCACATGACCCAATTTCCAACTCATCAAAGATATCATGTAGACAAACATCCTGACCAAGTTTCATGAATATTGGGCCAAAACTGTGGCCTCTAGTGTTCACAAGGGTTTTCTATGATTTGACCTGGTGACCTAGTTTTTGACCCCACATGACCCAATTTCGAACTCATCCGAGATATCATGTAGACAAACATCCTGACCAAGTTTCATGAAGTTGGGCCAAACTTGGCCTCTAGAGTGTTCACAAGGTTTTTCTAAAATTTGACCTGGTGACCTAGTTTTTGACCCACATGACCCAATTTCCAACTCATCAAAGATATCATGTAGACAAACATCCTGACCAAGTTTCATGAATATTGGGCCAAAACTCTGGCCTCTAGTGTTCACAAGGTTTTTCTAAGATTTGACCTGGTGACCTAGTTTTTGACCCGACATGACCCAATTTCCAACTCATCAAAGATATCATGTAGACAAACATCCTGACCAAGTTTCATGAATATTGGGCCAAAACTCTGGCCTCTAGTGTTCACAAGGTTTTTCTAAGATTTGACCTGGTGACCTAGTTTTTGACCCCACATGACCCAATTTGGAACTCATCCGAGATATCATGTAGACGAACATCCTGACCAAGTTTCATGAATATTGGGCCAAAACTGTGGCCTCTAGAGTGTTCACAAGCAATTGTTGACGACGGACGACTGACGACGCACGACAGACAAAAGGCTATCACAAAAGCTCACCCGAGCACAAGTGCTCAGGTGAGCTAAAAAGCATGCCCAATTGTCAGATTTCATTTCTGTATACAGGAATAAACTGAAACTTAAACAAGAGGGCAAAGATGGCCCTTGATTGCTCACCTGAGAAAGATGATTGCTTAAGAAATAAAGATGCTAGAGTGTAAACTAAGTGAAATCTTGCTTTTTTTTATTGAGAAAAGGGCATAACTCCTAAATTAACTAGTCAATGTCAGTTACAATTGAGCCAGATTGCAAGATTATGGGCATAAACATTGTCTTAAAATTTAAAAAAAGATTGTTAAAAAAATGAGTGAGAGGTAAACAAAGGAAATCTTGCATTTTTTTTATTAAAAGGGGCATAACTCCTGACCTAAATGGCCCATCTCAGCCACAATTGAACTCAAGGCATTATCGTCATTAACAATGTCATGAAGATTGAAAATGATTGCTCAAAAGATGAAGATGCTAGAGTGTAAACAACGTGAAATATGGCATTTTTTAATATTAAAAGGGGCATAACTCCTGAACTAATTGATGGATCTTAGCAATAATCCAACTCAATCGAGACCTTATGGTCATAAACATTGCCATAAAGTTTAAAGATGATTGCTCAAATGATGAAGATGTTAGAGTGTAAACAAAGTGAAATCTTGCATTTTTTTTATTGCATTTTTTTATATTAAAAGGGGCATAACTCCTGACCTTATCCACCGATCTCAGCCATAATCAAACTCATCGAGACATTATGGTCATAAGCATTGCCATAAAGTTTGAAGCTGAAGCTGATTGCTCAAAAGATGAAGATGCTAGAGTGTAAACAAAGAGAAATCTGGCATTTTTTGAATATTAAAAGGGGCCTAAGTCCTGACTTAATTGACAGATCTCAACCATAATCAATCTCAATCAAGACATTATGGTCATAAGCATTGCCATTAAGTTTGAAGATGATTGCTCAAAAGATGAAGATGCTAGAGTGTATACAAAGTGAAATCTGGCATTTTTTGAATATTAAAAGGGGCTAACTCCTGACCTTATCCACCGATCTCAGCCATAATCAAACTCAATCGAGACATTATGGTCATAAGCATTGCCATAAAGTTTGAAGCTGAAGCTGATTGCTCAAAAGATGAAGATGCTAGAGTGTAATCAAAGTGAAATATGGCATTTTTTGTATATTAAAAGGGGCATAACTCCTGACCTAAATGACGGATCTCAGCCATAATCGATCTTAATTGAGACATTATGGTCATAAACATTGTCATTAAGTCTGAAGATGATTGCTCAAAAGATGAAGATGCTAGAGTGTAAACAAAGTGAAATCTGGCATTTTTTATATTAAAAGGGGCTAACTCCTGACCTTATCGACCAATCTCAGCCATAATCGAACTCAACCAAGACCTTATGGTCATAAGCATTGCCATAAACTTTGAAGCTGAAGCTGATTGCTCAAAAGATGAAGATGCTAGAGTGTAAACAAAGTGAAATCTGGCATTTTTTTAATATTAAAAGGGGCATAACTCCTGACCTTATCCACCGATCTCAGCCATAATCAAACTAACATTATGGTCATAAGCATTGCCATAAGTTTGAAGATGATTGCTCAAAAGATGAAGATGCTAGAGTGTAAACAATGTGAAATATGGCATTTTTTGAATATTAAAAGGGACATAACTCCTGACCTAATTGATGGATCTTAGCCATAATCAAACTCAATCGAGACATTATGGTCATAAACATTGTCTTAAAGTTTGAAGATGATTGCTAAAGAAATAAAGGTGATAGAGTGTAAACACTAACTAGATGTGGGTGTTCCTCGGAACACTTGTGTCGCCTGCATTTAAGCCTGTTTGATGAAAGAATTGACTAGAAAATCGATCTTTTGACAAATTATTGATAAAGCATAATCTATTTTGTGAGGTACAAAATAACACCAAATCACACACACACACACACACACATATATATATATATATATTTTTTATTTTTTTTTTGGGGGGGGGGGGGGGAATAAAATATTCAAAACAGTGCAATATGTAATAATTTTCCCGAGCACTTTCGACTATATACAGTCTTCATCAGAGGAGTGTCAGAATGACTATGAATTCAAAACATTAACTGTAAGAAAAATTATGACGTCATTAAGCACTTATGACGTTAATTATATATATGTTGCAAGTTTGTAGTCATCATTATCATTATTGAGTTATCATTCATGTGCACTGCACTCAGACCATTGAGATCTATAAAGTTTTAAGTCAGCACCTCAAATACTTTTTGAGTTATGCCCTGGACAAAAATTAAGACTGAAAATCAACAAAGGGCAATAACTCAGAAAATATTAAAGTCAGAGTTATCATTCTTGTGCACTGCACTCCACCTCAATGTGATCTATCCATGTTTTAAGTTTCAAGGTGATACCTCAAATTCTTTTTGAGTTATGGTCCGGACAAAAATAAAATCTCAGAATCAACAAAGGGTAATAACTCAGAAAATACGAAAGTCAGAGTTATCATTCTTGTGCACTGCACTCCACCTCAATGTGATCTATCCATGTTTTAAGTTTCAAGGTGATACCTCAAATACTTTTCGAGTTATGCTCCGGACAAGAAAGTGTGACGCCGACGACGCCGACGCCGACGACGACGGACAAAGTGATCCCTATGTGTCTGCCATGCTATGCAGGCGACACAAAAATTGTTGACGATGCACGACGGACACTCGCGGGATCACAATAGCTCACCCTTAACTTTTCTCATGTGAGCTAAAAATCTTAATGTAAAATATAGGAACTAAACAATTTAACAATTAACAAGAGGGCCATGATGACCCTGAATCACTCACCTGATTATAAATGAGCAACATATGTTGGATTGTTCATTTGACCCCCCAATGACCCAACTTCAAACTTGTCAAAGATATTATGGAAACAGACATTCCGACCAATTTAAGTTTCTTGAAGATATGGCCAAAAATGTGGCCTCTGAAGTGTTAATAAGGTTTTTCAAAAATTTGACCTCATGACCTATTTTTTGACCGCACCACCCAAATTGGCACTTGTCTAAGAGTTTATGGAAACAAACATTCTGACCAAGTTTCATGAAGTTGGGCAAAAAGATCATGGCCCTGAATCTTTAACCTGATTAAATAAGCAACATATGTTGGATTTTTTATATGGACCTACTTTTTGACCCCATATGACCCAACTTCGAACTTCTCCAAGATATTATGGAAACAGACATTCTGACCAAGTTTCTTGAAGATATGGCCAAAAATGTGGCCTCTAGAGTGTTAACAAGGTTTTCTAAGATTTGACCTCATGACCTACTTTTTGACTCCACATGACCCAAATTCGAACTTATTCAAGAATTATGGAAACAAACATTCTGATAAAGTTTCATGAAGATTGGGCCAAAAATGTGGCCTCATAGTGTTAAGTTAAATTTTAAAGAGACAAACATTCTGACAAAGTTTTATGAATATTGGGCCAAAAATGTGGCCTCTATAGTGTGTTAAGGTTTTTCTAAGATTTGACCTCATGACCCAACATGTCCCAAAGTCAAATATGTCCAAGATTTTATGGAAACAAACATTCTGACCAAATTTCATGAAGATTGGCCTAAAAATATGGCCTCTAGAGTGTTAACAAGCCAAATTGTTGACACCGCACTTTGCACGATGCACGCCGAACAAAGGGCGATCACAAAAGCTCTCCATGAGCACATTGTGCTCAGGTGAGCTAAAAATCTAAAAACTTACCTGTATAATGCATGGTGAGTTTGTCTCCTTTCTTAGGGAAGGTCTTTCCTACAATAAATATACATATAGTTAAAGTATCCTTTCTGTTACAGTTTGTGGTATCAGGACATGCGGGAAACTAAGGGAAATGAATCTAAACAATCCAGCCTAAGTTTTCCCCATAAGCTGACAGAGTAGGATTACCTAATGCCAAATGTACGTCTAATACCCATAACAATTTATACTGCTCTGTTTATCGTCAACAACATCACTGGTAAGAGTTTATTTGAATTTCCTTTCATTATAAGTAAACCATGTCTTTTCCCCAGATATGTCTAATATACTGATATACAGACTTTGTATTAACGTATTGTGATGAAACCTAGACCTAATTTACAGGGGTTCTCTTTAGTGGATGCCCGCTTGCCCGCGTCGAGTTAAAATCACTGAGGGCAAGTGATTTTTCAAAGAAGATGCAAGTTGATTTATATAAATGAAATCTTTCGCTTTCTTTTTTCTACAGTAAAACATGTATCAGGGGTGAAATGATTGCTAATTGTGTGTGACGCATAACAACTAAAATTCATGTTAATATTACACATATTTAGTTTTAAAGATTAACAAACACCAACTAACTTAAAGATTGGGCAACCTGTTTTCACTGGGGGCTAGTAGATGTTAAAAGATAACCTGCCCCCTGGACAAGTGAATATCAAATCCTTAAGTAAACCCCTGAATTTACTTGTAAACACCTGTCAGAACAAGGGAAATTTCTCAGTATTAACAAAGATTAATGTTGCATTGCAGAATTATTGAGGTGTTCGAAAAAAGGTGCACATGTGTCCATGTAGAACTCAACGAACTCTTCAATTTTCTGCATCACAAAAAAAATTCAGCATTTAGACAGATTTATCAACGCAGATAAATAAATAAATCTAAATAAAACATGTATATAAACAGTGTTCCTTCCAGCTCTGATTTTTAGGAGTCATGTTTGACCCTCTGTATCAGAATATGGGGATCATTTGAAATTTTAGTGAGTTATACCCTAAAGCAGTGGTAGGGAAAGATATATCCTCAATAGGACAACGGCCCTTTCTGAGGCAAATTTAATGTGACATTTTCAAAATCATATGTGACATTTTATGAAACATCTGCTTTTAAAGTGATTTAAGTCTAAAAAGCATAATATTAACAACAAACTCAAACCATCATAAAATTTAAACTTTTCAGAAAAGACATTAAATGACAAAATAATATTTTAATTGAAAAGTTGCAGAACAACATGTATTATCACAAAAAATGACCGTCACAAAAACAACAAACTTGAGATATGTTTTTGTAGGAAACTGATGTCTCCCCCCACCTTCTTCAAGGGGTGTAACGATAGTCGATAGTATCGATAAATTGCGATATCAAAGGTCATGATAGTCAATCGTCGATAGTAAATTGAACTATTGATAACTTTCGCCGATAGTAACTCCAACTATCAATAGTTTCGATACTTATTCTTACGTAAGTTTCATTTCCATTTTTTGGCCCGTAAATTCCGATTTTTTTTTAATATTGTTTACGTTTCAAGATAAGGGAGATCACTCTAGCATAATAGGGTGCGGTATGGTGCAGTCTGTACGTAGGGTATGCTCGATTTATCAGAATCAAGCTTCGATTTCGCAAAATGTTCTATCCACCAACGGTTGTGTCATATCATGTTGGGATGCATTTATGTCGCATTTATAGATATAAATCATCTTTCCACTCAAAATATCTATTGCACTGGGATAGAATCATCGCGTTCACGAGTTCTTCATGTTAGGCAAAGTCTGAATGTGATGTGAGTGCTTCGGTTGTTCCAGGGGCATGCCCCCCCCCCCCCCCCCCCCCCCGGTGCAGGTTCGTGCGATGCGGATTAAATTCACTGACTGGTTTCGTATTCTCGCTTTAAAGGTATTGTAAGTAGTGCGTACACTTCGGTAACCCGTCTACCCTTATTTGGCATCACAAAATGTCGTCTACACGAGGACAAATGCGAAAGTTGTCAACAGAATCGGGGACATTGTACAAATTTCTAAAGCGCAAGGAGGAAGGTAGCTCATCTATAGCTCAGTCGATTGTAAAAAAATTGATCAAGACTGTTTTTTACCAACCCATTACCTAGAGTATATAGATACCTTATTTGAAGAATTTATACAAGTAAGTTGTGCTTATATCATCATTTTATTTCAATAGAGGAGCATTTCGTTGGCTTCTACACACCAAATATATTAACTCCAGGCCTCGTGGCTTCTGAGAAGATTTTTCTAGTTTTCCTATTTAAGCAGGGCTTTTTTCAGGTATCCCATGGGGCCGAATAATGGCCCCATTCCCAATGCTATCTAGGTACATTTTTCCCCCCAATCAAGAAAAAAAAAATCCCAAAGCCAAAAAATTTATAATTTTTTACAAATATTTCCAAAGTAAACTGGTTTATTTATTAAGTAGAACTTATTGAAGGTAAGTTAATATTGGAATAATTTGCATATTATAATTAAAATCACGTATATTTCATAATCCTGCTTCTCGCTTGTTTGTATTTATAAGCCCGATCTATAAGAATAAAGGTGATGTGCCTAATCCAGAAAATTATCATCCAATAACCCTTCTGAGCTGTATTGGGAAACTTTTTACAACAATCCTAAATAATCGTCTTTTAAAGTTTGTTGAAAAAATGGTATGATAAGTAAATTACAGGCAGGATTTAGACTTGGCTATTTGACTATAGATAATATGTTCTTACTTAATACACTAATTGAAATCCTACATTGAAATCCTACATTATAGTCGACAAAAACTTTGCATTTATTGTTTTGGAAATTCACTTTGACACAATAAACAGAAACATGGTTTAAACTCCACAAATATCATATAAACGGTACTTTTTTTTTTTTTTTTGATGTCGTGAGAAGTATTTATGAAAATGCAATAAGTTGTGTACGTGTAAATAGTATTAATTCTGACTATTTCAAGTGTGCTATGGGTGTTAGACAAGGTCTTTTCTTTAAAAATTAACTCTATTGTTGACCATTTAGAAAATTCATACAAATGTCTATTTCATCAACCATTTGATATTAATTCTTTAGAATTAGTTCTCATGATTTAGAAATTGAGACAGGAAGGTACAATCAAATAAATCAAGAAGATAGATTATGTAAAGCTTGTAACATGAATATACCCGAAACTGAATTTCGTTTTCTTTTATGCTGTCCGTTGTATCAGAATTTAAGAAATCAGTTTCTAGGAAATATTAGATTAAAAGTATTATGTCTTCAAACAAGAGGGCCATGATGGCCCTGGATCGCTCACCTGAGTACCATTGCTACAACTGATTACAAGGTTTTTAAACAGACAAGAATTCTGATATAACTCAATCTTAAACATTTTAGCCCTGACAATACTACACACCAAATATATAAGCACTTGGCCTTATGGTTTCAGAGGAGAAGACTTAGTGCGGGGTCATTTATCTCCAAAGGGCCACCATTTTGAAAATCTTGGTAATGGCCCATAAGATGATGCTACATACCAAATATCTAAGCTCTAGGCCTAATGGATTCATAGAAGAAGATTTTTAAAGTTTTTTCTATATAACTCTATGTAAAACAAGTGACCCATGGTGCGGGGTCATTTATCACCATAGGGTCATGATTTGTACAATCTTGGTAATGAACCATAAGATGATGCTTCATACCAAATATCTAATCTCTAGGCCTTATGGATTCATAGAAGAAGATTTTTAAAGCTTTTCCTATATAACTCTATGTAAAACAAGTGACCCCTATTGCGGGGGCATTTATCACCGTTTGGCTATGATTTGAACAATCTTGGTAATGAACCATTAGATGATGCTACATATGAAATATCTAAGCTCTAGGCCTTATGGATTCATAGAAGAAGATTTTTAAAGATTTTCCTATATAACTCTATGTTAAACAAGTGACCCCTGGTGCGGGGGCATTTATCACCATAGGGCTATGATTTGAACAATCTTGGTAATGAACCATAAGATGATGCTACATACCAAATATCTAAGCTCTAGGCCTAATGGATTCATAGAAGAAGATTTTTAAAGTTTTTCCTATATAACTCTATGTAAAACAAGTGACCCATGGTGTGGGGTCATTTATCACCGTTTGGCTATGATTTGAACAATCTTGGTAATGAACCATTAGATGATGCTACATATGAAATATCTAAGCTCTAGGCCTAATGGATTCATAGAAGAAGATTTTTAAAGTTTTTCCTATATAACTCTATGTAAAACAAGTGACCCATGGTGCGGGGTCATTTATCACCATAGGGTCATGATTTGTACAATCTTGGTAATGAACCATAAGATGATGCTTCATACCAAATATCTAATCTCTAGGCTAATGGATTCATAGAAGAAGATTTTTAAAGATTTTCCTATATAACTCTATGTAAAACAAGTGACCCATGGTGCGGGGTCATTTATCACCATAGGGTCATGATTTGTACAATCTTGGTAATGAACCATTAGATGATGCTACATACCAAATATCTAAGCTCTAGGCCGAATGGATTCATAGAAGAAGATTTTTAAAGATTTTCCTATATAACTCTATGTAAAACAAGTGACCCCTGGTGCGGGGTCATTTATCACCGTAGGGCTATGATTTGTAAAATCTTGGTAATGGCCCATAAGATGATGCTACATACCAAATATCTAAGCTCTAGGCCTTGCAGTTTTGCAGAAGAAGATTTTCAAAGTTTGCATTTTTAAAATCTATTTTTAGCTCCTGTGACCTACTTTTTTTAACCAATCTGAATAATTTGTACAACTTTGATAGAGGGCATCATAAGGATGATTCCTGTGAAGTTTGGTCAAAATCCCTTCAGCGGTTCATGAGGAGATGTTGTTTAAAGCAAATTGTTGACGACGGACGCACGCACGCACGCACGGACGACGGACGACGGACGACGGACAAAAGGCGATCACAATAGCTCACCATGAGCACGTTGTGCTCAGGTGAGCTAAAAATAAGAGAGTAAGTTTAAGTCTAACAAAATATATTCATAGTGCTTTTCAACTCAGAAATGAAAACCTTGCACATACGACATCTGATATTATGTACAATATGTTTGGTTTCATCTAGCTAGTTGACCTCATAAAAACATTTTTGTGTAATTTACAATATTGTTTATTTATCCCAATTACCTAAATAATTGCATTTATATTGTTTGCCATGTTTGAATGTATTTGGCAAAAGGCAATGTATTGCTGACTTATGCCAATAAACTTTGAATTGAATTGAATCTAGTCAGAATTTCTTTCTCAGTATACAGTCTAAAACTTGTCAATCACTGAATAATTAAATAATTATTAACTGGTAAATACATTAAATGTGATTAGAAGATTGCATGATGTAATTATGTTACGAGAAGTGATTATGTGAGAAGTGATTACGTCTGATTAAAGGAATGTGTATAAGGTTATGAAATTAGTGTCACGTGCCATACTTGCCATATTTGTAAGAATAATAATGAAGCAAATAAAATTATTGTCCCTGACGCATATATCCTGAAATATATGCCTATGCTACCCTACCGACTCTAAATGCAATCATTAATAATTGCAATGTAAATGTGCCGTTATGTAAATACATAAATTGCAATGACATTTCACAGAGAAAACATGCTTACCCTCCTTAAGACTCCGAATGGCTATTAGGGTCACAGTCTGTGGTATGTACAGTCTGTGGCGTGTAGATAAAATCTATTTTTAGACTCGCTAGCTAGTGTCAAGCTGGGTATTACACACCCTTCTTTATCTCTCTCTCTCCCTCTCTCTCAACTTTCTCATATATCAATTGTTGACTATATGAACATCATATATGCATATTTTGTTTATTTGTTTGTTGTTTTTTTATTCTGTTTTAATATTATTAATAAAAATAATTATGGTTTATAGAAGTAGGATTCTTAATATTATATCTTACCATTAATTAACAACCTTAAGTATTTCTTGTCTAATGATATAAATGTAATTGCTTTCTGTTAATAACATGATTTATATAGCTATTTATGTATTTTCATGTATTTCGCATGATATTGAGTGAATTCCATTCATCTAAATTTTAAAAATTTACTAATATATCTGATCTGTGGCCATATGATTATCATCATTCATTCATACATACATACATTTATTCATTCACTTTTTTGCAGTCAGTGATAAATCCGGGCGTTTGCTTGACCCGAGCTCCCGGGTTTTGACCCGTGAAAATCTCGAAAAACCCTTATTTGACCCGCAGAATAAATTACTGAAGAGTCACTTTGACCCGTGAGAATTTCCGGTCGTGCGTCATAAAATTGTAAATGTCAATCAAAAAAAGCATACATCATTAACAATTGATGATGATAAGCTAAAAATACCGATAGGCGGAGCACCATATTAATGAGCAGCCTCATATTCGTTAGTAACCAATCAGAGACGAAGGGGCGTGATTGTGGCAAACGGGTGTCGTTTATGAAAGTGTATTGGTAAACAATCAAAATATGATCGGCATCGATTTACTCTGTAAAGGGAGTCATTAGCACCCTGCTGAGAAGGGTGTCATCAAATTTGTATGTCATTATGTGCGCGGTTTAATAACTGGCACGGCGCATTACTGTAAATGGAAACCGCGAAGCGGGGTCGTTGAGTAATGTTAATTGGAGGTAAGTTTTGTTTTTTTTATCCGCCAAATTGAATAGATTTACTCATCACCAATTGTCCACTTTTTACGCAAATGAAATATAAAAATAATATATATCCCAGAAATTTCGTCAGTCAAAGTTAAACCTTCGAAACATCGCCTTAGTCGATTGTGCAAAAGTGAAAAATATGTATAAGTGACTTACGAGTTGGGGGGAAAAATGGCACAAAAAAGCTTGTTTGATGTAGGTTTCGAGGTGGTCAGAAACGGTCAAGTGAAAGTGAATGTGTAACTCCTTCGAAGCGTACGATTTGAATTCCTTACTTACAGATGATATTAATACTGGTAGTGCTAAGAATTGATCTGTCATTTGATGTGAAATAATCTGTGTTTGTATGAAATTTGTTTGATTTAGGAATTGAATTCATTTGTTGTTTTTTCCCCATACCAATTATATAATTGAAGAGTAAGTTACTTCAAATGTCCTTTTTAATACAGATGTTGTTTGTGATTATAAGCATATATAAATATATACATACATGCAAACACACAAAACAATACAAGAAAAAAAAATATATATATGAAACACTTATAAGTATTAAAATTTGACTCATGAAAAATGAATTTTTGACCCTTGAAAATTTGAATTTGACCCTTGAAAATTTTGGCTGAAGAGTCAATGACCCTTGAGTCTCGGAGTCTACTGAACACCCTGTAAATATATTTCATATTCAATATATATTTTGTATTGCTCCCCCCACCCTCTACCGCATTTTATACAACACATTGTACACGTTTTTTGTCATCTCTTGTGAAATATATAAGGTATTAGTTTGGGTTAAAACTGTTCATCAGACCAGAATAAAATAATTTTTATAAGATTGTATTATACTGTTCCCCATGCTGTATTACTTCATGTATACCTGGGATGAAATAAAGTGCTGTTCATACTGATCACACTCTCAATAATTTATTGGTACAATCTTTGTCAAATTCTTTTAAATGACCAACATTTAGAACTTCAAATGCAAAATCATTAATATAATTACTTAAAAACAAACACATAAATGTAGTTGGAAGGGGGATGTTTTGACCAAGTTTGGGACGATTTGACTCGCAGGCTACCGGCGTGGGACCCCCCAATGATACAAAATAATACTTTATAACAAAATTTCACAATTCAAGAAAAAAAAAATATTGATATCATACTGGGGGACGTTTTGACTGTACACCTTTTTCGGTAGTATTCCGGTATTTGCCGCGGTCGGAGTAGCCAGAACAGCTGATTAAACGCATGCGCAGCTCATATCTGCTGCAATGCAAACCTTACATGAAATAATAATCAAATGCACCATAATTACTTCGACTACGAAAAGAAGCATTCATTCTATCGATAAAACAATGATTATATATTTAGGTCATGTCTGAAAAACTTCCATTTAGACCTTGAAAAAACTTTACCAACAATTTCATTCTTCTGTTTACATCTGGGATTCTAAAAATGGACGCCGTTTTCTCGGGGAAACCCCCGCTGGTGACGCGATGTCCTCGAATAAATCAAGATCAACTAATGAAATCTTTTGTTACATTTGGTCGGTATTTTGATAGCTTAAGAGGTGCCCCACAGGGTTTTATGACTCTTTTGCTAATTTAATACGAAAGTACATATTTTCGTAGCTTTTGAAAGTTTCGGTGAATTTTAAATCTAAAATTTTGTACCTTAGTACCTTTATAAATATTTGAAAATGACTTTTCTGTGTTTTTTAATGCATATTCTATAACACTATACCCTTTTTTATAATGTTTATTCATGCGCTTTTGTGCACAAATAGTTTAAATAAACCCACTGTGATCACCAACTTTTGCCAACCTTATTGAATTACCTCCCCTGCTAAAATACTCTTCAAAGTTTTACGCCGGAAGATTTGCGAAAATTGCGGGAAGATATATAAAGTTGAAAGTTTTAAGAAATACAGCTGATACTTACACATCAGGTAAGTGGAATGATGTTTAACTTACGCCAGTTTATGATTACAGTTCTTAAAACCCATGTATTACTGTAATATTTACCTACAGACTATCAAATAAGCTGACAGAATCAGTGAGTCACTGAGTGGGTGGGGTAGATTTTCACGGTAGGACAACTTGTCAAAATCTTTAAGTTTAAATGTGATGTTGATAATTTGATATCATGTTTGCAGGCATTTGTATCTCATGTCTTACAGACCACGTGCATCTCTGTCCTGAACAGTACCTGGACCTGATGTCTTCAGAATTGGATTTGGACTCGGAGTACTACGAGTCCAACGGCAACGGCCAAGATAGTAGGATTACGGACTCTGATAGTGACTCGGTTGAATTTGACCCAAGTCAGGATCTGTTTTTGGTATTAAAAACTTGGTTTCATTCTCATTCTCTCTCTCAACACTTGCACGGCTTGGTGCAAAACTCACTTAGCCCCATCACCCCCATGAATTGAACCCAGGATGCATCAGTTAGTGAACTTAAACCACTGTGCTTGGTGTTTTGTTTTCTAGTATCACATGTGGACTTGAGTGGCCAGCAATAAAAAATAATACACAAAACTATGTGCTACAGTAAATTTACTTTTTATATACTTGTATCTTATTCTATGCATAGAAACAAATTTACCACTGTCTTTATTACTCCTGGTTTTTAACATTAAATTAAAAAATGCATCAGAATGACTGAATGAAGTATTTTGAACTTCCCTCCTGAAAGGAAATAACATATCATAGGTAATAAATAATTGATTTACTTAATTATTCTTAATTGCTCTGCTTTACACTTAATTTATCTTATCTTACTTTAGAGTCCAGTGAAAGAAAAGCGCACCCATAGCAGCAATAGTAGTACTACACACTAGAACCGCAAAGCGGCATCTTGGTTTTCGCTTTTAACTTGACTAGTAAGAGTACTGTTTTCAACAATAATCGGTATTATGACCTTGACCTTTGCATATTTTCATCGTAATTTACTATGATTTATTTGTATTACTTAAATGCATAAACAGTGAAAACATGATGAAGATTCAACAAAAAATAAAGTCAGGAGCTGCAAAAAAGAAGAAACATATGGGTTTTCAATTGTTTGATAAAAGGATCAAAATTTGGACTGTGGTAATTTGATCAAATGAAGTCCGATCTTCAAAAACTAAACACCAATGAAAAGATCTCTTCACAAACTAAAACTTTTGTTCATATACTTTCTATAAAATATTTTTAGATTTGAAGCTATTTTGTGCCGATAAAAAATAACAATAATTGGTATTATGACCTTGACCTTTGCATATTTTCATCATTATTTACTATGAGTTTATTTGTATCATAAAAATGCATAAACAGTGAAAAAATGATGAAGATTGAACAAAAAATAAAGTCAGGAGCTGCAAAAAAGAAGAAACATACGGATTTACAATTGTTTGATAAAAGGATCAAACTTTGGACTGTGGTAATTTGATCAAATGAAGTCCGATCTTCAAAAACTAAACACCAATGAAAAGATCTCTTCACAAACTAAAACTATTTTTCATATACTTTCTATAAAATATTTTTAGATTTGAAGCTATTTTGTGCCGATAAAAAATAACAATAATTGGTATTATGACCTTGACCTTTGCATATCTTCATCATTATTTACTATGAGTTTATTTGTATTATAAAAATGCATAAACAGTGAAAAAATGATGAAGATTGAACAAAAAATAAGGTCAGGAGCTGCAAAAAGGAGGAAACATACGGATTTACAATTGTTTGATAAAGGGATCAAACTTTGGACTGCCGTAAAATGACCAAATCAAGTCCGATCTCCAAAAACTAAACATCACTGGAAAGAGCTCTTGAATAACTAAAACTTTTGTTCATATACTCTCAAAGAAATATTTTTAGTTTTTGAGCTATTTGGGGCCGAATAAAAACACAAGAATTGTAACATGACCTTGACCTTTTCAATTATTTTTAAATTTTTAATTGTGATCCCCTTTCAGGCATAACAATACATAACTTGTGAAAATATCATGAAGAATTAACAAAAAATAAAGTCAGAAGCGATAAAAAACATGTTTTTGAAACTTTAACTTTTCCTAAAATTTAGTGAAGTTTGACCATTTGCAGAGGACAAACCATACATTTCTTAAATTCGCCACCCCATATATTTTGTGCGTATATGTCTTGCAAATCATTTGCAGCAAACAGAATTCTTCTATCTGATCTCTAAGAAAAATGGATAGGTTTTTCGTAGACCTACCCTCATTTGCACAGTTTTTTGCGAGGTTCGAACATTCAACCTTCTGTAGCTCAAATACTTTCAGCGACACGTACCCTCGAAATCTATCATATTTTATTTGGCTATCAACAAGGAAAAGAATGCAAAAAAACGCATTTGAATCGGACCTCAAATAAGTGAGTTATTAGCCATTTATAAATTTCATACAAAACGCCCCCTGGCGGGAAAAGTAAGACATAAATGAAAATTTTCTCAACGTTAGGATCAAGTTCAAATACGTGGTAATAAGTGATTAAAATTTCAAACATGTGACTTTTTTCTATCATGGTGATATGCCGTTCACAAAAAAAGGTTAGAAAAATAATAAAAAACTAGAACCGCAAAGCGGCATCTTGGTTTTCGCTTTTAACTTGACTAGTAAGAGTACTGGTTTCAACTGCAGACATAATTGATTGATATTAACTTTATTCGAATATTTTTGTTAATTGATCAAATGAAGTCCGATCTTCAAAAACTAAACATCATTAGAACGATCTCTTCACGAACTAAAACTTTTATTCATATACCTTCTTTAATATATTTCTAGATTTGAAGCTATTTTGTGCCGATAAAAATAAAAATAATCGGTATTATGACCTTGACCGTTGCATTTTTCCATCGTTATTTACTATGAGTTTATTTGTATTATTTAAATGCATAAACAGTGAAAACATGGTCAAGATTGAACAAAAAATAAAGGCAGGAGCAGCAAGAAAGAGTAAACATACGGATTTACAATTGTTTGATAAAAGGATCAAACTTTGGACTGAAGTAATTTGATCAAATGAAGTCCGATCTTCAAAAACTAAACACCAATTGAAAGATCTCTTTAAAGACTAAAACTTTTGTTCATATACTTTTTATAATTTTTTTTTAGATTTGGGGCTATTTTATGCCGATAAAAATAATAATAATTGGTATATGACCTTGACCTTTGCATATTATGGGTGTTTTTTTCTATGAATTTATTTGTTTTATAAAAATGCATAAACAGTGAAAAAATGATGAAGATTGAACAAAAAATAAAGTTAGGAGCTGCAAAAAAGAGGAAACATACGGATTTATAATTGTTTGATAAAAGGATCAAACTTTGGACTGTGGTAGTTTGATCAAATGAAGTCCAATCTTCAAAAACTAAACACCAATGGAAAGATCTCTTCACAAACTAAAACTTTTGTTCATATACTTTCTATAAAATATTTTTAGATTTGAAGCTATTTTGTGCCGATAAAAATAACAATAATTGGTATATGACCTTGACCTTTGCATATTTTCATCGTTATTTACTGTGAGTTTGTTTGTATTATTTAAATGCATAAACAGTGAAAAAATGATGAAGATTGAACAAAAAATAAAGTTAGGAGCTGCAAAAAAGAGGAAACATACGGATTTACACTTGTTTGATAAAAGGATCAAACTTTGGACAGTGGTAGTTTGATCAAATGAAGTCCGATCTTCAAAAACTAAACACCGATGGAAAGATCTTTTCACGAACTAAAACTTTTGTTCATATACTTTCTATAAAATATTTGTAGATTGAGAGCTATTTTATGCCGATAAAAATAACAATAATTGGTATATGACCTTGACCTTTGCATATCTTCGCCGTTTTTGTTTCTATGATTTTATTTGTATAATAAAAATGCATAAACAGTGAAATAATGATGAAGATTGAACAAAAAATAAAGTCAGGAGCTGCAAATAACCTTAAAAGTCATGCTTTTAAAATGTTGATTTTTCGAAAATATTGGTTAAGTTTGACCGCGTACTGTGGACAAACCATGCATTTCCCGAATTCGCCACCCTATATATTTTGTGCGTATATGTCTGGCGAATCATATGCAACAAACAAAATTTTCCTATCTTATCTCTGAATAAAATGGGTAGGTTTTTGGTAGACCTACCCTTATTTCACAGTTTTTGCGAGATTCGAACTTTCAACCTCCTGTAGCACGGAAGTTTTATATACGCAAATTTTTGGAACCTATCATATTTTATTGGGCTATTTAGAAGGAACATTATGCAAAAACCGCATTTGAATCGGACTTCAAATAATTGAGATATTGCTTATTAAACATTTTCATATAAAACGCCCCCTGGCGGGAAAATCAAAAGAAAAATGAAAATTATCTCGACGTTAGGATCATCTTCAAATACGTGGTTATTACTGATAAAAGTTTCATAGATGTGGCTTTTCTCACCTCGAAGCTATGCCGTTCACAAAAATGGGAAGAAAAATAAAAAAAAATAAAAAAAAAAAAAAAAAAAGAAACAGAAGAAGAACAATAGGTTTTCGCACTGCGATGCGAAAACCTAAAAAAATAAAACAGAAGAAGAACAATAGGTTTTCGCACTGCGAGGTGCGAAAACCTAATTACTCCGACAGCTGCAGCAGGAGCCCTGTATTTCCATATAAACGTCGAAAGCCTGCACTGTGAGTACTGTTTGTACAAAAAAGCACTCCATAATTGCAACTAATATGTTTGCTTGTAACATGTAACTATAAAATGAACTGTTTTACTGGATTATTAGTGATTTTATTTTTTTTCAAAATCTGTTATCAGAACAATAACTGGGAGGGGAAGATGCCTAACTTCTCATTTTGGGGAAAAATTGCATCTCCAATTAAGGAAAGGGTTTAAAAAAAGTTAATTATAGGGGAAAAATGCAGGATTTTAAAGAAATTTTCGGAGGGGAAATAGCCTTCAAGTGGCTACAACTATATAGTGAAAGAAGCCCTGAAAAAAAAAAAACAGTTCATATTATAAACTAGACTTTATTATTCCCATGTAATTCATGTAGATGTAGTTTATTATATACTCACTCTTTAACAACAAATTGTAGAGCTTATTCTCTGCTTGCTTTCATTTAATTTTGAATGTGGCTAGGAGGCGAAGGGTTATATATGGCTGTCTCTACTTAGTTAATCTCTACACTTTATAATCCTACCAAACCTGAAGCCTTGCTGCTCTTATTTATAGGCCAATAATAGAAAAATAAATTCTTTGCTATGACCAACTCATATAAATTACTCTGACTTCAAAAATTAATTGCTCATTACACCCTCAAGCAAGTGTTTAACTTGTAACCATACAAGAAGTTTCTGATTTATGTATCTCTGATAAACTTTGAATTACAACAAATATTTTTTTCTATTATTGGCCATAGTAATATCAGTCTATACGGTGGTAATGGAACCTAGCATGTTTTTTCTTTATACTTTTAAAAACACAGAAGATCTCAAGTGAAAGTGACACAGAAGATGTTAAAGATGGTTTCTCACAAACAGACTTGCATTTATTAACAAATGAAACTGTACTGAAATTCAGAACACTGCCATGTGAACATTGTTTGTCACGAAAACTGAGTATTTTTGAATTTGACAATACACTGGATTTTCAACTCTCGGGAACTACATTTGTGGATTCATATTCGCAAACGTTATGTTATGGCCCAATTGTAGATGATAGGGGCACACAAACAGAAGAAATCTCACTTGTGGATATCAGAAATTTAACAATTGCAATTGATAGCCATGAAATTTTATGTAAAGGTTTTAATCCTGAATTGCAGAATTCATCCCTAGAACAGTTGTCTTCTGATATTGACTTGTTTCAAATTAAGAAAATGGATAGAGAAAGCCAAACTGTTATCTCGATAAAGTAAATAAAAAGCCCTGCAGTGAAAGGATGGTTTCAAAAGGTGAGCTTATTGAGTGCATTCAAAACCAAGGTTTAGCTACTGCAGTGAATTGGTTTGAAAGTAAGGATGACTGTTGTTTAAAAGCTGCCCACACAGCATATAAGTCAAAGGTTGATAAAATTTATTCAGAATATAGAACAATAAGTAAAAATAAAGGTAAGTCTGGTCATGATAAACGTTTGAACACTTTCAAATCGGAAATAGCTACTTTTCCTGAGGCAGGCAAGCCTAAAAAACAAAAACATGATGAAGTTGATTTTGCTTCAAAGGGTATCTTCCTTGAAAAGGTGTCAACACTGACGGACGTTACCAGAGACTTAGCTGAAGAAGTGCATAATCTTAAAAATGAAAAGGCATTGTTGCTTGAAGAGGTTGAAAGTCTTAAAGCAAAATGTGCATCACAAAAGCAATCAAAAATTAAGCTTCTACAAAGGAAAGAAACTCAAATGAATAAGCTAAATCTGAAAAAAGAAAAACATTTAAGAACCTTGATTCTCAATAAAACCAATCAATTGAAAAGACATCGTTTGGCTGTAATATATTATGAAAAAAAATCAAATAGGCTGAATGAAGAAAAGACAAAACTAAACAATGAAATTGTGGGTCTAAAACAGACAAAGGCAAATTGTGAACAAACTGTCATAACATACAATGAGGACAGTAGAGCATATACACCAGAAATGCAACAATGTGTGTATTCTTTGCTTCAGCACAATGTATCCACCACGAAGATACCATTAGTAATACGCGATGTGCTGAAACTTGTTAAAATTGAAGCTAGTCATTTACCAGCCAAAAGTACATGTAACAATATGAATATACAGTGCATTTGGCACAACAACAGATAGCTGAAGAACTTCCTGCCCTAAAGAACACTCATCTCCTTAGTGATGAAACTTCCAAATTTGGACAGAAATATGAGGGGTTCCATACTGTTGACAGTTCTGGGCGAATATGGGTTCTGGGTCTACGGCAAATGACCACAAAATCAGGACAGAGTGCAATAGATACTTTCAAAGAAATTCTAGGTGATATTGACGATTCATTCAGTAAAGGGGGAAACCATGTGTCTGATGAGATATTGATGAATATAAATGCTACCATGTCCGACAGGGCAGCAACTCAGAAGAAATTCAATGAGTTATTACAGGACTTTCGTACAGATGTACTTAAACAAAACTTTGAGTGGGATATGCTGACTGAAAATGAAAAGAATTCCATGAGTAGGCTTATGAACTTCTTCTGCTCTTTGCATGTCCTTGTACACCTTGCAGAGGGAGCAGAAAAGGCACTGCTAGAAACCGAAAACATTTTGTTTGAGGAAGCGCCCATATATGACGTAAGCTTTAGAAAGCATTCAGAGTCAGGAACAAGAAGACTGATTAGGTGTTGTTCAAAAGCTTTTGCGAGAGGCAGTGATGAGAAGAATGGAGCCCATGGACCATTTACAGCTTATATTAGTGACTTTTTGAAAGACAGCGGCAATGTGACCCTCCCTCTTGAGAGGTTCAGAGGTAACAGATTTAACATTCTATTTACTAACGCTGCAGCCATCTATTTTTTGTCCAAGAAAATGAAAGACTACCTTGAAGGCGGAGACACCAACAGATTATTAAAAGCTGTCAAACATGACCTCAATGTGGAAGAGTACCTTGCAGGTTGTCGTGCTCTAGGACTTGTGTCTGAACTGATTACCAAACCTCTCTGGTGTTTGATTGAAAACCCAGAAATTAACATTTTAGACATGCAGGACCACTACACTGAACTCATGAATTACATTGACAACCTTGATTCAGCACAGTTTATGAGTGGAAATAGCCTCCTTACATTTGCTTACAATGAGCAACTAGAAAAGTCCCCAATTTACCAGATGCTCATAAAGTCTACAGACGTCGATGAGAAGGTAGCAACAGTTTTATCTGTACTTATCCCAACATTGAAAAATGTTCTTCAGTCTTTGCTTAAAGACTATCTCCCTGGCGGTCAGTGGTATAACTGCGATCAAAGTTTGAAGGAAAAAGTAAAAGGAACGCCAAAGCATAATAAGTTTAGTGAGACTGTATTTGGTCAGTTAGATAGATTACTAAGAGAAAAGCCAAATATCACTATCCTGACAGGAGAGGCAATAATCGCATTTTGCCACAAGACACTGGACTGGATTATGTCCAAACCAGAAAAGGAAAGGGCAGAATTATGTGTGTCTGCAAGAAAAAGCACCAAGGATCTGAGACGGAAGTTTAAGGACTGTGTGAATGAGATTAAGTCGAAAGTAAAGAGAAATATTGAACTGAAGCTTCAAAGGGAAAAAGAACAACAACAGAAGAAACTACAGAAACAAGAAGACCTTGTGAATGAATTACAGCTCTGGGGACTTTGGCAGTCAAGAGAAGAGGTGGATAGTGCACTGATGAAAATAAAAACAAAGACAGACAATTTAGCAGCTTTAAAGTCTCAGCTCAATTTCAGGAGACAGATTCTAAGGCAAATGTCAGATAACAACATAATTCACTCATTCAGTAAAAAAGAAGGTAACAAGAGAGTAAATCTTACTGTTGAAGAACTGGCTGAAAATGTTAAGCAATTAGTAACTGATGCTTACAGCAAGCCATCAACCCAGCCTGCAGATTGCCCATTGCTTGTTGGCCAGAAAGTCCAGCACAAGTTCAGTGAAAATGATATTTTGGTGCAGTACATTGGTCAAGTTATATCCCAGGTAGTCAAATTAACATTTAACCTGTTTTGTAATCTTAACCATACTATTTACACTTGTGATGCATGATTTTGTAATAACCCTAAAGTCTTAGGCAAAGCACTTGCATGTATTTTTGTAATCAAAATAGAAATATATTTAATTTGTATTTTAAAGAGATATCTTAATAATTATGTATTTAGTGTATCATTGTACTAAATAATTTCCTTAATTTCTACATTCATGATTAGACTTGATAAAATAACTAAGTTACCTTTGACTATAAAAAAGAGACTTCAGAATTAATTGTTACCAGTATTGATCAATGAGGTTTGCAGTGCTATTTAGAAAATACTCTTAATCCTTTTCCACATATATACACTTTTGACGCCGTAAGTAGATACCATATGAAGCCTGATCTGCAGAAATCCACAGTTAAAACTTGTCAAATTTAATGGTAAAAACCTTATTTCCAAACAACTGAGGAGCAGCAAACAGTATAAAACCTGATCAGCCTGCAAGTTTCTCGCATGCTAATCTGGTTTTATGCTGTTCGCATATAGGACTTTTAATGGTGTCCTGTATGAGGTAAAGGGTTAATTACTCAAATAGTTCAAATATTCATAGCCATTAGCTTTTGCTACTCATGTAAACAATACAAATGAAAGACAGTGATACCCATTGAAAGAAGTGTTTAACATAAATCATACTACTGTTTCAGGTGCCAGGGTACAGTGACTGGTATAACATCAAATACTCCGGAGATCCGGCCATATACACATACCAGCTCCTTAAGGACTACAGCCAGGGAGACCTTGAGTTACTTGTTTAGTGAAATAAGTTAATAATATTCTAACACACTTGTGTAATACTTTTGTCATTAAACCCCAGATGCATTTCATTCCTCCCAGATTATAGATACTGTCTTGGTGCTATATTGGAATCATGACTGTCTCGTCTCGTCGCATCGCGTCAGATTGCATCACATTAATCACCTGTGACAATGATCAATATTAGGTATTTATCACTCTTGTGACAGTTCTAGTATTACACCTGTGTTATATATCCCATTTAACACTCATATTTGCATTTAGAGATAATTTTATGAATTATCATTGAAATGTGCATTAAGTGGCATACAAAGTTTAACAATAGGCTTTTTTAAAAAAAAATTAAAAATATTTATTTTACCTTAAACTAGATTTTATTTAATTTTTTTATGCTTCTCTTGAAGTTCTTAACCAGAAACAACAAAGATTTTTATGGTTTTGGAAATTTTTCAAAAATCTGTTGTCCTGGCTACCTACGAATCACTGGAAATTACAAGACTCCAAATCACGGGACTTCTGTGTAGCACTTTAAATGATCTGTTGTTATTTCCTACTTTATGTTTTATTTATATTTGACACTTGGTGATCAACATAACTTTTACTTTGTATACAGTACGTCCTTCCATTACGATCCGCTGCCGCCGTGCCGGCACCATCCCCCCTCTGCTCTAGCCTTTTTTCCAAATCTAGTCTTTCACGATAACAAAAGATTAACAAAGACCAAGTATATTGCCATAAGAAAGGGGGACACATTTTCTGAATAAAATCATACATGATTCTTACCATCACCAGCTGTTATAACTTCTTTAACGACTCCCATTTTCACTTTTAGTCAGATAAGTGCACGCCGGTTTGATTTCTGTATTTTTCCAAGGTACGACTACGCTTGCGCGAGAACCGCTTCCGCTCAATACGGTCCAAAGTTAAAACGACCTAAATCAAATAATTTCGCCAAGAAAAGATCAAGGAAAATGTTAAGTTATTAATTTGGATAAAAAAAATCAATCAAAATCATACGAGATGCGTCCTAGAATATCACAGAGAGTCAATCATTGCAATGGTTATTTAAAAAAACAAAAAAACTTTTAATGGTGTCGGGTCATTCAGGGACTCCGGTCTTCGCCGGAGAAGTCGTTTAGTAGGCAGTAGCTTATTTAGGTTGATTAGTGCAGTTTAATATCAATTTAAAATCTTAATAACGCATTTACTTTCTTTTTGTTATGTTGTTATCCAATGAAAGCTCCCTTACCCATATTTATAAAATATTGTCTTTATTTGTCTCATTCTATCGCTATATTTCTCTAGTATTTGATGTAACGGTTTCTCAAATTATAGCCAAATAGGTTAAGGGGGACTTAATGATTTAATTTAAAATGTAATTATTTATTTATCTTTTGATTAATTCACTAGTGGTGTTAGCAAATAATCATTTTATATACAAATATAGTAGCAAAATGTTTTCTCTAAATCTCTCTCTCTCTCTCTCTCTGTGGATTTTAATATTTTCTTTTGGGAATGGTGACACTTTCCCGTTTTCAAGACAATGAAAAAGATGTTCTCTCATTTCTAAAATATTATATTGATTTTTAAAATTTAATGTCCCACCGCTAAAACAAAAAATCCACTGAATGTGCGATGGCAAATAGACCACAGTCATTGTTGTTTGGTTGTTGCTGTGTTCTTGGAACTTTAATTAAAACATGACCATTTGTACTAGGATAAAGTTGGCATAATTGTATTTGAACGTTATTTTTTTTATTTATTTTTTTAAATTGCCACTTAAACTGTCAAAATAATACTCCGTGTCTGGTTCCTCGGCAGATATCATGCTAACAGTCCAATGGCAAGTCCCGTCAAAATGTATTTGTATTTTTTTTAACTATGATTTTGTTGGCAATATCCAGGCCCGGATCCACCGGGGGGGCCGTGGGGGCCTTGCCCCCCCCCCCCCCCCCCAGCTGCCCTGGTCATACATTTTTCTAGGCTATAAAATCCCTTGATTACATCATAGTAGTGTTGCCTAGAGGAAATCCCCATCGTGGGCCCCCATACTGAACCACCCGCATAACCACCTGACCAGCCAGATTCCTATTGTCTTATGGCCCCCTGCTGTTAATGTGTAGGTAATCCGAACCGGCAGTCGTCCATGACTGTGTGATAAGCATGTGTTTAGGGTACTGCGAACACGTTCACTGATGGAGAGAAATTTACATGACATCTAATCATCGGGAAAAATCGGCAATTACCAAAAGTTTGTATGAGTTACAACTATAAACTATTCTAAGCAAATGCAGTTTAAGAAATAGCATAAAAATAGTTAAGCTAAAAACAACAACTAAGCTGGACATTAAAATGTAATTAGCATCGAAACAATTTCACTAGAGCCAAAAAGAATTAATAATAATAATAATAAAACTACTTTGACGAAATCTACGCAACAATTTTTTTAATTCACGTTTCTCTTCATGTATAATGTTTTAAATATTGCATTAAAAGCGGGCTTATTAGCTGTCGGCAGGTTGATGAACTATCGTTTTTGAAAAAGTTAAAAAGGTAATGATTTTTTTTTTTTTTTGCTGTAGCAAACCATTAGATGCATACCTATCGCTAGCCATACAAATTAAACTTAATCAGAAATGGGTTGTGTTTCTAAATGTCATCAGCTTTACTATTTTTACGTAACTTTTTAAGTATTATTTTTATGAAACTAACTCCTAAATATTTTTTCCTGAAAGGAATAAATACAAACAGCAGGCCGATACATCATCATGTTCAGTTTTTAAATATTTACGAATATAATAATCTATATGTATGTGTATTCATGGTCTCTTATTAAAGAGACCCTGGTGTATCTGGTGTATTGTAAATGAAAGAATTTGAAAATTTCAATCTGCCAAATTTTGGGACAATCCATATTTTGGGACAATGTATATGTAGATTATGCATGATCACTAATTAAAAATCAAATCCAGGTAATCAGTCATTGAGCAATGTTAGTGATAAGTCGATGAATACGAAATACTAATGCACAGAAAACACAACTTATGTGCGAAATAAAACGGATATTAAAGAGTTCATATTAAATTCAACATCTTCTATTACTGAATATTGTTTGTTTTGTTACTGATTTAACATTTTGGAAAAAAAATGTACCAAAAATCGACACGCAGAAGGGGCCCATGCAACCGCCCGACCCTAAAACGTGCGGCTGATTTTTTTTTTTTATCTGGGAAGTCTATGTGTGAAGGCTGCTTCCAGATCGACAATTAGACTGTCAAGATTACCAGGTTCGAACCTAATACAGCATATACCCGGTATTCTCTTCAACATATTTGACAAAATATGTTTAAAGTGATTTTTTTCCTCAGATTTAAAACAAAACTGTCTTTTACAATGTTGAGTCTAAAACTGATGACAATTCAAAGCATTCACTAATTGATAATGTACACAAGTCACTTTATCTTTTTTTTGGGGGGGGGGGGGGGTCCAAAAAGCACTTATCTTTTATGCCAGTCTCCCCCCCTTTACTACCGTCATTTTTTTAATACAACTGTAGTCAAATACTATTACACAGTAGTTATTCAAAAACATGGCTTTGCGAAGGTAAATATAAAATTATATCGCTCAAGGCTCAGTCCCAATTGACATTTTTTGCCTAGGGAATGTACTCCCGATGGAAGTTGATGAGCCTCGGGAGGCGTCGGGAACAGGTTCCCCTGTGTCCCGCGGAAGATTCGAAAGCGTTGCGAGCCATGTGGAGTCATTGGGAGGCCTCGGGGAAACCAGGCCGGGGAAGCATAAGCATAGCTTCCCGGAAGCTCCTTGGAAGCATTCATGGAGATTTCGCGAAATATTTTTTCCTCCGAGGAACCCCAGGCTTCGGTGATGTCTCGAAGGTACGGAGACCTTTCTGTGACACATTCCAGATCTTGTGATAGCATCTCAGAATATTCGCAAGAAAATCGGCAAGCGCACTCTAAATTTATTTGCTTTTTTTGGTCAACTTTAGACTGAGACGGTCAAAAAGGCCATGGGGCATTGCTGGGGGCATCCTCATAAACCCCCGAAAGTCTACCCTTGATTTTGTCCATCACCAAATTCTCATAATCTCCATAATCTTCCCGAGCCACCTAGGATGGTTCGATAAAATGATACAGCCATCCCCGATAATACAAGGTCATTGTACCATAACCGAAACATCAGTGAACGTTTCAACGGACCAATACCAAAGCTTCTCATAGGACTGCTCCATCTTTTGGGCTCAAACATCTGATGCCATCGGGAGAAAAATTGTGTATTTCCACAACGCCGATGATTTTTCTCCAGCGGGACCTAGGCATTAGATTCATGGTATTCAAGTTTCCAAAAAAAAAAAAAAAAAAAAAAAAAAAAAAAAAAAAAAAAAACGCAACAAAAAACCTTCACTTGTATCTCCAGATACTCTTCAGAATGCATCTCCATCACAATAAAAACCTTTTTTTTTATTCCCAGGGAAGCATGCCCCCGGATCCCCCCTAGCACTCACATCACATTCAGACTTTGCCCCCCCCCCCTCCCCCCCCAGTGGAAAAATTCTGGATCCGGGCCTGATATCAATATAAAATGAAAAAATTACCTATGTATGGAAATCTGGGTGGGCAAGTATACGTAGCCATGGACGCTGTCTTGCCATTTCATGCAAGAGAATATTTACGCTGACGGTATCGAGGTTTCAGTCGTCATGTCGTTACAGACTGAGCTGGCAGCCACTGAAGAGATTTTGCGCACGAGGCAGTATCTCCGACACGAAGATGGTAGCTCTATAAACATACGTATGTTCACATAAATGTATTTATTATTTCAATTTACAATTTCATTTTACTATTTGTTTTTGATGGATGGATGGATGGATGGATGTATTCGGGAAAAGCAACATATGAAAAATATTGTGGAGGATATATCTTACTTTCGTGTTATACTATGGATTTGGGAAGTGTAAAGTATAAATATTAAAAAAAAACATTAAAAACATTACATCAAAAAAAGGTGCGGGTGTCAGATGCGATGTTGGACGGGCTTGCAGAACAAACGTCATTGGCCCCGACCAAGATGACAATAGTCTGAATTATATAAACGGTCAGGAATGGGTAAAAATTACATACTACATTATGTTGTTTTCTATCCTAAGTTCATATTAACATCTATTATAAAAATATATGGATTAATTAAATAAACCATGAGTGCGAGTATCATTAATATGTATCATCATACTTTCTTTTCAATCTAGTCATAATCATCAGCATTTACAACTTAACGTGACATCACAGCTCGCGCTGTTGTGCTGCGGGTTAATGTTACTGTGTATTGTGTTCCTTGAGTCAGCACGCTTAATGGCAAGTGTCCAGTAGCACCAGGTGCTAAATTATGATAGATGTTTTATTGACTTAAACTGTATACAGTTCACCATCTTTTCAATAACAACAATATAATGCAGATATATTAATTCACATGACAGATAAGTATAACATAATCATCGCAACATAAATAACACACGCCTTGAAACATTCCGAATTCTAAGACAGTTCCAACACAAAAAAAATCCAATAAGAGGATGGAGAAAAATTAAGCAAATTGGACAGCTTTTCTTATTTTGTATGCTTCATGTATATATTTACTTAAATTAACAATGTTTGTTTTAGATGCTTTAAACAGCTGTACTAATTTATACATACTTGGTCTAGTGATATAATATTTCTTTTTTCCTAATTCCAGTATACATTGGACATTCTAAAATAAAATGATACTCATCTTTAACTTCATTTTTATCACAAAAGATACATATTCTTAGGTTTCTTTCTAATCTTTCTCTAGCATATCTTCCCGTTTCCACTCTTAAAAAGTGTGCTGAAATTCTAAGTTTTGTTAAAAATGATCTATTTTGCCTTGTAAGAAAAATCAGATAATCTTCCATTCCAAAGTGTAATTTTATATTTTTGTATTATATCAGTTTACAATTATTTTGAATACTTCTAGTCCATTTTTGGATAAAATTATCTGTAACTCTCCGCTAAAAGTCGGATAAAAAAGTACCTTGATTTTCAATAGTATTTGGTTGATCCCATGCGTACATCAAACCATATTCATATAACAATTCCTTAACATTACTAGCCCAATTTTTACTACCTTTATTGCAGTCTTCAAAAACCTTTTGATATATGTTTTTGATAATGATATTTTCTGAGCTCTGTACCTTTAACCAATATTTAACAACATTTCCATATCTGTTAACATATAAAGGAAACCTCCCCAATTCCCCATATATTGCATCGTTACAGGAATTCTTTCGCACACCTAAAATATATTTACAAAACTTTAAATGTATGTTTTCAAGTAATTTTGACTTAGTATCATAATTTATTTATTTCAGTCTCATTCATGTACAAAACAATTAAACAGAGAATCATAAAACATGAAAATAGCACATGACCATTCATAATTTGAATTACAAAAGACTTTTGTAATACATTTAGGTAAACATTAAAACTCAAGACATATCGTACTGATATTAACATCATAAAGTGTATAAAACAAATAAGAGAAGCCTATCTAATAAATAAAAAAAACATATATAATTAAATTACTTACATAGATAAAATTGACGACGTTGAAGAATATTAAAACAGGTTTTTGGCACATTGTCTGATTAAACATTGACTAGAGAACAATAAAGTGAATTTGTTTGCTTTACTAAGATTCATAAAGTTAAGATAAAATGCATTTGCTTTATAATATAAATCTGATCTAAAATCATCATATAAAGGACAGTCTAAAATGACATGCATTTCGTCTTCAACTACGCAACAAGAAAGGACAGTGGCGTTCATCCAGTCTCAAATTCTCATATCTACCCGTTTCAATACGTATTGGGGCTACCCCACACCTAAATTTACATAAAGCTGGTCTATGCCTAGGGGGTAAGATCATTTTGCAATACTCTTCAGCAGAGTACACCTGCTTATAGGTCCTGTAGGTCCTTAATTTATTTTGACCCTTGCCTGATACACCAACTGGGCTATTGATTATAATAGTATATCCCCACACTTGAGAACAATAATTTAGAAATGTTTTAGCATTCGGTTCATACTTTCTGATATTAACCAAAAAAATGTTCATTGCTTTAAGTGCTTTACCATATATAAACTGATTGTTTAGAACAAATGACCCCGTGTAATTAAAAACTGTACCTAAGTAATTAAAATCGTTCACAACTTCAATGTTATTATTCTTGTACAACCACTTTTCATTTTCTCTTAAGTTAGCGCGTTTTCTAAAGACCATATTTTTGTTTTATCAACGTTAACTTCCAAACCCCATTTCGTTCACAACTTCAATGAGCATAGTCATATCGTAAATTGAAAGACCGCTATTTATTCTATTTTGTAAAAATAATTCAATATCTTCTATAAAAAGTTCGAATAAAATCGGAGAAATAGTCTCTCCTTGTCTCAAGCCAACTGATATATCGAAAAAATCTGAAAATGAGTTACAATGTTTAACGCAAGTCTTAACCGTGTCATACATCGAACGTATTATTCTAAGTAACTTTCCATCAAATCCCAGTCTATGTAATTTAAACCACAATGCATTTCTATTTATAGAGTCGAAGGCTTTTTTAAAATCGATAAACGCACAGTATAGTCGTCCTTTTTTATTTAAGGTAATGTCTATTAAGTTTTTTTTAATAAAAACACAGCATCGACAGTGGAAAAACCTTTTTTAAAACCAACTTGCGCATCTGTTATTACATTTTCATTTTCACAAAAATTTTACTATTCTAGCATTTAAAACACTTGTAAATAATTTACCCAAATTACTCAAAAGTGTAATACCCCTATAATTTGAAACATTGTTCGTATCACCTTTTTTATGTATTGGAATAATATATCCACATGACCATTTTTCAGGAAAATAGCCATAAATAATCGATAACCGTGCAACTACCTTTACTCAAGTATGTGTATTTAAAATCAGAGCCTAACCTGCCGTTAGCTACCCGCAATGACGTAGCCTTACATAAGTCTAACAATTCGTTCCCACGTGAATTGCATACACAGTCTTGGGAGTATCGTTTAATGGGGGTATCAGTAAAGTTTGACCATTGTGTAAAGTATAAACTCAGTTCCTAAAGTACTTTCTGATTTATGACATACACATGTGACTAGAGACACTACAGTCATTTGAGACTGTAACAAGAAAAGATTAAAAACAAATTGTTTCAATTGACGGCTTACGTTAAACATACTGTCCCCCTCTCACTTCTACTGTATTGACCTTATAACCGAACCTGTCTGTGTGCAGGACCCTCATATTAGAAAAATCGTCCTCTCTATAAATAATTTATATATACTGAGGTCAAACTTTTTTTGATGACTGAATATCAGGGTCCTGTGGTCTATGATTTAAATCAAAAGGTTAACAAACGCGAAATAATGGAAGTAACGTTATAAAAACTAGAATTAAAGAATTCTAAATATATAACACAAGAATATAAAAATAAGTATTACAAAATAAATAAAAGGTCTCAGCTAGACTAGAACTCATGACCCCTTGTAAGAACAAAATACCGAACGACGCTCTTACTAATTGAGCTAATTCCGCAGCCGCAAATTTGTGGTGCAAATAAGGTTATTTATAGGTAGTTTAATGAATGAAACTTCGGATGAACACAGAATTATAAACATGCCTCTTTTACAGTTTTATTTGCACAGAAATTTTGATTATTCCCAATGCTTTCAAAATCCTGCAATATATCTAACTTTTATCAAAACTGCAATGTTGACTTCTACAACAAGTGGTACTATTTTTCAACGCGAATGTATGGATAAGTGGCGGTAATGTGATTGTAAAATCCACTGTCTGACTTTAGAAGCGAAAGCTCAGAAAAGGTCAGAAGATTGTATTACGACTTTATGATATTTCTACGGAAATAGTCCCACGGAAAAGACCTGTCGGTGGCAAAAAGGGCCTATAATTTTTCATTTTTTTTTATCAAATGACTTATAATTATTATTTGAAAGTGTTAATAAAATTAATTAAGGTCCGCTTGCAAAACATCAAAAGATTATTTTTATAAATGAAGATTTTATTACTATTTTTTTTTATTGTTTCTACGGAAATATAGGCCCACGGAAAGGACCTGTCAGTGGTAAATAGGGCCTTTAATTTTTTTTCTATAAAATCTAAATTTAAAACTGCGTTAAAGAGATAATTTCCATTGCTAGTGATTGGTAATGATGTTTTGTTCAGTAATATTCCCAAGAATGATGAAACTCTTTAGAGGTGTGCGGTAGATTGATGAAGTCACTGTAAGGATTGTTCTCGCATGATTTCTCTCTTCACTCCATATATTAGATGTGAAAGTCCTTGTTTTGAGTCATCGAGACCTTTAGCGAAATCAAATAAACCATCTTCTGTTGATCTACACGACACACAGCATAACAATAGATGATGATGATGGCGATTTGGGTAGTATAACTATGATGATGATGATGATGATGATGATGGCGATTTGGGTAGTACATGTATAACTATGATGATGATGATGATGATGGCGATTTGGGTAGTATAACTATGATGATAATTCCACATTAATATTATTGGATAAATTTTACAATTATAGCCATTACATGTATAATAAAACAAACAAACGAACGAAGGGTATTTTACAGGAGAAGTATATTATTACAGATTCATGAAAGGCTTATATACTAATCACAATATCAAAAAATAGATTTATTATTTTAAGAATTATAGAAGAAGAAAAATATCGAAACGTAACCTTCTAGAGTTGTTACTAAAATATACATTACACATGAAAGTTACAGGTCAACTGAGACTGTGAGAAACTGATAAAAATGTAGCATAGGCATATTAATATCCTTCAATTATTAACTGGAATCCCTTGAATGGAAAGCAAAATATATGTGTTTTAAAAGATTTTTAACAATATTTATATTATCACATTGCATTAAGGATCTAAATTTTTGTTAAGTGGGCCAGTGACAATAGTATGGTTTCATATACTAATTTCTCAAATTTCTGTATTTCAGACAAACTAAAAAAAAAGTGGTATTCGTTTTCTATAACGTTCATTTTACATTGTATGCATTTTCTTTCCTCTAGGTATATTTGTATGTCTTCAATTTCCAGTTTCAAGGTCATGAGATAAGAGTATGAACTTTGACCTGGATTTTCTAAATTTGAAAGATTCAATACTGTTTTAAGTTATTTTCGCATTTAAATTCATCAAATTTTTAACTTGCCATATATTATATAATCTTTTTTTTTAAAAATATTTCTTTTATTTTACATGCCCAATTCGTATTTCCATAAGTATTTCCATTTCGGTATCGTTGTATAATTGATTGTATACTTTTTTAACCGTCCCCGGTGACCGAGTTGTTAGAGCGTCCGCCTCCGGAGAGGGAGGTCGTGGGTTCGATCCACGGCCGCGACATACCAAAGTTGTAAAAAATGGTACTGTTATAGCTTCCTTGCTTGGCGCTCAGTAATAATAATAAACTTCCGGAACAGTGAAACATGGCGGACGTGTTTACATTTTCTCCCGCCTTTATGTGAAAAAAATATAGTATCCAGACGCTATATAGGTCTATATTTATTCTTTATTTGAACTCTTGATAAACATATAAAACAAACATTAAGAATGAGTGGTTACAAGGGTAAGTTTGCCCCTCTGATGAAAGAAAAATCTTCCAGTCCAGCTAACCCCAAGAAACGTTCACGTCGGACTAGCAGTGCTTCGTCCCCGGGTAGTACAAATATGTACAATGGGCCTTCAAAACTCTGTTTTAGTTCTCTAAACATGGATGAAAAGATGAACACAATGTTTGACATGATGACTGGTATAAATGATATAAACCAAAAACTTGATGCAATAAACAAAACCTCTTATTTACAGGCTGCAAAATGTGATGTTTATGATGCACGCATTAGGCTTCTTGAATATAAAAGTCTCGACACCGAAACAAGATTGCTCCAGAACAACCTGATCTTTACTGGCCATGCAGAGATAGTTAATGCAGATGATTGCATGAAAATCGTTTATCAGTTCCTGCTAGACAGCCTGAAATTAGACCCTAAGAAATTCCAAATTTCACGAGCACACCGTATTGGCAGGCGTAAGAGTGTTCATGCTGCTGGTAGATCGCACCACAGAGCAATACTGGTCTCCTTTCTGGACCCAGCAAGTGCGGATGAGATCATGCAAAATGCAAGGTTACTGAAGGGTACACATTATGGTATTTCCAGAGATTATCCTCGTGAGATAACTGAAGCCCGTAAAGAACTTTGGCCTGCTTACAAACAAGCCCGAGAAAAATATGGTCCTAAGAATGTCCGAATAAAATTCCCTGCAGCACTGGAGGTCCATGGAGACATTGTCCAAGATCACTTTCCAAGGTGGCATGAAATACTCCGTGGCTCCCGGAATTCCAACATTCAAGACAGGATCAAGAAGCGCTATGAACATATTGTCGAGACAACAATGAAACACTTGGCGCAAAGTCTTTCAGACCAAGATGAATCCGAAGAGAGCTGCCAGAACAGCAGTGATGGTGAGGATATGGATCATGATGATTCCCCCCCTAGTCAAAACTCTGCTCAGTGCACCACAGCTGATAGCACAGAAACTCATATCAATAATCCTACTGTGACTAAACAATCCACTCCTGGATATCTTCTGGAGGTCCACGAGCCTCTCAAGGAATTTGGTTCAAGCCAGAATCCAACAGCTACCAAAGAGGTCAGTGACCCTGGTCCCAATCAGGATTCCCAGACACATCTTCCTTCCAGTTAGGAACCACCGGGGATTGTGTACATATGTGATGACTGTTTGTTTCTCCCTAGTACTTCCAGCCAGACCCATTGTATTCATTTCCCTGAAAAGAACCATGACAAAATTCAAAATTCAAATAATAACTATAAAAACCTCATGCAGTATGAAAGTGTCTTAACTTCAATCAGTAATGAAAGGAAGCAAGTATCTGAAAGTAATGAAGGACTTCATGAAGGAGTGACATTTTGTGAGTTTGATGAAACATTTGAAAATAAGATTAAAATTGGTTCATTGAATGTATGTGGCCTTAAGTCTAAATTGAACTATAAAGAATTTACAGACCTCATTTCCCAATATTCTATTTTTTTGTGTTCTTGAAAGTAAAATTGATAAATATGACATTATCCATTTGCATAATTACACTTACTTTTCCAAACCAAGAACTGAAAAAACCAAAAGAAAGTCAGGTGGTATAGGATTTTTTGTCCATAACTCTTTACTTGATAAGGTATCAATTGTTGACTCACGTTGTGAATACATTTACTGGCTTCAGCTGACTGACTACCAACAGAGAAATTTACTTATAGGTGGAATGTATATACCACCAGCTCAATCAAAGTACTTTAACGAGGATGAATATTATGATTTTGAAAAAGATGTTGCTGATAAATGTAATGAGTATGACTTTATTTATCTTACAGGTGATACAAATGGACATACTTCCAATTTACCAGACTTTGTTGATTTTGATGTGGATCTAAATGAAGAATTTAACATTTCTGATAACCCTAATCATGTTATAAACAGCCTATCAGACCTTGATATACCCCTGAATAGAACATCACAATGTCATAAGATAAACAGTCATGGTAGAAAACTATTAGATATTTGTAGATTAAACAATCTTATCATTTTAAATGGAAGAGTTGGATCTGATAAACAACTAGGTAAGATGACATTTAGAAACACCTCAGTAATAGATTACTCTCTCGCTAATGTTCTTTGTTTAAAATGCATTGAAAGTTTTGAAATCATAGAATTAGACTCACTTTTTTCTGATGGTCATTGCCTTTTGTCAACATCCTTCAACTTAGAATGTGCTCCAAGCAAACCCTCAAATCCAGGAGATATAAAAACTGAAAATAGACCAAAATGGAGTGATAACAAGGGTAGGCATTTTGCTATAAACCTAGACCAGGGAAAACTACATGATCTTAACTGCATTCTTAATAACCCACCCAGCAAAATCAATAGTGTTTATATTAATAACCTTGTGGAAAAATTGATAAACATATTTTCATCATGTGCTGAGAAAACTTTTAAAAATAGGCCATCTAATCACAAAAAGGGCAACACAAATAGACAACCCTGGTTTGGTGCTCATTGCCACAAAGCTAGAAACAATTATCATTATGCCCGCAAAAGTTACCAGCTATTTAAAAATGACCAAAATAAAGATAAATTACACAGAGCAAGCCGCTTTTATAAACAAACTATGAATACTTGGCAAAAAAAACATAAGTTCGCGGCTGAACACAAGTTACGATCTATTAATACAAATAAGCCAAAAGATTACTGGAAATATCTTAACAGTCTAAAACAAAATACAATTAATGAACAATCTCCTACGCTGTCTGAATTCTATGACTATTTTAAAAATGTTAACTCAACAATAAACAATGATGATCCCCCGACCATGAGTGATGAATCTGACCACTTCACACTACGTTCTACCCAGGAGTTAAATAAAGCAATTACAACTGAAGAAATTATTAAAGCTATTGCAAATGCTAAAAGTGGTAAAGCAGCCTCTGATATAGACTCCATCTTAAATGAATATCTTAAATGTACCAAAGAAATATTATCCCCTCCCCTTACTCTGTTATTTAACTATATCTTAGATTCTGGAATCATTCCTGAAACTTGGCTGACAGGCTCTATTAAACCAATTTATAAGGGTAAGGGATCCAAAACAGAACCAGCTAACTATAGACCAATTACAATCCTAAGCTGTCTTGGGAAAATATTTACCTCTATTTTAAATACTAGAATTTATAACTTTTTGAAGGAAAATAATCTTTTGCACGAAAACCAAGCTGGTTTTAGACCAAACTACTCTACAACAGACCACATTTTTACTCTTCATTTCCTAATTGAAAAGATGAAACTTACTAAAAAGAAACTTTTCTGTTCCTTTATTGACTTTTCCGCAGCTTTTGATTCAGTTTGGAGGGCAGGATTATGGACCAAAATCTTTAACATAGGTATAAGGGGAAAAGTACTGAAAGTTATTCAAAATATGTATGCAGGAATTAAATCATGTGTTTCATTTAATGGAAATAACTCATCTCTCTTTTCAAGTTACTGTGGCGTTAGACAAGGCGAGAACTTATCCCCCATCTTATTTGCAATTTATCTCAATGACTTAGAAAAATATCTTAATTCAAACAATGATGGTATAATATTAAACATGAATGTAGATGAAACAGAATATTTTATTAAACTTCTGGTACTGCTCTATGCAGATGATACTGTAATCTTTGGAGATAATGAACATGATTTTTCAAAATAGTCTAAATGATTTCTATACTTTTTGTCAAACCTGGAAACTGTCTATAAATTATTCAAAAACCAAAGTCATAGTATTTGGGACCAACAAACCTGATAAATTTTCCTTCTATATCAATGGTCTACCAATAGAAACAGTAAAGCATTACAAATATCTTGGAGTCTACTTTTCTTCATCTGGCAGTTTTAATGAATGTAAAAATTACCTGGTTAACCAAGCAAAAAAAGCAACACATCAACTTTTCACTAGAATTTACAACCTTAATCTTCCCATTGACTTACAACTTAAATTATTTGACCAAACAATTCTTCCTATCTTAACATATGGATGTGAAATATTTGGTTTTGAAAATCTTGACACTATTGAACAAATCCACTGCAATTTCCTAAGAAAAATAACAAATGCTAGGAAAAGTACACCAAGATATATGCTCTATGGAGAACTAGGAAGATATCCACTTGAAATAATTCTGGACGAGGCTTACTCAATCACAGTATACTTCCAAAATATCTTACCTGTGTTACCAATTTATGTACAAGTCAGGACAAAATTACAAATGGTTAAATTTTATCAAACAAATACTTGACTCAGCTGGCTTCTCGTATATTTGGATTACACAACCACATTTCAATAAAAATAAATAAAAATAAAAACATTTCAATAAAAACATATATACCCATATCAAAGCAAGATTGATTGATCAATTTCACCAACACTGGAATACTACACTTGAAGGTTCATCTAAAGGTAAACTATATAAAAAATTTAAACAGAGCCCCTTACTGGAAAATTAACTTATTGATTTATTACCTGCTAATCGTTTATCTTTATTTAAATTTCGTACTGGTAACCACAGATTTCCCATAGAAG
>CM037782.1:47201740-47251740 GCA_021229015.1 Solen grandis | reverse complement strand
ATTACAAAGGTCATTTTGACATATTCCTTGTACCATCATTACAGAGGTCATTTTGACATTTTCCTTATACCATCATTACAGAGGTCATTTTGACATATTCCTTGTACCATCATTACAGAGGTCATTTTGACATATTCCTTGTACCATCATTACAGATTTCAGAAGAACATAATCAGTTATAATCATTACAGATACTGATCTCATAGTGACGTATCCTTCATCATCATAACTGACATAACAGACATCAAAGTGAAATATTGTATCATCATAACAGACATCAAAGTGACATATTGTATCCTCATAGCAGATGTCATAGTGACATATTTCTAAATCATCACTACAGAGGTCATTTTATCAAATGAATATTGTATCACATAACATCAAAGTGACATATTGTATAAAATAACAGATGTTATAGTGACTTATACTTTTATCATGATTACAGATTTCAAAAGTGACATGTTCCTTTATCATCATAACAGATGTTATAGTGACATATACTTGTATGAAAATTACAGATGTCATAGTGACATATTGTATGAAAATTATAGATGTCATAGTGACATATTGTATGAACATTACAGATGTCATAGTGACATATTGTATAAACATTACAGATTTCAAGTGACTCATTCCTTTATCATCATTACAGTTTATCATCATAACAGATGTTATAGTGACTTATACTTTTATCATGATTACAGATTTCAAGTGACTCATTCCTTTATCATCATTACAGATGTCATAGTGACATATTCTTTTATCATCATTACAGATGTCTTAGTGACATATTACTTCACATCATTACAGATGTCATAGTGACATATTCCTTTATCATCATTACAGATGTCATAGTGACATATTCCTTTATCATCATTACAGATGTCATAGTGACATATTCCTTTATCATCATTACATTTGTCAAAGTGTCATATTCCTTTATCATCATGATAGATGTCAAAGAGACATATTTCTTTATCATCATTTCAGATCTCAAAGTGACATATTTCTTTATCATCATTACAAATGTCATAATGACATAATATATTAAAATCATTACAGATATAGCTGTCATAATGACATATGTCTTTGTTATATTGTATCATCACTACTCGATTGTATCCTACTGTTTGCATTTTTTCTGTTATTATGTTTGTATAAATCTGGTGCCTCCTGGCTGTCAATTTTCCTTGTCTAGACCGTAACTTGGTCATGCATTCAAGAAGTTTCAGACAGCATGCAGACACATGAACCATGTCTTTAACTAAAACATGGAGATCACATTTAGAGGTTGATGTTCAAAAGTAGGTACAATACTTCCAAAGGTTAAGCCTGTTTTTTGGGTTTTTTTTTTAGGAATTTCCATATATCTGGTTTTTGTGTTATTCTGTTGCTCTTTGGAGCTGTAGCAATTCATCAAATTCTTCTGTAGGGCATGTCTGAAACCTCAGTTTTTCTACAGACTGCTCATTCTTTAACATGTGTTTGTGAAACATGTCTCACTTATGGGTTTGCCACACCTCTACTCAGAGAAATACCTGGAATTGTGAAGGTGTCCTAGAAAACACATTAGAATGACTGCATTCTTCTATCAAAGGAAATGTAAAGAAAAACTGTTAACTGTATCCCTGTCAAGGGAAACACTTAAGCTAAGGAGGTGATTTTCATACCCTGTAAAGGTAGACACTTAGTTGTCATATCCCTGTCAAGGGAAACACTTAATTTCAGGAGGTGGGTTTCATACCCTGTAAAGGTAGACACTTAATTTAAGATAGTGGTTGTCATATCCCTGTCAAAGGAAACACTTAATTTCAGGAGGGTGTTTTCATACCTTGTAAAGGTAGACACTTAATTTAAAGAGCTGCTTGTCATATCCCTGTCAAGGGAAACACTTAATTTAAGGAGTGCTTGTCATATCCCTGTCATGGGAATTAAAATGATCCTCTCTTTCATGAAGAAACATGGTATGAACAAGTGTACTTTGTTGCACATGATTCTGTATGATATGACTTTTTCATATTATGAACACTATTTTTAAATCTAAAATGAAATTGTGATATATTCCTTTATCATCATAACATTTGGAAACAGTGGTTATAGATATTTCTATAGAAAGTGTGTAGATCCATTTCAATGAGCGTCATCATTGTGAAAGGCAGTATCCTGATGTAACACATTTCAAGATTGGGCCCCAAGTGGATTAAGCTTCATTTTTATGATGTTATAATGTGGTATAAGGCAGTATCAAGACTTGGATGCCAAACCGTGTTATAATGGAGCTGCACTGTATTTTTAATATCACTCACCAACTCTACAGACTTCGGATTTTTCATGTGAGGAAGCCTTCCAGCTGGCTTGCAGTAGGTCGGTGGCTCTAACCGGATACCTCTGTGTACTCGGGTTCTTCCTCCACCTGTAATTAGCTGGACGTCGCTATATGATTGAAATACTACTGCAGCGATCGGTAAACCCTAATACAACAATACAACAACAACAACCAACTCTACAGATAAATAAAGAAGCAATTGTAATAGTTTTGCACAAAATCCCTGAAATTACTTTAACATTATGCTTGTTTTACCCAACCTCAATGTTTTTATTCAAATTTGATATAATGTCTTAATTTCTATATAGTTTATGTATAACTGTAGAATCATAAATTTTCATGGGGGATTTATTTTTGTTGAATTATGGACAGTTGTATTCATGAATATTAACCACTCAAAAATGATTAAGGCAGTGGAACTACGGTAATTTACATGGAAGATTAGTCCATCAATATGTGTGTCTGTGAAATTGCCTGTGGCATGGATTAAATAATGATGAACAGTACAGTGTGGCTCCATTGAAGTTTGTCTAGATGTCCCATTATGTTGGACTGCAGTATAACTATAAGTTCATTAAATAAACAGGTAAAATTTGAGGTTCAAAGTTGGTCTGTATTATATTAGATTTTGTGTTATTATAGAGTTCACCATATTAAGTCCACTAAACAAATCACAAAATCAAAATTTAGAATTTTATGTTAAACCCTGTTACATTACACTGCATTTAATTTTGGTCCTAATAAACAGCTTTATGTTATTTGTGTTATTAGGGTTTACCGTCGCTGCGATTGTATTTCAATCATATAGTGACGTCCAGCTAATTACAGGTGGAGGAAGACCTTTGAGTACACAGAGGTACCCTGGTAGAACCACCGACCTACCGCAAGCCAGCTAGAAGGCTTCCTCACATGAAAAATCCGAAGTCCCTACCGGGATTCGAACCCACAGCAGTGAGGGGCTGAGAGATTTGTAGTCCACGACTGTAACCGCTTGGCCATGGCGGCCCCAAACTGCTTTATAAAAGTGCACTGTATGTTAACTAAACCATTAAATGAAGATTGGAGGTCCAACTGTGGACAGCGTTATAATGGAATTTACATCATGATAGAGTGCTTTATAATGGATGTACTGTGTATGGGTTGGGTTTGCCCTACAGTTTTAGTGAGTGTCTGGAAGAAAGGCATGGCCAATAATCACAGCCAATTCCACGCAGGGCAATTATCTCTTCCCCACTGCCGTGATTACAGTTATCTTACGTAACCAAGACAGCCATCAATACTGAATCAATCACCAGTGTCAATCTATCATACAATCACAATACGTCATTAACCAGCACCTTCACTTTTCTATTTAACTGTTTCTTCAATCTTAATTAAAAAGAAGTTCCTCAATGCATATGCAAATGTACTCGTGCACTTTTATGAAAGTTTTGTTTTTTTTTCTTCATTTTTTTGGGGAAAATGTGATTTTGATTAATAATCTTCCAATAATTATCAAAGATTATATAGATAGATTGAAATTATTGATTACATAAAAAACTGTCAGCACTATATATGTGGATAAAAGTCTGGTGTTTATATGAAAGTGATTCTTATTTCGTGCTCTCCCACACTTACATGCCATGTGCAAGGCTTTTCGTGTCTGTTGAGATCAGTTCCACATTATAAACCCATAGTTTGTTATATCATTCTGATGTTCTAATTTTGGTTTGGTGCTATCCCCTTCAGAGGCGTGACAACCAGTACGAAAATTAGCATGTTGCACTGAGAGCAGTTCATTGATGTGACTATTGCAAATGCAGGTCCAAAGTAAAGGTCACTAGGTCATCTAGTATATGTGCTGTGTAAGTGTTTTTCTCTTGTTAATGAATTTGCTTCTAGTAAAACAGAATTGGGTTCAATGTCCTACCAGCAGTACTTCAATCATAGGAGAGTTTGTTTTTTCTGTGTAAGATACTTTTGTCTTACCATAATATCATGCTATAGCCTATTAGCATGATACCACACACCATTTATAGACAGTGGCCAGCCGTCTTTAGTAGCTGGAAATTGAAAACAGGCCTTGCTGACCTTGCTGATTTGTATATTTTCCACAGCAAATTTAACTGTACCTCTCCGTGCTTAGTGCGTATCCATGCAATGCGATTCTGCACCATTGAATACGAGTGGAATATATTACACAGACGTTTTAATCATAACCGTAATCGCTTTTAAAGCGTTACTGTTTGTTTATGTTTTCTTTTACCATTATTTTGAACTGGAAACATCCGTGACATTTATTTCCGGGTAATCAGAACAGCATTCCATTTTACATACATTAAGATCTACTCCTGTAAAAAGAAAATAAGTAGCGCTTTGCGTTAGAAACTCCAATGTATGTAATCAACCTAAAGTAGTTCACATGTAATTTTGCATGATAGCGAGTTAGATTCCACTCAGAGCATTTCTTAACTTTGAAATAGAAAGGCAAACATTCTAGAATCTGAAATAATCAAATATCTTTTCAATTTCTACACATACTGGACAACAGATAGAATGTATACATCAGGTTCACTAGACACAAGGAGCGATTTCAACTGGCTCTGTAGCAACTATAGTCGCAGGAAAGCATATGGATTATTTTTTTTTGCATTAAATGGCCTCTGCCTCTATTGTCTCAATCACTACTGAAACGCTTGAATTCAAGATGGCCCTGAATCGCTCACCTGAGAAAGATGATTGCTTAAGAAATAAAGTTGCTAGAGTGTAAACAAAGTGAAATTTGGCTTTTTTTTATAGTGAAAGGGGCATAACTATTAAATTAACTAGCCAATATCAGTCATAATTGAACTCGATTATGGTCGTAAACATTTTCTTAAAGTTTAAAGATAATTGTTTAAAAAATGAAGATGCTAGAGTGTAAACAAAGTGAAATTTGGCATACTTTGATATTAAAAGGGGCATAACTCCTGACCTAATAGGCCCATCTAAGACACAGTTGAAAAAAAATCAAGGTCAGAATGTAACAATTTCTTATTTACTTATGTTTTTATTGTTTCATAATTCAATGGTCATAAAGTCAACAGAGGGGCCTCCGTGGCTGAGAGGGTAAAGTCGCTGACTTTAACACTCACTCAGCCCCTCACTGTGTGGGTTCGAATACTGGCAGGGTCATTCAAGTTTTCATGTGAGGAAGCCTTCCAGCTGGCTTTCGGTAGGTCGGTGGTTCTACCCAGATGCCTCCATGCATTCGGGGTCTTACTCCACCTGTTATTAGCTGGATGTCGCTATATGACTAAAATACTGTCAAAGTGACAATAAACTCAAATAGTCAAGTCAAGTCAACAGAACTATTTACTGGTTCTATGGATACTTTCATGTGTTTCAGGGTCAAATCACAAATATATCAAGAGTACAGTCATATGAGGTAATAATGACTTTATTTCAAGGTCAAGGTCACAAGGCAAACAATTTTCATACCATCTCTTTGATTTATACCATTAGTAACATTTATTTAGTTACAATAAAATATGCATATAGAAAATTATATTGCAATACAGTTACTATTTCTGGTAAGAACTCTTGAGAGTTATTAACTGATCCTTCTGTTGATAATAATTATGATATATTTACTTCTCTCCATTGGTTATTTAAAGTTTTAATGACATCATCCATCAGAGCAATTTCCATGGCAATAAGAGATCAAGCTCTCTAAGAGGAGTTACGTAAATGTGTCAAGTACTCTAAGTTGAGGACTTGCAATCCACTTTCCATTACCCTCCATATTTTCATCTGGTGTATTTGATCTCAGATAATCAGATAGTTATCAATTAGTTAATCATATGAGAGCACATCCTCCACACTTACGAAAGTGGAGAGCTCTGAAACAAAGCTGAAATATCTAAAGATAGCACTCCAGTGATCAATTTACAATTGCACTGCACACATGCTGTGGAAGTATTTTTGGCAAACAAAGTCTAAGAAGCCTTCTGATTATTGATAGCTCTGGCATGGGAAGTGCTAATAAATCTTCCAGAAAGGTAATAAGAAACTATATTATCCCTAAGATCTTTGCCCAAGGATTTGATATGCAGTATTTTGGAAGTTATTGGACTGAAACGACAACTACAGCCAAATGAGGCTGTCAGTAGGGTGAGGTAACAGTGTTTCTGTCCTCATATACTTGGACCTCATATATAGCTTGAAATTGACCAATCATACTAAGTGGCAGCCTAAGTAAAACTTATACATTGTTGTTGAATTTCATTATTATTTATCTAATTAAGCACTGGGAGATTCAATGCGGGGGGGGGGGGGGGGGGGGGGGGGGGGTCACCGACATGCACCCTCAATTCCCAACCATATATAAATATAGACATACAACCACTCAAAAAAGTCAAAGTCACAAGAATGCACAATTTCACAGATTTAAATTAAAAAATTCCTTCGGGGAGTTCCCAGATCCCCAGTCCAAATGGAACTACACCCTTCTGCTGGGCAGAAGAATATAAATTGGTACCAGTTTTGGTATTCCCCAGTACTCAGAAGAAAAATAATTGACATCTCCCAAGCATTTGTACTTTTTTCTGACCACCAGTCCTGAAAAATAACAATTATATCGGGCCTTTTCTCAATAAATTCATCCAAAATTTTTTTTTTTAATGAACGAAAGTGATAACAGTGCTTCTGACCACCCCTGTACACTGACAATATAAATTGCTGGGTACCAATATTTGGTATACCTCAGTCTTAGTAATAAAATACTTGACATTTCCAGAGGAGGGCTTCGTGCAAAACTATCCAATTTGGTTGTTGGCACAAACAGAAGCTTCTACTTCATGAACTAACCACATCAAGAACTATCCTTTTTCTACAGACACCAAACGGGCGATTATATCTAGTGCAAAGATATTACTAGTACTCCATAAACACAGTTTCAACCAAATATCTCAAATTTTAAATTAAAAAGTGAAATAATCATTTTTTATTCTCATTAGTATTTTTAATCATTTTCCTGGGTATATTTGTTAGTGGACTTCTCCTGTAGAGTACATGTGGTCTAATGAGTGAATGATTATTGCCAATCTTTGACTCATTCGCAACAAAGTCAACTGCTCACAAACAGTATTTAGCACACACAAAACCATCTATTCTTTTTCATAATAGAGATCAACCTTTGAATACCTATCTATTGAATAGCAACAAAGTCAATATGTATACATATGAAACATTGGATGGGTCCATGATGATCCCATGGAGATTTATTAATGTATTTTTTTTGTTCAAGATATGTTGGACAAGTCACAAATAATTATTTGTATATTCATTGCATTGTTCATCACAGGCTGATCAAAGTAACCATCCTCATATTGTAAAATTTGATGTTCTGATAGAACGATGTTTCAGAGAAAATCCTGTTTATATTGAGTGCTTTAAATATTTTGATCAAATATTAACAGTTTATCTGGAATCAGTCTGCCTTTTCTCAAATATTTTTTTCTAACCTGATAACTGAAAGCATGATAGATAACTATGGTCGTGTTACATATTGTACATATATATGAGACGTGAACTACATGAGATACATGTATCTTGTACATCTGGCACCATCTAGCACATAGAAATCAATATCTTGTTTTAACCATTAGAACTAGGCATTAAAGTATTCCAATGGATAAACTTTCCAAACTTTTAACGTGTGCACAGCATATCACTAGACTCTGTGATAATCTAAAGTAGACTGGCACAAATTCCACCAAAAATACTTCAGTATTTAAGCACTAAGTAATACTTATTCTTTACAGTAGGTAGAAGCGCATTTCACCATTCTTGTTTTCCAAAATATTTATAAACATGATAAGTAATAAATTATTACCTCTATATCTACCAAAAATTTGTTAAGAAATGATGTGATTGGGTAGTTTTAACATTTGAGACACAAAAATGATGAACTTTGCCCCTAAGTATTAAGGTATTACATGTACTTAGTGCTAAGTATGGTTTGTGAGAGTCACTTTGGACAGAAGGTCATTATATAAAGTTATTCATAATAGACAGGGGTCACTATAGACAAGGGTCACTATAGACAGGGAGTCAATCTGGACAGAGGGTCATTATATAAAGTTATTCATAATAGACAGGGGTCACTATAGACAAGGGTCACTATAGACAGGGTCAATCTGGACAGAAGGTCATTATATAAAGTTATTCATAATAGACAGGGGTCACTATAGACAAGGGTCACTATAGACAGGGTCATTGACAGGGATTAGACAGGGTCATATAACAGGGGGTCACTATAGACAGGTCATTATAGACAGGGGGTCATTATATGATTGGTCATTACAGACAGGGGGTTTATCACTTAGAAGGGAGTCACTATGAAGGGTCATAAGACAGGGGGTCACTACAGAGGGTTCTATAGACAGGGTCACTACAGACGGGGGGAGGGTCACTAAGAAGGGGTCACTTAGACAGGATCACTATACAGGTAGGGGGTCACTACAGACAGGGTGTCACTATAGACAGGGTGTCACTACAGACAGGGGGTCACTATAGACAGGGAATCACTATAAAGCATGGGTCACTATATAGACAGAGGGTCACTTATACCTCAACTGTAACACGTAAGGCCTGCGTTAAGGCAACTCTTTAGGACAGAGGAAGGTGTAGAAGTGTTCAGAATATCTACTGCAGTTTGATGGTATACTAGGATCATTCTATAGAAGATATATAGTATACAAGCTATACAGATTTTGTTCCTCCTTATAAATGAGTTTGACTGATAGTTGGACTGAACTTAGTTTTGATGTTAAGCATTGTCAAAATGGTCAGTACTCAAGCTCAGCCTTTATCACTTAATGCACAAAATTTATTGATTCATTTTTCAATTTTTACACAATTTTCACCCTTTTGTAAAGACATTATTCTACAAGTTGCTCTCAGAGTTTTACTGCACTTATCCAACAGTTCAGAATTTTCTATTGAATTAAATTATTTAGCTTTATCAAAAATGGATGGTTGCGATTCCTAATGATGTTCGAATGATCGTCCTAACCATCTCGCATTGATTTACGGACACAGTCGCAAAAGCAGTGCCAATATATATGTCACTTAATGATACTTTTGATGTGCTACTGCAATACATAAAAGAGACAAATATAGGTATACCTTCAAAACATCTCCTTCTTACTCCAAAAGAAGTGACATCAGTTACACCCCTGCTACGTTGGTCTTCAGCACCTCATAATATTCCAAACTTGGAGGTAGTGCTAGACTGTTTTATTAGTCCAATATGGACACTCGGTATGCCATGAATGTCAAAAGCCCATTAGCAAGGCAATAATTAAAGAAAGATAAGAACGCCAAGTATTGTTTCCTATGAAGCCTCCAATATTGTAAACACTGATGTATACTTCCAGTAAGTTTGGAGAGACTTTCCAGCCCCTCAACGCCTGATACACAGATAGACACCAGACCTACTGTATCTTCCTCCTGCAGGTTCACAAGAAGTAAGGTAAAACTGGCAAATCAGCTGAGATAGTCCTTGTAATTTATAGAGAAAGGTGAAAAAAAAAGTTAAAATTACTCCAGGTATATGTTAATCAAATGATCAGCGATTTATTTAGGATTGATGTTTTTCTTTTTACCAGTGCCTGTTTTCACAGAGGGGTAGCTCATTTGATAATCTCTGTAGTTTCAATTCATCTCTCTGCACACTGGAATTTGTTGATAGGCCTAATGACATCAGGTACTGTTAGCTCTAGTCTGTAGTTGTAGTCATGCTTAACCCTTTCCCTCATATAGACTCATTTTGACGCACTCAATAGGTACCACATAAAGCCTGATCTGCAGAAAACCACAGTTAAACCTTACCAAATTTATTTACAAAATCCTCATTTTCAGACCACTGAGGAGCAGCGAACGTCATAAAACCTGATCAGCCTGCGAGTTACTCGCAGGCTGATCTGGTTTTATGCTGTTCGCATAGGTCTTTTCATGGTTTCCTCTATGAGGGAAAGGGTTAAATCACTAAAAGTTTAAATTTAGGTATTTTACAATGATTAAAAGTAAAGTTTTCTCACTCATGAAATTCTTCTTGTTTACTTTGATGGTGGGGTTACCATGGTCCCTGATGCGAGACCAAACTGAAGTACCAAGGGAAACCAATGTGTCCAAATGCTTTCACAAACATTTTCGAAGCAATCAAGGAAAAAAACCTTGGCTGCATTGATGAAAAACCAATGCATTAACCACGACTCTGTCCAGACACACCAGGGCATTGGATTTCAACAAACTGCAAAATTGATCGTCTAAATTTGACCCATGGGATCAGAAAATTTGTCAAATTTCAAAGACTGGCAGAATGACTGATTATAAGGTCTTTGGGCAAAATATTCAGCCAAGTCCATTTCTGTTTGGCAAAGTCAGTATATATCAAAAACCAGCATTCAAGAATCATCTTGTCTAAATTCTCTATATACAGATGTATATCCCTTCCCTCCATATTTAGGATCTCACATTTTTATGCCCCCTGAACAAATTTGTGATGTCAGTCTGTTTGTCTGTGGACAACTTTAACATTGGCCATATCTTAAAAACTATACAAGGACCAAGAACCATAATGCTACGTAGTCCGATCACTGAATTATCTCCCTTTGTTTAATTTTATAATGATTATTTTTTTAAAAGACAATTACTCAAGTATTGACTTGAAACTTCAAATATACATAGATAATGACTAGAAAAATTGCAGTGACCAAAAACCATAAGTCTACCTGCTCCTATTTTTGAATCATCTCCCTTTATTTGATTTTATAATGAATTGTTGTCCAGAGCATTACTCATTTATTATATGGGCTAAAATCTTGATCTTTGGGATACTTACTCCACTATGGAAGCCCTTTCAATTTAAATCCATTATTTTGCCTCTGGTCCCTTTGGATGGGCCCAGAAGAGTTTGGCTCAGACGGGGACATCTTGTTTTTATCCATTTTTCACAAAAGCATTTAAGTCTCAGAGGCTGAGTGTTGAGAGCAGAAGGGAATTTGTTCAACCCCCTAGCTGTGACATACCAAGGTTTTAAATTTTTTTTGTGTGTATTTTTTCCCATTCTTGGCACTTGGCATAAGGGTAGAGTCAGGATTGGTTGGCCTAGTGTCAGGATAATGTGACTGGGTGTGATACAACAGAGTGGCTGCATTTTATCTGTCTCATGTACACTTAAGTCCCCGTTGTGATGACTGAAATACTATTAAAGGTATATGAAACCCATGCAAACAAAAAACAAAATATTTACATCAAAATACAGGATTATCCAATACCAACATCAGGATTCTGATTGTGATTGACTTGGTTTAGGCAGTAAAACATGTGTTCTGCAGATTTGGAGATGCCATGCTACATACCACCATGGAGAAAACATCAGCAGAACAAAAGATTACATTGTTTTTTTGTTGAAACTTATTTTAATGTAAATTGATTGGGAAACAAGTTCTTAAAAAAGATGTACTAATCATCGTTGTTGGTGTTTGGATTGGACAAGTACTTTGTATTTTGGAAGGTCTTGTTCTCAAATCTATATGGAATACTGTAGCTCTGGAGACTGCAACACTTCTGCAATCCAACCATAAGAAACTGCTATGACTGTTATATGATCCACTAAAAGGCAATGGTAAAGAAATGCTAGACCACTCTACCCAGGGGACTACTGTAACTTCAATTACGAGAATACCAAAGCACTCAAGTTGTTGTCCTTCACTGTTATATCTCCCGATCATTTTGTTGGTTCAGACTTGAAGGAGGCTGGTGGTTGTCGGCCTATGTGTGATATTCTTTTGAGTGTCTGTCACTTGAGTACAGCAGACGGCACTGCGCACCTTACCAGACGACTGAACTGTCTGTGAATCTACCTAACACAAGTACCAGCTCACCTGCTTTTTCACTTACCTGTCTAGGTTAGTACTAATATATTTCCTAATTCAAAGGGAAGAGCTGTATCTACTTGGAAATTCTTTTTTATATAAATCTTCCTTCGAATGAAGAATATATTGATAGAATGAAAAAAAAAACAACTTTAATTTTCTGATTAGTTTTTTCCATTACAGTTTCTGTTTTCAGTGCACAATGCAGCTAATCAAAGCATTTAATAACTACTCGATCCACACAGTTCACTGCATGTCAGTACAACTGTCTCACCATTTTCTGTAAATTCTTTATGCACTTAGAATCCTTGTGATGTTGTTAATAAATATCCCTGAAAAATAATTGGATCATCCTGTCTTCTTTAACAGGGGTTCAGTGTCATTATCAGGAGACCATTATCTCAGTTTTTCTGCTACAATCTAACTTAGATAATCACAAATATGCCGAGTTCAGTATTCACAAGGGTTAACTTTTATGTACTTTTTTTTGAAGACAAAATTAAGCTCCCCAACTTGCCCAACATTGAGGATTATGGTACAATGAGTTATTTTAATGTGCTTCCAACTTTCATCTCAATTATTTGAAGAATATGAGAGCTATTGCAGTCACTCATATGTTAGCGATGGGACTGCAGCTTGGTAAGAGTTTTGCATGCAAGATACATTGTACTATCAAACTTATACCTGTTGAAAGTTTATGAGTATATTCAGTGGCATCAGGCAACCAAGGTGAACTGAATTTATTACAAATTATGCTCCCTTTCTGACAGAAATTCTGGTTAAAGTTTTGCATAAAATGTACTGTCATGTTTTATATATCACAGTAACCTATTGGTATCAAACTACTGAGACAGGTAATTTTTGACAGGATTTAATGCAAATTATGGCCACTTTTTTGTACTTAAACTTTTTGGTGTAAGTTCTGCATGCAATAGAAAAATTGGTTAAAGTTTTTAATGCAAGCTGGTATCCACCTCACAGGGGTTTACTTAAGGATTTGACATTTACTTGTCCAGGGGGCCAGTTAACTTTGAACATCTACTAGCCCACAGTGAAAACAGGTTGCCTAATCTTTAACCCTTTCCCTCATATAGACTCATTTTGACGCACTCAGTAGGTACCACATAAAGCCTGATCTGCAGAAAACCACAGTTAAACCTTACCAGATTTAATTATAAAGTCCTCATTTCCAGACCACTGAGGAGCAGCGAACAGCATAAAACCTGATCAGCCTGTGAGTTACTCGCAGGATGATCTGGTTTTATGTTGTTCGCATAGGTCTTTTCATGGTTTCCTCTATGAGGGAAAGGGTTAAGTTAGTTGGTGTTAATTAATGTTTAAAACTAAATATTTGTAAACACAATTAGCAATCATTTCAACCCTGATATACTGTAGAAAAAACAACAATGAAATTTCATTTACATAAATCAACTTGCCCACCAGGCTATCTTCTTTGAAAAATCACTTGCCCTCAGTGATTTTAACCCAGCGTGGGCAAGCAGGCACCCACTTAAGAAAACCCTTGATGAGTCTCATATCTCAGTAACCATTCATGGTATTGACTTAAGTTTATGAGTGTGGTCAGAGGCATCAGAACAAACATGGTAGATAACTTTTGACTGAATATGATACAAATTATGGGACTTAGACTTAGGAAATTTTGGTGGTTGTTTTTGTACTTACGAAATTTTGGTTAAATTTTTGCATGCAATATACCGGTACTATCATGCTGATCTCAGCAATATGTTATGGAGTTAACTTGAAACATCATGATGGTGTCAGGGTCATCAAGTTACATAACTCTTGACAGAATTTATTGTAAACCATGGCCCCTATTGAATTTAGAGGTTTTGCGTTCAACTAAAATTGTTGAAACTGAAAGTGACAGAAAAGTCAAGAACACAGTCTCATGGACAGTTCTTGTTACTAATCAGTTTGTAAAAAGTTCATATATATTCCCTCTCTGACCAATGCATTTCAATTTGACTCAACCATTTCACCCAATGATATATTAAGTTGTTAAGACCTACACAGGTATCTGTTTATCCTACTTCATCAGGAATTTTTTTGTCAGTCCTTAAATAAGTTAAGAAAATTGACAAAAACCCATTCAAGTTTAACACTAAATAATGTACTTAGTTGTCTAAGATCTGTACTTGGTTGTGTGTTTGTTTGAAGCATGATTTAGATTTTAGAAGTAATGATTTATCAGTTAATTGTATTTTTGTATGAGTTACAATCTATCCAAAAATATGGGAAGAGCAAGAACTTTTCATGATCTTCCCCGGCACAAAGTACTGGTCCAACCTAGGGAACATCGGCAGGGATTAGTATAAGTTATAAGAATTTTTTTCCCCAATTGGCTTAAAAAAAGTAATTTTAAACTATAAAGAAATTATAAAAAACTAGCTTTGTAAATATTGTAGTAGAAATTTAATACTATTGGCCATAATCCTGTCAAAAATGTGTGAAGGGAAATGTGATGTAATAAACTCCATAATTATGTTATTGATCACAATACATCTATTTAAATGGTATATGAAACTTGAACTTCACTTCATCAATATCCATGCATTCATCGTCCTTGATGAATGACACCGACCATGAAAAGGTTATAACTCTACATACTCCACAAATTATTTCAAAGGAAAGTTATTCTTCAGGAAGTCTTGTTTATTTATTTTACGCAAATTTCACACAAGATGATAAGATTCAACCTCATGGAAAGTGAGAGGAGACAAAGGCCACTGCCTGTCTACAGACCCGTCTCACAAGGGGCCGTAACTCCTGCAAATGAAGCCAGATACAACCACCTTGACCTTCACATATCACTCCATCTTCATGATGAATTTCTTCTCCATCCATTACCCACACAACGTTCTACCACAACATTAGTGCAATCAATCACTCAGCAGTTCCTCATGCAAATTAGACTGCAAAATTTGCTAAACCTACAATTTACTCACATTCACCAGGCAGTTAGTTTCCAACAAAACTGTTCTTGAGGGGAAATAACCAGAGCTGTTGAATATTACCAAGATGAGAAGATTTATGGTTTGTAAATATGTTTCATGGTTTAAAAAAATGCATTAAATACAAGAATACAACATAATACCCTGCCTAAGCCAAACACCCTTTGGGATCCCTCCAAGGGGTTAAAATTGTATCAATTGAAAGGCATTCATTAGGATAGTATGTATGTCAATTATAAAGTCTTTATTCTATATAGCGAAAGGGAAACGCTCTGGACAAAAATTCTGGTTCTAAGTCACATGCTATTTATCTATATTTGATATTTTGAAGTTTCAAATCAATATCCTGTATAGTTAACAAGTTATGTACTTGACAAAAAATTATAAATAAAATAAAAAAAATTATAAATAAAATAAAATAAAGGGAGATAATTAAAAAAAATGCAAGAGGCAGAGTTATTGATCTTGGTCACTACGCTGCCCTTACTTTAAATTATTTTTTGTTTCAAGTCCTTACCTGAGTTTTGCTTCCAAAAAGAAAAGATCATAAAATAAATAAAGGGAGATAATTAAAAAGTTGGACCAGGTATAGTTATGGTTCTTCGTCCCTAGCTGTCATCAATTCAAATTCAAATTTAAGTCAATATCTTGATTTTAAGTATTGAATGAGTTAGGCTCTGAACGGAAATTTGTTGTAAAATAAAATTAAGGTAGATTATTAGAAAATTGGTCAAGGAAGAGTTATGGGTCTTGGTCACTGCATTTTTCCAATCTCACCATCTGTTTATATTTAGACTTTTATGTAATTACTTTGTATAATGAGTTCTGTTCCCAACAAAAATTGAAAAAGGTAGGTAATTAAGAAATTAGGCAAAGAAAAGTTAAATATATGGTTCTTTTTCACTTGCAATCTGTTCATGTATGAAGTTAATACCTGGTACAGTTTTCAAGTTACTGCCCATGTTAAAAGTTGCTGACAAAACAACAAACAAACAGACAAGGCAAAAACAAAAATTGCTGACAAAACAACAAACAAACAGACAAGGCAAAAACAGTATACCCCTAACCAAACTTGGGGACCTAAAAAATGACATTTTTCAGCCCTGTATACAAAATACAGAATTTCTATTATATTTATACTTATGACAGTTGTTGTCATTCATTTACTGTCTGACCTGCTGGGAGGAGGAGTAAGAATCAGTAGACAGATCAAAAACAGCTTTGAAACATAGCATGATTGTACATGGATTGCTTGATTATTGCTTTACTTTATCATTTTGTTACATGCATTTTCATGTGGAAAAGAGTAAATCTATAACTGAGATTTTCAAAAATTCAGATATTTCAAATTCTGTATTACCAAAATAATGAAATTTTGCGGAAATTCTATATCCTTTTCTGCTGGCGTAGGCTAATCATAGCATGAATGCACATCTTGATTTCTAAGTCAATAAATAAAAGGAAGTCTCAGAAACTTTGAGCTGAGGAAAATTTCAATTTGTGATGTTGTGAATTTAAGTATATTGCTCATAATGTTTGAGGACTATATACTGTAAAATCATTAATTTTCATTGACATTAAATCTCGTTGATTATGTTCCTATGGGAATTTTGTGGATACATTTATTCGTGGAACTATGTTCTAGAAAACATGAGTCTATATGAGAGACAAGTTTTCCTGGGAATTAATTTCCGTGGATAAAACCCTCCATGAAACTGAGGAAAATTAGTCCCATGAAAATTAATGATTTCACAGTTATACAAATTTAGACATAATGTACTACATGTATTTGAGAAGGTCATTAATACCCCTGTATTCCAACTTGACTTCATGTAATGAAGGTGTAACATGGGATATCTAGCCATAAAGCCTCAACCTTTGTCATTGGATGAACATGTATCATTAAGCCCATACACCTAAAATAAAAAGAAAAAAAAGCACAATTCAACTACAGAACCCCACCACACAAAGAGAACATGTCAAATGACGTTAAACCAGATTTTCAATTAAGCTCCAGGCAAGCAAAACTATTTTTAGTAACCTTGACCTGAATTTCAATCCCAATATTCCTCTTCCCATATCATCACAGTTATCTACTAAATTTGATCATCATATCTCACTCCTAAAAGAAGTTATTTGATGGAAATTAATAACCTATTTTTAGCAACAAACACCTAGACCTTGACTCTATCCAATTTGATGAAAGAAAAAAAACAATAAAAAAATTAAAAAATTATTTTATGATGATATAAAATTTAAATTTAACCTGAGCAATCGAATAGATATGTCCTTTATCCAAATGTAAGTCCGAAATTAATTCCACACTGTTGAATGACCCACACTTGATGAATTGCTGCCAAAAACAAGTCTGCTAAAACAAGTCTCCTCAACAAGTCTACCAGTCCCTAAAACCCCCTTCATTATATATACTTGAGCAAAATATTCTAGAAACAACCATACTATTCTCCAAAAAAGAATATTCTAAAGTGTAAACAGGTTACATAAGACTTCTAGAATTTTCCATAGAAAGAAAGAAAATTCCAGTAAAGAAATATACCAGTAAACAAGTTATTTTTAGAATAGGGATTTCCTTCTACAGTGTTGTGTATATATAACTAGTTAGGTGTAATATGTAACAAAGTCCAATACCATCACAGGCATCTAACTACTAAATCTGATCATCATTCTTCACTCCTAAAAGAACTTATTTGACAGAAATGAAAAACCTATTTTTAGCAACAGACACCTTGACCTTGACTCTTTCATCCTGAATGTCAATCCCAATATTACTTCTTTCCATACCATCACAAGTATCTATATACTAAATTTGATCATCATTCCTCACTCCTGACAGAAGCAAAAAAAACTTTTCCCCCTGAACCCAATCTTCCTCTTCCTATAAAGTATCTACCTACAATGTATGAAGTTGTATTTTTATTCTAATAGGAGATATTCAAAAGAAACAACAAAATTTGACAACTCTTCCACCTATCTGCCCAACAATGTACCCCATTTTAATAACCAGGATTTTCATTGAAAATCTGGTTCAATTTGAGTTTCATTAAATTAATGGCAAGGAAGAAAAAACAAACTCTGCATCATATTTTATATTTTAATAATAAGATTCATAAAAATATAAATAAAGCCTATCATAGATACAGATAAAAAACAAGAATATCACCTAATAAGGCCTGATCCACACAAGGCAGCCGTGGTCTGTACATATCACAGTCAGCTAATCGTCTACACCATACATATAAATAACTGATACCACACACATGTGAGAGAAAACCATATACACGATGACCATGCGTGGACTTAACAGTTGCACCCGTTTTATTGAATGTAAACAGGGTATTAAGTTGCAACCGTTAGCTAATGTGAACTAACAGTCGCCTTTACTGAGCGCACGGCTGAATCTTACATCAACCTGTAACATATTGTTAAACTAATTCATATCATAATATATGTATCTAGTTAAATTCACCTTCAACAAATTAATTTATCTTGGAAAATTTCAAAATGAAATGAATAAAAATGTTCCTGTTGCTGTTTTCGAAGTTCTAGGTTACCACAGCACTATTTTAGTCAATGTCCAGCTAATTACAGGTAGAGGGACCTCCAGTGTACAGAAGCACCTAGATAGAACCACTAACCTATCAAAAGCCGGCTGGTATCCTGGTGCAACAACTGGATAATCTGATAAATTATTTTGAAGATATCTGTAAACACAGGTTTAATTCTCTTTTTTTTTTTAAATCAGGCATGATAAAAATGCTGCATCAGAAAGTAAATATTCACTGAGGTCTTACTGACTGAGGTCTACACAACGTTGAATATAGTCATTCTGTCCATACAGGCGTCTCCACTATCTATCTGACGTCTGCTATCAGGTCATCCACCTGATCCCAGTCTATGAAGTCAGCAATGCTTCCACCTGACACAGATCCATCGTCCGCAATCCTGACCAGGTCATCAATGTCAACAGAGCTGTGTAGCTGTCCCCCATCACAACATCGTAGTAATCGGACACCTGCTCTGAGGAGCGTAGGAGGCTGACTGGCGCATATCCTGCAATAATTGAAAATATTGCATATGAGAAATGGCACATTCTATGGTTGTTTTCTTGGTGTCCTGGGCCAAATTCACAAATCATCTCAAGTTATTTCATAAAATTCATTAAATTCTCAAATCAAACAGCTAATTTACTAGATGAAGGGAACAAATATCATTTTTTTATTTCTACCATTACAAACCTTTTCATTAAAGAAGGATTTGAGAAAATGAACTAAATATTAAATGGTCACATATCTTATGTCAATGAGCAAAACTTTGTTAAGAAAATTATGAAATAGTGTATTTCTTGCCTCTGAAAACAATAATGACTCATCAAGGAAACAATAATAGAACAGGAGGAAGGTAAATTCATGAAAATTATCTCAGAATTCTCAGAATCCTAATCACAAAAACTATTAAATCCTATTTTTAATGTCAAATCAAGATGGTGCCAATGTTTGATTCCTGTTGAGGACAATAATCTTTTATGATCTTCCCAGTTGTAAAAGACTGGTCTTAACCAGGACCTGTCAAGAGGGATTAGTATAAGTTGTAAGAACTTGCTTCCCGATTGACATACAGAAATATCAGAAAACAGATGATACTTTGGATTAAACAGAGTGACAATTTTCCTTTAGCAACAGAATTGGACCTTACCACAGAACCAGCGGTGTCGTCATACAGCAAGTGTCGTACGTCATCCGACATGGACCATGCACTGACTACAGACTCCGCATCATCTCCCACCGTGTAGGGGTCTTTGTAGGGCCGTGGCCTCACTGTCCTTGTCATGTGACTTGGCTTGCTTGGTGCAACTGTCACAATAAACGAGTCACAAACTGTAACCTATTCTTACAAATAATCTCTCTTTGATAAGTAACTAATTTATAAATACTTAAATTCTTTTCAAAATATGAAATATAACATGTAAACACAGAAAAAATCAATATTGAAACTTAAGAAATCAGGGATGTATTGCATCATAGCCAAAGCATTCCAAAGTATTTCAAAGCTTATTGTTATGCAATGATAGAAAAACATTGAATCATTTAGGAATGTTTCGGCTATATATCACACACCAGCTCTGGAAGTTTTATCTATTGTAGCAGTGTGACAACTGCCCTTTTTACCTGTATGTGTTTTCATGGGCTGCAACTCCTGGAGCTGTTGGGCATATGTCTTGGGTTTGTGGGCGGGCTTATGAGACTTGATCATGGGCTTCTGGATGACTGACGTTTGACCCACTGAAACAATACAACCCATATCCAGGGTGTAAAGAATACTCTACCTGAACAACTAGAGCTATTACTGACTGAAGGTGATAAATATCTAGACACCACTACCTTGACTCAACATATGAACCTACATTAAGGTGATTAATAATCCCATATCCCACAGTTTCTTCATTTATTAATGGGACCTGATATGACTGGACATGATATGACAGGACATGATATGACATGACAGGACATGATATGACTTGACATGATATGACAGGACATGATATGACAAGACCTGATATGACAGGACATGATATGACAGGACATTATGTGACAGCACATGATATGACAAGACCTGATATGACAGGACATTAAATGACATGACATGATATAACAGGACAGGACATGATATGACAGGAGATGATATGACAGGACATGTTATGACATGACAGGACATTATATGACAGGACATGATATGACAGGACAGATATGACAGGACATGATATGACAGGACATGATATGACATGACATGACATGATATGACAGGACATTATATGACATGATATGACAGGACATGATATGACAGGACATGATATGACAGGACATTATATGACATGATATGACAGGACATTAAATGACATGACATGATATAACAGGACAGGACATTATGACAGGAGATGATATGACAGGACCTGATATGACAGGACGTGTTATGACATGACAGGACATTATATGACAGGACATGATATGACAGGACATTATATGACAGGACATGATATGACAGGACATGATATGACATGACATGATATGACAGGACATGATATGACAGGACATGATATGACATGACATGACATGATATGACAGGACTGATATGACAGGACATGATATGACAAGACACGATATGACAGGACCTGATATGACAGGACATGATATGACATGATATGACAGGATATGATATGACTTGACATGATATGACTTGACATGATATGGCAGGACATGATATGACTTGACATGATATGACTTGACATGATATGGCAGGACATGATATGGCAGGACATGATATGACTTGACATGATATGGCAGGACATGATATGACAGGACCTGATATGACAGGACATGATATGACATGACATGATATGACATGACATGATATGACATGATATGACAGGGCATGATATGACATGACATGACAGGAAATGATATGACAGGACATGACATGACAGGACATGATATGAAAGGACGTGTTATGACATGACAGAACATGGTATGACAAGACCTGATATGACAGGACATGGTATGACAAGACCTGATATGACAGGACATGATATGACCTGATATGACAGGATATGGCAGGACATGATATGACTTGACATGATATGACAGGACATGATATGACAGGACATGATATGACAGGACATGATATGACTTGACATGATATGACATGACATGATATGACAGGACATGATATGATAAGGATTCCTATATAGCACCCATTTCTGTGAAGCAGAATATGACTTGACCTTATTTGAGTTTACCGTCACTTTGACAGTATTTCAGTCACATAGCGATGTCCAGCTAATTGCAGGTGGAGAAAGACCCCTAATGCACAAAGGCATCCGGGTAGAACTACCAACCTACCGCAAGCCATCTGGAAGGGCAGAATATGAGAATTAATAGCAACTGATTTTGTTGTGTGTTTCAGGAAAATGGCTGTGATTATTATTTTTCCAAATTTCATCTTGAGTGATATGCTGTACTTTTACAAATTTTCTAATAATCATGTATCAAGTCAACTGGTGAAATGTTTAGCCTTCAACAAGAGTGGTAACTTCAGTAAGGATGTTTTCATAAATTCCAGAAAAATCTGCTACACAAGTGCCATACAAGTGACCATATTCTTTGCACTGATATAGAGTAAAAAAAACAACAACAAAAAACATGTACAAATGTATAATAAGAAAACTAAGAGTTATCACAGAAAGTGATTAACACCCTGCTAAAGACTCACCAATATACATGGTAAAAAGATATGGTAACTTTTTAGATCATGGACAAAATAAAGAAATAGACTTGTGCCTTTTATTTGTTATGGAACTTCTACCTTTAAATACAAAATTCCATTGCTGTTCTTTAAAAGCACACTGAACAATCTTGTAAAATGGTATACAACAGGATGGAATAAAACAACACTATTCCTATGTGGCTCCCATTTCACTCTATGAAGCGAGGGCATAAGAACAAAAAGGAGAAACCTGAAAACAGCAATAGTACCTTCTAAGGTATATCAAGGCATGTTCCTGTCAGTACTTACTTCTAGGTTTGTGGTACTTCTCATTCAGTTTCTGCAGCTGTTCCACGTAGGTCATAGGTTTGTGTCTTGGCTTCACATTGCTGCGCCGGGTGTCAGGCCGGTAGGACATGCTGGCCACTGTGGAAAAACAAGCATCAGTCAAAAAGTGAACTACAGCAATATCCATAGGATAGAATAAGTAGAGCTATCACTGAAGATGACTCAGTAGTATATAAAGGTAGTGAGACATTTTGTAACACATCATAAGGAGAATGTGCATGATTCCATTTCAAGGACAATATTACAATATACCATAAAAATGTTTCCTACCCTCTTTACAGGGGTGCACATAAAAGGTAATTATTTATGATAAAATCTACAGAAAATTTCTAAAGCCCTAAAATTTTTTTATGCAAGGAGTTCCAATCATTCAACACATACCAGAGGAGCCCTTGACACTTCTGGGTGCTACTGGGGTGGAGTAGGTCTGTTTAGGTTTCATCTCCTGTAGACGTTCAGCGTAGGTCTTCACTCGGCGTGGACCTGTCTCAGTTGGCCTCTTTGTGGGCAGACGTTTGGAGCCTGATGAACATTTTAAACATAATGTAAAAGCAAAGATTTACTGCACTCCTGTGAATTTACACAATATTATCGCTATAAATTATATAATTCTATCTATCTATAAAGAGATGCAAATAAATAAACATATTAAGAGTTCATTTCTGATCCTATTAAATATCATTATGGACAGGGAATTTGAATATCTATTGTAATTGTGTCTAATACCCATATATGTTTCATGTATATTATGGTTATTAATTGAACACTTCCTATCGCTGCAGCAGACATACCATATATTTTCTCCCTCTCCCTGTCGGTCATCTGTGTGCGGGCTGTACCAGCCCTGGTTGACTCTGCCCGGTCTGTCTCCATCTGACTTTCTCCCAGCATTCCCTCTATTTCCTGCCAGTCTGCCACCTGTGGTGGCTGCTTCCTGGTGACATGTGGCCTCTGGAGCCTTACAAGCTCTGAGAAAGGTTTGGGCTTGGCTACTTTCTTTGGTATCTTTGAAGGTGCAGGTTGCTGGATTGACTCCCGACTGGGCTCTTCTGTGTCCATGCCTGCCATAGCTTCCACAGCATGGTAGTAATCTGACAGATCCCCTGTAACACACCAACACCCTCTGCACATAGTCTCACAAGTATCTTAATTCTTGTTTTTTTGTTTTGTTTTAAACATATTTAACTGTCTTTTTTTTTAACAAAAATGTGCAAACAATTATTGTATCAAACAAAAGACGAAAGGGTTGGGACACAATTTCTAAACACATAGTTATGACTCTCCCTAGGAAATGATAATAGCATATAATAAGTTGGATAAGGATAAGAATGAATGCTACCCTTAATAGCTTCCATTTTCCAGTGGATGGTGGGGATATGTCTAATATCATTAGATTATTATCATACTTAATTATTTTTTTTCTACCAGAGAAATTAATTTCAATGTTTTTAATGCAAAACAAATGATTCGTATTTGAAACCAGATGGGCTTTCACTTATTGTAAAAAGTAAGGCTATAGTTTTTTTTAGAATGTAGCTAAATACTGTTTCATTATTATATTGTATGTCAGGAGCTAATATCTACCGGTACATATCTAGTTTGAAAGACCTTAGAATGATAAAGAACAGACTAACCTGTCGTGTCCACTGTTCTCCTGAGACCAGATGTATCCTGGCTCATCCTAGGTTGATCGTCCAAATCAAATGACAACTTCAACTTAGGAACAACACTCTCTGGTTGTTTCTTTGTAATGATACTTGGCTTCCTGACATCAGTGGCCGGTTCCACGTGAATCTGTCGCACAGAGGGTGCAGGTGGCTCCTCCCTGTATGCCCTGTCCTCCATGTACACATCATCATAGGCAGGCTGAGACCTCATATCAATGTCAAACTCATCTTTATCCAAACGGTGGTCTCTAAAACTATCACGCCCTACGGTCACTTTGGGGAAACTATACTTTGTTGGCTTGCTGATTACTGGCGAGCGATCCCGTTTCCCTGTAGTGATCTTTTCTTTGTCTTGTTTCCGTTGTGGTGATACCTTCCTGGGTGGCAGTTCCTTGGGCAGGTCTGGCTTGTCTGTTAGAATGTTACCCAGGAGATGCTGGGCCTCATCCAGACGCCGACTCATGAAGGCACGCGTGTCCTGCTGGCGAGACTTCTCCCGCGTCTGTCTCTCTTTTCCAGTCATGCCCTAACAATAGGAACACCAAGTAAAATAGCAAGTCTTTAACGCAGTTTCTCACTATATGGATAGTAAAAACTGGATATGTTACTTTATCTATCAACCCACATGCATGTTTCTTCACTTAATGATTGGGACATAACAGATCTGATTTCTATATGGCCACCGCTTTTGTGAAACAGGAGTACATACAGAATTCATTTTCTGGCCGTTATATTTTGAAACTTATCTTTTTTGCAGGCATTAAATTTACCAATATATTATAACAACATATCAGTTCTTTTAATGTGACACTTAAAAGAAATTAGGAAGACAAAAATTTAATAACCCTCCTAATATTATTTTGATACTAAGTCATGATGAGGTCTGCCCTATTATCACTGAATCTTACCTGGTCGGTGGTCTGAAGTTTGGATTGGAAGGGCTTGGTCTCCCTCTCCCTCAACATCTCCAGGTGCTGTCGGTACTCGGACATCTGCTGCTGTCGCTTGGCAACCATCCAGGCCTGCAGCTCCTCCCTGTCCTGCTGGGCCCGCTCCTCGGTCAAAGCCTTCTTCTTCACTTCCTCGAGACTCACTTCATGAATGTCCTCCTCCATCCTGAAACATTACACCAGCTCATGACCTAGTCAGTCAACAGGTCTCTTACTGCATGCTGGAACAACTTTAGCTATCGCTGGAGGTGATGAATACCCTCATTACATTGACTCAATAGTTTGAGATGACACTGAATGTAACAGGACAATGTGCATGATTTCATTAAAAGTGATTTATAACACTACACACTGCCTTGACTTAACTTAATATTAATCAAACATGCAAATATCCTATATAATAAAAAAAAATCAAATGCACAAATTTCCTAGGTAAAAAGGAGGCTATATGTCTTGAAAAACTTTGGAAATAGGTTAAAACTGTTCCTTTAGAGGCTACTTAAGATATTTAACTTTTTGTAAAATGGGAGGTAGTGGGACAATGCAGGATTCCTGTAAAGCCCCAACTTAATTTTGTGAACGGGGAAATAAAAACGATATCAGTCCCTCTTAGGTTTACTCTCATTTTATCTTTAAATGAGCATTCACACAGTAATTGACACAATAGTACATCTGAATGTATATGTACTTGACTGATTTGGGTACCAAAACTGATTGTATTTGAAGACTTTTCAGCCACCATCAAAGACACAAAAATCAAAAACTTTGGAAACAGATCCCTCACTTGAAAATTCTGTTTTACCTGGACCTGTGCATGGCTTTGACCTACCTGTCCGTCAGCAGGGCAGCGTGGAGTGCTTTGTCATTTGGATCGATTTGACCCTTGGCCACCAGGTCACTGATGATGTCACTAATTCCACTCAGACCTGATATCTTGGACACCTCCACAGAGCTGCAAAAATATATCTCAATTACTACTCTGTCGCAACAAGAAATGTAACACAACTGCACCTCTAACACAGATATGGGTATATTATTACTGCATATTCATTCAAATATTTTCTATTAAAAAATATTATTTTCTTAATATATACTACACAAACTACTCTCCATAACCCCAACAAGAAAGTTTTGCAAAACACGTTTTTAAAAACTAAAAGATTCACCACATTTAAGATCTTACAACAATAATCTTTTATTTATCAAAGACAGTATCCGATCAGCTATGGTGGGCTGATTAAAATAACTAATTCATGAATAATCAAAATTCAAATTTGATTTATATTCATGATTATTGGACAGAAAGTAATCTGGCTACTGAAAATCTTCATGATGACTTTGATGGTAGCTGTGACATGGTCCTGAAATTGAGTAACCAGAGAGCCCACATGTATAAAAAGATGACCAAATATCCTTTTCCAGGGTTGCACTGATTAAAAGCCATTGTGGTATCTACTATACATGTACTCAATTAAGAATACAAGAGTCTATACCTCTGCTGTGTATCTTTTTTATCACGAGGTGTTTTAGCTGACAGCAGTTCCATGCTTCTGACAGGTGAGCCACCAGACTTCCTGGATCTGGCTGTCCTGGCAGACTTGACAGACTTGGTGGACCTGGCGGTGGCCTGGGGTGGGGCTGGCTCCCCGGCCTCCTCCTCAGCCTCGGGGGCCATGGCATTGGTCATCTCCTCCAGGGTGTGGATGGCCTGGTAGTGGGATAATATCCAGCATATGTTAATGAGGTACAGATAACGGGGATCTTCCAATAATTTAAAATTATACATGTATCATAGCTTGTAACAGTCTGCAAGAACTCATGAAAGAACAATGTTAAGATGCATGGTAAATGATGGTTCTAACAGGTTTCAGTATTTTGTGATCATCTGTGAGAGGCTTGAAAAACTTGACACAGGTGATTTGCAGATATGACAACCTCAAATAAGCCAAATTATGACGAGAAAGCAATTATAAGAAAATAAAAATAACACATACAGAAGAGGTCTTTCATACCAAGAAGGAAAAACAACTTAATTTCCCAACGAAAATATTGGCTTGAATTTCGGAAACACAAAAAAGCCCTCCCCCCCCCCCTTGTTTTTTTAAATGTGTTGTATAACATGACTTTTGTGGGTAACATACCAGTCTAGTATTCTTGAACTCCCTCTCAATGTTGTTGGACATTTGATCTATAGCGGACAGTTGATGGTTCATCTCCTGTAATCTCTGCATCACTGCACTCTTGGAGTCTGGCATTGTGTCCCGTGGCACCACCATCATCGACAGCCTGTACCAAATTTTTTTAACCATATTACAACCATTTAGACTTGACTTTACTGTTTGAGTTTACTGTTGCTTTGACAGTATTTCAGTCATATAGCGACGTCCAGTTAATTACTGGTGGAGGAGGAGCCCGAATGCACGGAGGCATCCAGGTAGAATCACTGACCTATCGCAAGCCAACTGGAAGGCTTCCTCACATGAAAATCTGAATGACCCTGCCAGGATTCGAACCCATGCGGTGAGGGCTGAGTGAGTGTTAAAGTTAGCGACTTTACCCTCGAATAGCTCAAATCACTTGGCTATATGGACTGGTCCATTAAGAGAATGACCTATATCGGATTCTACAAAAGTACATTGGACAGGAAAATAGGCTGGTAAAACTTTACAATAAGAAGTGTTCCTTTGAACACATGTCACTTGCAGAAAGAAGTGTAAAGGAAAAAGTGTGATAAACAAACTGTGACCTACAGACAGACAACATACTGGTAGAAGTCATCCCTATATGTCACAAAAATTATTTGATCCTCATGTAATCATATGGCTGATTACTTACCTATTCTCTCCTTGGACCTTGGTCTCAAACATTTTAACTGTCAGTTCATCAGCCCGGGTCCGCTGTCCCGCTGGTGTAACTAGGGGCACACTGGGTTCATGCTCTGCATCTGTTAATATAAACTTAGTATATAATCATTGCATAAAAGCATAGAAATTTATCACACAATTTCCGATTTTAAAACATATAGAGTACAAGTACCCTTAACATGTTACATATTTTTCTCACAAAGAAAGGGACCTTTTATTACTTTAGACCAAGTTAGCTGAAATAAAAATAAAACTGGGCAGATGGATACCAAATGGCAGGATACCAAAGGGCAAGTAAACAACAATGGACAGGAGGATAAAACTGGGCAAATCAAGAACACTTGGCATCTGGATAACAATGGACACATACAAATATTGTGGAACAATCCACCAGAGCATGTGGTTAACAACGGGCAGGTGGTTATTGTATCGCAAAAACCCGTGGCACTGGCAAGTTGATATCATGGAGCAAAGCACTGGGCATGTTATTAACTGGGCAGTCAATTTCAAATAGGCAGGTGTACTAATGGAGATGGACGTACTAAAGCGCCTGGTGATATGCTGCTGCTGCGGTGAGATGGTAGTGTCCAGCTGCGGCTCCTCCGTCTCCGGCCGCTCCTTGATGTCCTTCATGATGGCCGAGGCGTCCAGGTCCACCACATTCAGGAAGGCACGACCAGCCTGGATGGTAAGGCCACAAATCATTTATTAATCATGACATTCATGTGACATGTTTCTTTTACATCAGAATGGATAGTAATGACTCATTCATGACTAGCTTCAACTTTCACTTTCAGAAAGAAATAGATCAATCACTGACGACGGTGAATAACCATGCTACACATTCTAGGCTCAACAGTTTGAGGCAATATTGAAGTTTTTCCTGTTGGACTGGATGGAACAAACAGGACACGGCATTTGATTTCTCGTTGGCCCCACTTTACTTTGTGAAGAATTTATTTATTTAATTTAATGTTTAAGAAATACAATAATATATGTTCATTACAATAAAGTGGCAACCAAGTCATTACATGTAGAACATATGACTAAAGGAACCTTAGAGAAATAAGTGTCTTATAATAAAAATATTACCATAATTCCTCATATAGATAAAGCATCAAGAAGCTTATTTATGTGTTAGAAAAAGACAGTGACAGTGTGGTAGGGCCCGTACCTGCTGCTGTTTCCCCTCCTCACCCGTGAACCTAAGAGACATGTAGATGTCCGGTGGCAGGACGCTGGCCTGGGCATTCTGCTGGTACTCTGATATCAGCTCCGCGATGGGATCCACCCCTGGTCAACATGAACATATTGTAAATAGCAGCAATAAGTGCATGATGAACTCGGGTACAAGTATTGTCACCTATGGAACTCCCAAATTTGTTATAGCCATGCATACTTACAGATTTGCAATTTTGGGACCTGAAAATTACTGCTGTGTTTTTTTCCCCACTATATCCAAGTTCTTATAAAGCAAGTGTAGTCAGACTAAAATACAGGATGCAGTCATAGAAATACAGAATGGAGGCAATTAGGGAATAAAATTCATAAGAACAGCATATCTGTTATTATAATAAATGAGTGCTTTATAAATATGCATCAGTGTATATTAAAATATAGAGGGTTTTTTTTTTCATTTAAAGTATTACTGACAGAACATTTTTGCATTTCCATCATTTGAAGATTTTGTCTGCATGAGCAAAAAAGTTGTAATACCAAGCTGTAGAAAAGTACCACAGATAGTCTCAACATCCAGTCTTTGAATGCTACCTCTATATGCAAAGTACTTTGGTATTTTGCAGTCAGGGACATATAAGACGATCCTCTACTACCTAGGCATACATTCTTGATCATGCACAAAACTGGACTGATTGAAATTATTGACAGGTAACGTTGACTAGGAAATACCTTTAATCAATGTAATGTTTGACATGGTTTTTGCATTTATAATTTTACAATGATTTATATGACATCTTTGAAAATCTCAATGTGATATTTTCTGTTTAAATGTGACTATGGCACAAGGCCCCACTACATTCCTAGTCAATGAGATTAGTGTTATAAATAACAGTACATAATGACTGTTCAATTAACCCAATGTTTAAGTACATGTAATCTTTAATTGTCAACATGCATGTTAGACACTGTCCTTTAACAAGGAGATGGAGCTATCTACAGACAATGACAGGTGTGAAGGTACTTACCTCTGTTGTGAGTGATGGAGGTGGCCTTCTCTGACGTCCTGCCACGCTCGATTTCCAGGTCAGGCTCCGTGTCCATATCTATAAGCTCTGTTGTATTGGTGGCAAAATCAACCTATGTGTAAAGAACACACATGTACTTTCTATCCATATATGCAGCAATGTGTAATTAAACTGTTTTCTCAAAGAAATTGCAGACAGCACAATATTACATTTTTAAAAAAGTAATGTGACAATTGTTTTAACAGCAGTGACCTTTACCTAATTGACCAAAGAATCAACTTTGTGGAATGCTTAGCAAAATATAGTAAACTGATAACCTTTTTTTTTCTTAGATTAACCTGAATAAGATAATTTTTTCTAAATATCTGAATTTAAAGTTAATATTTAAGAAATCCAACCCAAATGAGGTTAATTTCAATATCTGCCTATTAGAAAACTAAAATTGACTAAACTGACATATGTTGGAAAGATCAGGGGGGTTACCTTGGGGCGTTTCCAGTTCTCCTTAATCCTCTGACGATGCAGACGGAGGGCCGTCATCAGCTGTATACGTGCATGTGTGTCCTTGGTCCCTGCCAGTTGTCGTTCAAGACCCATGTACTCCTCAAACTCATCTGTAGAGCAAATGTACAGTGAAGATCGTTTATAACACAACTTATTGTATTAAATTGGACCATGTGGTAATCATATGACAACATTAACAATTCAATGACTTTGGGACCATGGTATGAACTGTGTATATGAATTAAAATATACATTGAACCCATGTCCTATTTTGCATAAAAACTGATCACATGATATTCTCATTCAGCTATTGGGTAATCTGATAATTTAATGAGAATATTTATTAGTAGCACATGCATGTGACATTATCAGAATGGAACATCAGTCCCTAGTACCTGGTCTGAATTGATATCCATCATGGAGGACCTCTTCCTCCTCCTCCTCCCCGGGCTCTGTCAACATGCTTCTCCTGCTTTTCTTCGGGCTCAGCCCCACTCTCTTCATCAGCTTCACCCTCATCTGCTGGGCTCTTGGCTTTTGCTCGAGGAGTGACTGGTTTCACTGGCTTTCTTCTTTCCTTCTGATTACCAAAAGAAAATAAATCTAGGTACAGTTTCTGATAACATCAATGATTAGGTTTATTTTTTTCTTATTTTTGCATAATTTTCATTTCAAATGATATATTTTCATGCTTTAAGTGAAAGATATAGTGTACATCTACAGTAAAATCTCAAATTCAGAATTTATTCATTATGAAAGAAGATAATGATACTTGAAAATTTTGTCAGGAGGTTGATGAATAAGGGTCTTAGCCTGCAGGAAATCATACTTAATTAAAAATTTCTTAATTCTTTGTTCCAACTAATCTTATATTCTAAAGAAAATTAGAAAGATAATTTGCTGTAACAGTATGTTAATAAAAGAGTGTTCTTTGGATCACGTGTCCCCTGCTGAAACCTTACGGAAAAAGTGTGATGGACAAGTGTGATGGAAAAAGTGTGACGGACAGGCGGACAACGGGAAAGTGATCCCTATGTGTCACATCTGCTTACCGCAGGTGACACAACTTTTTATTCTCTAGGTCATTAAATGAGAGACTTACAGATATTTGAAAGTTTGAGTTAAGGAAAATCTTAGTTTGAGATGCAGGCCTGGACTAAGGAGCACCTACCTGTCTCTGTTGGTGTGAGTGCAGGCTGGGCCCTGGAGGGTGGCTGTCTCGATCTCTTGTTCACAGGCTGGACCTCCTCCTCCTCTAGCTCCTCCTTCACCGCAGCCAGTGGCTGTAACAGGTGGTCACCAAACCTCTGTCTGGCCAGCTCTTCATTCTTCTTCAACTGAAGATACAATAATCTCAGGTAAACATTTCTTTCTTATGCTTTTATATATCACCTATTCAGATGTAGGGGACATTTACATTGACTTATATTACTTAAATTATGTTCTTCATTAGCACGGTAGTTTTACAAAGACTTGGAAGCAAGTTCTTACAATCTTTATCAAACCATCTCAATGGTTCCTGGATTGGACCAGTACTTTTCACTTTGGATCAAACCAACAACCCTCAGATCAACAGTCATATGTTATCACTGGACCATGGCAAAAGGCAATGACCAAAGGAACAAAATATCATTTATTTCAGACTGAGTGAAGCTGTTTGAAAAAGTAAGATGCACCCTCATTGGCAAAGAAAAGATTTAAATTATATAGTACTATATATATTACTTTCTTCTTCAAAACTATGCTGCCATCAGGGGTATTCTTAAAAAGACTATGAATATGAAATACATGTGTTTAAAGAAAAGAAGATTAAACCACATGAACTTGAATATTACCTGTTGTTCATAGAATTCTTCCATGTACTTGTCCCTCAACCTCTCTGCTTTTTCCCCTTCATCATCCATGTGGATGACGTCAGGGGGAAGTAACTCCCCAAACCGTGGCTGCCTCCTGCCTGGTTCATTGTCTGGCTGCAGTCTCAACAGCGGCATGCCTAGACCACTGTCTGGGCTATCAGGGTGGGGTGGGGGCTGCTCTCCTGCAGGTACAAACTGCTGGGGTAGATTCTGGAAGTACTTCATGCGCTGACCTGGAACAGTTTTATGCGCTGGCACTGTTCTCTCAACATGTAGGAGGGGCATATCTCCAATTGGGCTAGGCTTAAAAAACCTTTCTTGTTGGGGGACAGACTGCACTGGAATGGAGGGGAATTTCAACTGCTCATCTTTCTCTGCTGGTATACGTAGAAATCTTGGATAGAAAGAGAACTGGCTGGGGTCCACATTTTCTTGCGACACATGGTAGATGTCAGCTTGTTCTTGATCTCGTCTGAGAGACATTCTCAGCTTCTGTTCTGCAGCGTCCAGTCCTACATTGCCATTATGCATGGAACGTCGGGGCTGGCGATTGCTTCGCTCTTCTATTTCAGAGACCTGAGTTCTTTTAAAACATTCTTGTACATCGGCCTCCCTTTTCTCCTTTGGTCATCACTTTGTGTAGCTGACTGTGGGGGCGCCTGTGGAGCTGTGGGTGGGGCACTTCCTGTTAACGGGGGCACCTGTCCATCCAGAGCACCCATCATTGCCATGAGGCTACGGTGCTGCACCTGTAATGAACCAGTGTCCACAATATAGACTACACCACAGTAACAAACTACATGTATATCCCAAAGACTGGGAGTTAAGCAAAGTCCCAGTCTAACACTGGCTGAAAATTTGTGACCAGTGGCTCTTTGGGCTCAAACTTGTAGAATTTGAATGGGCCCAGGTAGAAAAGAACTGGCATGAAATTAAAAAAAGTAAAACTAACATTTACATTAATCGTAAAATGAATGGAACTTATATGATTTGGTAATGCAGGAAAAAAGATCAGTTTTTTAAAATTCCATTATAAAAAGCCATTTGCTGGGCTGAAAATTAATGGGCCCAGCAATTATTCTATTTGTACCTGGCAAACAAGTCTGTGCAAATTTTGACCAGTGAGTCATTATGACACTGTATAAACAAGGCTGTGTCACAGACACAAAATCCCCCGCCGAATATATTTAGTTCATGAAAAATAACAAAGGGCAATAACTCCAAAATTAGGCTAAGAAGAGTTATGGTTCTTGTGCACTGCACTTCTCTTCAATGAGATCTGTCCACTGTGAAGTTTCAAAGCAATAGCTTGAATACTTTTGGAGTTATGCTCCGGACAAAAATCAAGTATGAAAAATAACAAAGGGCAATAACTCCGAAATTCGGATAAGGAGAGTTATGGTTCTTGTGCACTGCACTTCTCCTCAATGAGATCTGTCCGCCTGTGAAGTTTCAAAGCAATAGCTTGAATACTTTTGGAGTAATGCTCCGGACAAAAATCAAGTATGAAAAATAACAAAGGGCAATAACTCCAAAATTAGGCTAATGAGAGTTATGGTTCTTGTGCACTGCACTTCTCCTCAATGAGATCTGTCCACCTGTGAAGTTTCAAAGCAATAGCTTGAATACTTTTGGAGTTATGCTCCGGACAAAATTCGGACGGACGGACGGACGCACGGACACACGGACGGACAGACAACGCCAAAACAATATCCCCCTCCCGATTTCATCGGCGGGGGATAATTAAAACTGATCCTTGACAAATTGTATTTCAATCTACTTTTAACAGGCAATGGGGACTTACTTCCATCATATTCCTCAGTTCTCCTCGGACAATCTGCTGCAGCTGGGAAGCCAGGTCCACGCCTGACATCTGGTTTCCGGCTAGCACATCCTGAACTGTAGAGTGAGCACCAGGCATGGGGTTTCCACCCAATAACCCTCCCCTGAAATAACAGTGTAAAGTAGTAGACTTGTGATGTGGTACAGGTAAAACTCTAGGTCACTGAATGTGATCTCTTTCTCTAGAATTGCATTTAGGACCTTATTGTAAATAAGTTTGAAAAGTTCACCTTGGCAGGTTCAGATTTGTTATGCTTACATTTCTTTCTATTGCCAATGCAACCAGAGTTCTACATAAATAAGGTTTATTTTAGCAACTTTTGTGAAGGTTCACCCAAGGATCATCCCTACCAAGTTTAATCAAATACTGTCCAGCAGTTTCAGAGGAGATGTCGTTTAAAGGTTTCACTATATACATATTAGGCATATTAGCCCCGCCCCTGGTGGCCATGTTTTTTTATGGATCAGAATAATTTTAGCAATGTTGGTAGATGGTTACCCAAGGAACATCAGTACTAAAACATTTTGAAATCTGGCCAGTAGTTTTGAAAAAGATGATTTTTAAAGTTTTCATAATTTCTTTCTATTGCCAATGCAACCAGAGTTCTACATGAATCAGGTTTATTTTAGCAACTTTTGTGAAGGTTCACCCAAGGATCATCCCTACCAAGTTTAATCAAATACTGTCCAGCAGTTTTAGAGGAGATGTCATTTAAAGGTTTCACTATATACATATTAGGTAAATTAGCCCCGCTCCTGGTGGCCATGTTTTTTTATGGATCGGAATAATTTTAGCCATGTTGGTAGATGGTTACCCAAGGAACATCAGTACTAAAACATTTTGAAATCTGGCCAGTAGTTTTGAAGGAGATGATTTTTAAAGTTTTCATAATTTTCACTGCCATGGCAACTAGAGTTCTACATGAATCAAGTTAATTTTAGCAACTTATGTGAAGGTTCACCCAAGGATCAGTCCCTGCCAAGTTTAATCAAATTCTGCCCAGTGGTTTCAGAGATCTCATTTAAAGGAAATTGTTGACGACGCACGATGGTCGACGCATGACGACGGATGCAGGGTAATCCTAATAGCTCACCATGAGGTGAGCTAAAAAAGCAGTATGTCAGGATGTTTTAAAAGAGAAGTTTAACGAGATACAGGAACCATTCATATGGGTTAGTATGATGAGATCCTTAGTCAACATAAGGGAAACATTAAACCAAATCATCGCCACAAAGGGAATGTCTGTAAAACATTTTTCTAGATACCCACACCCCGTATGTGTATATAATGAGTGGTGGGTCACTCACGTATAGTGGGTTGGGACCTCCTGTCTGGTATGACCGGGTACTTCCTCATTTGGCACGACAGATATCCTGGACACATCCGGATGCAGGTCATCTGCACCCTGGCTTCCTTTTCTCGTCATTCTGACTGGGGTGCTTGTCTGTAGACAACGAAAATAAACACTCAGTGAAATGAAGTGTCTATTGTATACACAGCATTCCACAATTATATTTATTTATACATCCATGTACATTTAATTATGAAACTCAAATGGTTCTTATAAACCTAAAAGCTACATTATGCTACTTAAATATATAAAACAGAATGGTTATTTAGAACAGCATATAGAAGTTTTCATCATTTTAGAAATCCTCAGCAGCTAGTTCTTTTATACTCAGTGTCTATCTAGCCTAGGGTTTTCCCTTCATATTTTCAAATGGAGACAAACGCACCCCTTTGATTTATAGATAAAGAGACAAATTTTGAAATATCTGGGGATCATTTATGTAATATGAGGTTCGAAATGGGCTATTTTGTATGCCAGGGGAAAACCCTGCATCTAGCGATTTCCAGTACCTGTGCTTGTGGTGGATGAGTCCGGCCCCTTTCTGGGGAACCCTCCAGTCGTGAGACACTGGCCCTGGTCTGATGCTCTGGGCTGGCACTCTGACCACGGATGGGAGCTGCTGACCCCTGGGTCGGGGACCGACCTCTGTTCACCCTCTCCAGGCTAGTGTAAAAACAAACATAGACACCATTTATATCACTATAGTAACAACTGGACTGGCTACAGCCTGGGCTGGTACATAATATGGGTTAGATATCCAGATGGCTTACTGATTTCACCAATGCAACCCATGTTCAATCCTTGGCATTGTACTGTAATATGATTAATTTTCGTAGACATCAGATTTTGTTTATAATGTACTTAAAAGATGTTTGTGGGTACCTTTATTTGTGGATTTGTGTTCTAAAAAAAAGTGATGCTTTCATTTGGATTAATATTCATGAATAAAACCACAAAAATTATTGATTTCATAATAATGTGAAAGGGTTCTTAGTTGCATGTTTGACACATAAGGTTTCTTGTGATAACCTGGTTTCCTCCTACACAGAAGACCTCATGTGCCAACAAGAAATATCACTTTCTGTCCAAGAGTTGTGAATTAAATAAAGTTTAAAAAAACAAGTAATAATTGTACATGTAACAATGTACTGTTACTTAGTATCTAAGTACAAGTTTCTTCTGAGAAAAATCATACATGGATGGTTTTTGTGAAAAAAAGTCATAAGTAAAATTGAGGAGGTGGGTCCTGACCCCTAGGTGACCTTGGGGGACACCAAAATAGTACTATTCAATTCTTCTCATTATGAGGAATAAAAAAATATATGATTCAGGGTTGGAAATTTGAAATAATTAAGCAAAATACATTTTTAATGCAAAAATCCATCTTTGAAGGGTTGGGGGCCTGACCCCCAAGGACCCCCCATTTACAAAACTCAGGGAGGCACCACTACTCATTGAGGACTATAACCGTGTGAAGTTTTGTAAAGATAGGTCAAACAGCCTCAGAGATATAGCCCGTGAAAGTTGCCGGCAGAAGAAAGAAGAAGAATAAGAATGAGAAATAATAATACTAAGAAGAAGAAGAAATGGAGTAAAAACAATAAGTCTCCAAACTTTGTTTGGGAGACTTAATAAACCACAGAACTCATAAGTCAAATATTTTATAGAAGAAACACATATGGCAATTTATCAAAGAATAATTTGCAATAACCATTGAGTTCTCCTAATAATTATAAGTTCATGGAAATAAAAGCAACAGGTCATGTTATACTCATAAAGTGTAGATTCAATATAACACACTCCATTATAACAACTCCATTATAACACACTCCATTATAAAGCAAAATCCAATATAACACAGTTCAGTATTGGACCTCAATTCAATTTTATGAGATTTTTATCATTTTCTGATTGACTACAGTGTATTTTCCCAGAGCTATAATGTTGTCCAATATAGAAAAGTATTTCACCTTGGACCCAAAATAAACTGTTATGGAGCTGTACTGTGTACACTAATATTTATTCAAATGGAAGATTTATGCAAGATGACATAATGGTATAAACTCTGTTTAAAACTGCTAAAATAAATGTATCTTTGTATGTTATTTGACCAGTTAAAATTAACAAAAGAAACTAAATTATTCTGTACCTCTGTGGCCTTGAAGACCTTTTAATATCTTCAGCAATGTCATCAGGCTCCAGGGAGCTAAGTTCCAAGGAGCTATCATCTCGACTGAAAAGAGACATTTATACAGGATGTTAAAATGTTTGTAACATCTAGACTGAAAAGGGACATTAATAAAGGATGTTAAAATGTTAATATGCTGTGTTTTAAGTCCCCCATTTTTCTTCTGTCATTTGAGGATTCTGTATACAAGAGGCAAATAAAATGCTGTCTTACTGCTATAGACAAGTCACATTTTCATAACACAGCATTCAGATATAACAGTCCATTTTTAAAGACTTGGTATGTTGCAACAAGAGATTGAACACATACCTCCCAGTTACGGAGCAGACTCACTTATAACTTGGTCAAATGGACCAGTGATACTGCAACAGAGAGAGAGAGGGAGAGAGAGAGAGAATCTTCAAACTAACTAGAAGTTAATGTCAGTGTCTTAAATAATCTGAACAAAATGTCTTATTTCAGTATCTAAAACCAGACCAGATGGGTTGATCACACTTACTCATCTAGGACCTTCTTGTAGGCACTCTTGACTTGCTCAGTCTCCTCCTGAGTTGATGTGAAGCTTTTATATCCTCTAAGTGACCTGTCCCTGGAACCCCGGAGTTCGGAGGACTGGTGGACCAGGTCCCTGGCAGGGCTGTGAGATCGGGACCTCTGACTGTGCTGGCTTGGGGCCTTTGAGCGGGGAATGTTGGACACCTGGGTTAAGCTATCATGCTCGGTCAGCTCCTCTAGAGTGGCAAGATGCTCTGTAATAACATCCTGTTGTATTCTGGCCAGTTTTTCTTGCCCCTCCCTCTCCTCTACTTTTCCCGCTGTGTCCCTGTGTGATGGGGGTTTGACACGACTATACTTGTGTTCCAGCAACCACAGGGAGAGCACCACCAGCTGTGTGGGAGCCTCAATACGCATTGTTGGCCCTACCCCCTGGGGATCTCCAAGGAGAAGCTGCCTGCCCACCCACTGCTGAAGGTAGTCCAGCAGCTGTTCCAGGGCCAAGTACTGATGTCCAAAGTTCACATCCATGATCCACTGTGCCTCCTGACTATCCATCTGATCTCGATACAAAACCTCTTCTGACTGGAAAAATCGGGATGCCAGTTCTGTCATGTTTGTTTTACTTTTGGAGGGTGAGAGGGGAACTTTACCAACACTTGGTGAATACATGCCACTGGCACCTGCAGATGGCTGTCTTTCCATACTTTTGCCAAAGTTTCTTTTCTGTCGTCGACCAGAGCTAGCCCGAGAGTCTGGCGTGGCTGGACCTTGACTGGTTTGCATCTTTGTTCTTGGAGAAGCTAGGACAACAGAAGCCAGCTTCCTCCTGCTTACCTCTTCATCCTTTGAAATAAATGCTTGAAACTCAGCCTCTCTAATCAGTTTTGCAAATGGCATTAATATGGCATATACTGGAGTTCTAGATCCTTCAGATTCTTTCTGCATTGCTTTTGTAAAACTTATGGCATAAAATCTATCCAAGAACTCAAAAAATGAATTTCTTGTTTCAAAGGGCCATGATCCAACACTAACATTTGTCTTGCTGCCAAGAGTTGAAGAAGCACTTAAACCCTCCTTGTAGAATACAAACTCTTCATACTGTCCATAGAACTTTTTCTTCTTTTTCAGCACCTTCTGGACAACTTCACACTGCTTGTGGAAGTACACAGACAGAGTTTTAGCCCTTGGGGAGGCCTGGTAAAAAGTCACAGATTTTCTCACGGAGCCATCATCTTCATCATCATTATTGTCAAGGCTCTGTCGAGGATCTTCAGACTCCTCAAGCCGGGCAGACTTGCCATCATCTTCTGGAATGATATCCACACTCTGCCACTTGTTCAGCAGCTGTTCAAGCTTCTCCTGTACCTCGCTGTCGTACGTTTGCGCAGCGTAGAAATGCTCGGCCAAGATGTCGGCGGTGTCCTCATTGGCGGGCAGCTCCTGGATGAGGGAGAGGACGACCTTCCTGATGGAGGTCTCCTGGCCCAGGTAAGGGGTGAACGCCAGCAGGTTGACTGCCTGTTTCAGTACCTGGAAACACTCCTGCAGGTAGTCCTGTCCCAGGCTCGAGTCTGTACTGTCCTGCAAGTATACATACAGCTTCATCAGATAGCAAGTAGTTTCATACTAAAACACTTGGAATACTGTATTAAATTAATGAAATATTTACTTAACAAACAGATAGAGTTACCCCTCTGTTAACAACCATCTATGCTAATCAGCCATCTTGTTTTAACTGGTAACTTCATGAATATTCAAGCACAATGACTTAATGAATATTAATTGACTGATCCTTAACTGGTTTATGAAATAATGGATTTTTTCTTTGCCATAGATGACTGTGTAGAAATTAAGCTACAATATTCTATGAGCTGTCTAATCTGGGTCAGCTCTGTTTGCCAATGTATCAAAACAAGTCTGTAAGAAGTAAATGGTTAAGCAGCCAGCTTCTATATTCCTAACATAAACTTTTACCTCCATTTAGCTTACTTGCTGGGTAAAATTGTATTGAAAAAGTTGTCACTTTGAGACTATGGCCTACCCTGTTTCGAATATTGTCATTGCTGAGCTTGGACCCCCGTCTGCGCAAGTGTAGGGACAGCTCATCCCGAACATGCAACATCCACAGCAGTGACACAAAGTCACGGAAGCTCTGCAGCACCTGTCCCGTGCGATAATCATGCTGGAACTCTGCAATGTCACACCGCATTGCTTTGTACATCTGCAAGATTTCTGGCAGCTCCAGGCAAGGACCTTCAGTGGTGGCCTGAAAAACATGCCAGCATACACCTGATGTGTGCTAGATTTATACCTTACAAGATTTATTTGTGTTTTTAATGTGCAAACAAAACAAAATAATTTACAATAAAAAATGAATTTGGTTTAAGAAAAACTAGAATTACCGATGACCAAAATGATGGCCAAAAAAAGTCAAATGCACAAATTTCTTTCAAAGTAAAAAGGGGACATTACTATTGAATAGAAATCACTGGTGATGAATCTTTTATTTGTATTTAGTCTTACTGCCATTTATTGAAGGTTTTTGTAAAAAAGAATGAAACATGATGGGATAAATTTACCCAAATAATTCCTACTCCTACTCCTTAAGTCCCAACTCTACTTTCCAAAGTAGGTGTATGATAATCATATTGCATGTTAACACTACTTTGTCTTTTATTTCTGTATCTCTGTCTTGGTTTGAATAAGGTTACCTTGAACTGAGCAGCCCTCTCCTGCACGGTGACCAGTTGTTGGATGTACCAGCTGGCTGCAGGCAGGGCCAGGTTGGATGCCCCCAGACACACCAGGACCATGTGGATGAGCCCTGAGATCTCCCCCCTGATCCTCCTCTCCTCCTCTGCCTGGTCTCTTGCCTCCTCCTGATTTACAACATGGTTCATATCCAATACACAACCATGATATAATACCCAATACACAAAAATATTTACACCCAATGTATGTAACATTATTCACAGCCAATAAACAAAGCGTTTTTTTTTCATGATCAATCTTATAATAAAGCATGTTTCATCCACATAAAATGTTGTTCATAGCAAATAAACATAAAATGAATTGTACATCAAACACACACAAAGCATTTCTCATGGTAGTCCATGCCTTCATAATTCAATCTACAATGCTTTTTAGATCCAATAAGACATGTAAATATTCTTAGTGTTAATGGTTTACCGTATCTGCAGGCTGGGGGCAGTAGAGGGGAGGGGCTGGTAGGTAGAAGTCCTGTGGCACCAAGGCAGGGAGCTGGGACACAGCTGCCTGAAGCCTTTGGGTAAGGCGGGCCAGCAGCCAGGGTGCCAACTCCACCTCACACACGATCCCTGTGGTCAGCAGGTCCTGCAGCCCGCGGGTCAACTGTCCTAGGTTTGTCTCATCGTTGATGGTCAGCAGTGCTGTATATGAACCAAACATGGAAACAGTGCACAGACATGCAGAGGTGAAAATAAAATTAAAAGTATTGGATAAACTACAGCTATCACAGAGGGTAGGAATATCCCTGCAAATGTTAAGAGAAAGTATAAAAGGGTTGTTACTATCATTGTTTATATACACTTTTGTTCTTTACCACTCTTTATCTAACCCGGGAAAGCTATTTCTCCAGTTATTTATTTATATTCAGATAAGATTGTCAGATACTTACATTTCTTTCCTTGTCTGTGTGGCCCAGCATGGCTGTCATCAGGTGTGTTCAGACAGAAGAGCTCCAGTAACTTGTCCTGCATGATGGACTGTGGGGTGAGGTTGTCAGGCAGCTGGAGTCGCTTCCTCGACCTGTAGAATATACAGGGACAAACAGTCAGTATGGACACGGGAAACAGGCCCTTCATTCTGTAGTCCTGCATCATGTACTTCCTAATCTTATATAACTAAATTTAGAAAAGACAGATATGGGAATAGAATTATACCTTAATGAGCTACATTTCAAGTTTCATGTCCCATTGTCAGTATATCAGTCATTTGGGGACTTTTGTCTACATAAGACATATATAGTAATGCCACATTGTGATATATGTATTGTACGGTTGACAAGTGACACCACACCCAGTCACATTAGCCTGACACTGAGCAGACCAGGGGCCCGTTTCACTAAACTTCGTACGAAAAAAATCTTCGTAAGCGTTAATTCACAGATGTAAAATAATATCTTTCCTGTGATTTTTTCTTTACAAAAAGTATCGTGTTTGTATAATGCAATAATATAGGTCAACCGTAACCATGTTTTATTGTGAAAATAAGACATTAATAGACACTATTTAGAACAACAGACTTATGACTAAGATTAAATTAGTTCATACTAAGTTAAGTGAAACGGGTCCCAGTACTGGAACTAACATTATGAACAGAGAGCCAATCATAAAGCATACATACCAGTACCACTTTTAACAATGTGCTAAGGCAAAAAAAAAAAAAAGCTCCGTTTCTTGTCGCCTGACTGACCCTCTTTTTTAACGACTGACCCTAAAGTTTTCTTTTACCTTTCCGCCTTTAAAAAAATTTTTTTCTTTTTACCTTTCTTTTCAAGTAAAAAAAAATCACTACCTACCGACCCTTTTTTTTTTATTTGCAACTGTCTTTTTTTTTAGCCTAACCAATTAATTTCACCATGAAAATTCAGTTTACATGATAACCATAACAATTGCCCCATAAAGGACACAATAGCCCATGCCAAGATGTCTACTCACTCAGTGTAAAGATGTGGGGCTATACTCCTGTGTGTACAGTGAGCGGTGGCCAGGAGGAAGGCTGTTTTCCAGTCTCCCATCTTGTAGGCGAACCAGGCCGTCTCACACACCAGTCCACACAACATGAAGTACTCCACCACACGCTCTGTTGTCCACAAGCTTGCCATGTTCTGATGGGTTATCTCCCTTGTTATATTCTCCTGGTACTTTGGGATGATACGGCTCTCTGGAAACAGGGATACAACTGGATTTTATAGTTGGACAGATGGAGAAGGTGCTTTTTTGTTTTGATAAAAAGTTACTTTGAGTAAAACAATTAAAGGTGCTTTCAAAATATTCTGGACATGCATAGTTGCTTCTTTTAAATGAACTGACCTCTAAATATATTCAAACTTATCAATAGATTATCTAATGGCTATACTGGAATACAATGCAACCAATGGTTGACATAGATACCATGGAGCATGTCAGTGATATTGTTTGTGAGAATGTGACCTAGACATGAATGGAAAATTATTTACCAACAATAGGTAAAGGTGGGGCTTAAATTTCACAGCAGAAATTGAGATGGTCTATGTGACATATGAAAAGAAAACTAAATGACATTTTTCAAAATATGAGCTAATTCAGCATTCAAGTGTTGCAATAGGAACCAAATTCATTCACTGCTAAAATGCTGGCTATCTTATTAACTTCTTAAATCTCAAGATTTTTTTTATATACATTGTGTGGCATTTAAAAGTTTCTCAATTGGGTTTTAGATTTTACGATGGCAGTAACATTATTAAGCATATAGCAACACTAAGCTCCAAGAGGACCTATGCGCGTTTCTTTTTTCAGGCACAGAGGTCACCCAAATAGAACCACTGACCCACTGCAATCTACTTGGAAGGCTTCCTCAAATGAACAAATTGAATGACCTGACCAGGAATCAACTCCACACCAGTCTTGTGAGGTGCTAAGTGACAGATAGTAACTATAACAACTTAAACAAAGAGGCTCTAATAAATGTTTCTTAACATTTTAAGGAGAAACAAATATGAGAACTTTTAACAGAAGATGGAGACAGAGGTGAATGAAATGACAAATACTTGTAGGGATGGAGCCCATGTGGATGTCTGGGAGAGGGACGGGGTTGTGGGGTGGGTAGATATACATGGTGGAGTTGGTGAAGTAGGCCGCGATGAACCTGGCCATGGTCTGCACTGTGTGTCGGATGGACTTGTTCTTGATACATGGCACTACGTCCTCCTGGCTCGAGTCCTGTAATGATTCAGGGCTAAGGTTAAGGCCTTTTCAAGACTTACAGCAGGAATATTTATTTTTCTAGTTCAACATTAGGATCAATGATTTGAAGATCACATGATGTCATAAATAAAAGTTTGCTTGTGATACATTTTTTTTTTCTATTTGTAAATTGCATTTTTTTATAAAACAAACAACAACAAAAACAAGTAATAATTGTATCAGTGAACTGTTACTAAATCTCCCAAACAAAGTCAAAGACTCGATTTGACTTGACTATTTGAGTTTACCATCGCTTCGACAGTATTTCAGTCACATAGCGACTTCCAGCTAATTACAGGTGGAGGAAGAACCCGAAAGCACGGAGGCATCCGGGTAGAACCATCGACCTACCGCAAGCCAGCAGAAAGGCTTAATTGCATGAAAAATCGTACCCACGCGGTGAGGGGCTGAGCAAGTGTTAAAGTCAGTGACTTTACCCTCTTGGCCACGGAGGCCCCAGAGTTAAAGAAATAAGGTCATAAGTATAACAGAGGGGGTGGGGCCTGACTCCTTGGTGACCCAAGGGAACATCAAGGAAGTACCATTCAATCCAGCTGATGATGAGGAACAAGAATATATATAATCTATGGGTGGGGATCTCAATGGTTTTTGAAATAAGGTCAGAAGTAAAACTGACGGGTTGGGGCCTGACCCCTTTGTGACCCCTAGGGGACACTAAAGAAGAACCAAACAATCTGTCTCATCATGAGGACAAGAATATATATGATTTATGGGTGGGAATCTGATTAGTTTTTGAGATATAAGGTCATAAGTAAAACTGAGGGTTGGGGCCCAACCCCTAGGTAACCTCAGGGGATGCCGAAGTAGTACTATTCAATTCTTTTCATTATGAGGAACAAAAAAAAAATATGATTCAGGGTTGGAAATTCGAAACATTTAGAAAAAATACATTTTTATGCAAAAATCCATCTTTGAGGGTGTGGGTCCTGACCCCAAGGACTCCACATCAGGGGGGCACCACAACTCATTAAGGACTATAAGAGTGTGAAGTTTTGTAAAGATAGGTCCAGCGACCTCGGAGATATGGCCCGTACAAAGTTGACGGTGGAAGAAAGAAGAATAATAATAAGAAACAAAAAAACAGCCAACTCAAAACTACTTAATGTAGTTACCAGAACTGCAAACAGAAATAAATGTGTTTTATGTAAATATCCATAACTATATCATTACAAAGTCCTTTTTATTTTTTACCACTTTTAAATTATAAATGTGGATGTACAATGTTTCATTTATTTACACCCAATAAAACTGACATACAAATGTTTACCTCTGACTCATGTGACAGGAGGGTCATGAAGGGTGGCCTGGTGCGAGACTCTTGGGACGTAAGCTCCTGCGTACTGATACCCCCGTCCAGCCGTGCCTGTAGAATGAGGCTATCCACAAACTCAACTGCCTCTCTCAGCTGGTCTTTAAGAAGCAGTGTGTACAGCACTGAGTGTAGCATCCGTGCAGTCTTTGGGCTGTCCTTCTTGCCTCCTGCAGGAAAGAATATAGTCATAAAAAGAATTGAAAGTCTAACCCCAGTCAACTTACAAAGATATACAGACAAATCTGCCTTAATTGGCCAGCAAGAGAACAAGAGAAAGTGGCTGCTTACCACAGATGGTTGCAAGATGGAGATTATAATTAGAATAAAGGAAATCTTAAAGATGGCCACTATTGACAGGGTCATCATTAAAAAATACTGGTTTACAGTTGCACCACTAACTGCAATTTTAAACAAGAGGGCCATGATGGCCCTGGATCGCTCACCTGGTATCATTAGGCAATGTAAAATCAAGTGACCCCTGGGGCAGAGCCAATTTTGACCCCAGCGTCATGATTTGAACAAACTTGGTAGAGGTCTATTAGCACATGTTACATACAAATATTTAAACTCCAGACCTTGCGGCTTCTGAGAAAAAATTTTTTTCCAAAAAAAAAGTGATCCCTGCCAAAAAGGCCGTGTTTTCTGAGAAGAAGATTTTTCAAGTTATTTCTATATTAGCCTATGTAAAATCAGGTGACCCCTATGGCGGGGCAAAAAATTGACCCCAGGGCCATGATTTGAACAAACTAAGTATAGATCCACTAGACAATGCAATGATTTATGATTTGAACGAACTTGGAAGAGGTCTATTAGCCCATGTTACATACCAAATATCTAAACTCCAGGCTTTGTGATTTCTGAGAAGAAGATTTTTCACCTTTCTCATATATAGGTTTATGTTAAATCAAGTGACCCCTGGGGTGGGGCCAATTTTGACCCCAGGGTCATGATTTGAACAAACTTGGTAGAGATCCACTAGACAATGCTACACACCAAATATCTAAACACCAGGACTTGTGGTTTCTGAGAAGATTTTTCAATTTTTTTTTCTATATTAGCCTATGTAAAATCAGTTGACCCCTATGGCGAGGCCAAATTTGACCCCAGGGCCATGATTTGAACAAATATGGTTGTGATCTAATAGACAATGCTGCACACCAAAAAACCCCAGGCTTTTTTGGGGCCAAATTTGACCCAAGGTATATTTTACAAATAAGTAAGACCACTAGACAATGCTACATACCAAATATCTAAACACCAGGCCTTGTGGTTTCTGAGAAGAAGATTTTTCAAGTTTTTTTCTATATTAGCCTATATAAAATCAGGTGACCCCTGGGGCAAAGCCATTTTGACCCCAGGGCCATGATTTGAACAAATTTGGTTGTGATCTAATAGACAATGCTGCACACTAAATATCTAAACCCCAGGCCTTGTGTTTCTGAGAAGAATTTTTCAGTTTTTCTAATTAGCCTATGTTAAATCAAGTGACCCCTGGGGCGGGGCCAATTTGGACCCCAGGGTCATAATTTGAACAATCTTGGTAGAGAGTCATAAGATCATGCTACATACCAAAAATCAAAAGGCTAGGCCTTGTGGTTTCGGAGAAGAAGATTTTTAAAATTTTCGTTTTTAATATCTATTTTTAGCTCCTGTGACCTAGATTTTTGACCAATCAAAATAGTTTTAACAACTTTGGTAAAGAGCCCCATAATGAACATTCCTTTGAAGTTTTATCAAAATCCAGTGAGTAGTTTAGAAGGAGATGTTGTTTAAATAAATTGTTGACGACGGACACACGCACGCATGGACGACGGACAAAAGGCGATCACAAAAGCTCACCATGAGCACATTGTGCTCAGGTGAGCTAAAAATTAATAAATCAGCTCTTTTTACAAGTAGAAAAAAGGAAAGAAAAAAAATAGAAAGAGAAATAGTTTATTTACCTTGGATCATTTTGAGCTGGTCCCTCCAGGCTTCTACAGCCCTGGTATGGTCTCCCCCCACACTCAATCGGTCACCTGCAGGAAACCAGGGCATACATTACACCAACAGTATACAGTAGTAGGTACTGCACATATTTAAAAAAAAAAAAAACCCAAAAAAAAACTTGTGAGTAATATCCATTTTACTACAGCCTAGTGATTCACAATACAGTACTACTACAGATCCATTACCATGGACGCCATTATGAAGCATAGGATAATACAACATGGCTTGAACCATGAACCCCAAATCTCTGTGTCCATAGTTACAGCTAGGGTAGGGAATTTTTCATTGTTTGGGGGAGATGAACCATTGAGAAGTTTCATGGTAAAGATGTTAGAAAATTGGGAAATGTATCATTCAAGAAAACCTAGGGAATCAGTGTAAAGGACATATCGATCCATTTATGCAACATTGCTATTTTTTAACCATCCTTCTGGAAAAGTCTCAAACTGCCATTGTTTGACAAAACTAAATGACCCACTCCCACCCCTCAAGTATTCATTGGTAATTTGATTTCAAATTGTGAAAAAACACATACTTTTTTGCATTGGGGATACAGCTGAACACTGGCTATAATAAATAGCTGAAACAATTCAACCTGTATAGCTATCACTTCAGATGATGAATATACCCACTACACCAAAATAACTCAGCAATATGAAAAGGTATTGAACTTTTCATGAATGATATCCTTGATTCTTGTATACTGAAGTGGGGGTATAATAAATATGCATTGTACTGAAGTCATAATTGTAGGTAAAAAAAAAAACACACAAAAAAACAACAACAAAACAAAAATAAACAATGCATTACATTTTGTTCTTGTACAGAAAATAGTAATGCCAAATATTGTTGAACCATATTATAGATTATAGACATTTATTTCAGCCTTTCATGAAAATTAAACAATCTCCCTGCTTGATGTTTACAAAAGAGTTAAAATGTTCAGCTAAAGAATTAAAAATTGATATCAAAATACATAATAAACCAGAATGCAAACACAAAATTACATAAAACTCACTCCATTATTACCGATACAACTAGAACTGTGTCCAAAGGACACGGATGCCCCCACTGTGCAGATGTGCTCGTAAACAAGAGCAGCTTCATTTAATGTCTACAAAATTCTGTTCTTATTATAGCGTTTCAGTTGAAATTTCCTCAATTATGTATTAATGATAAAAAAGTTACCTAACTCTTGAGGCATCATATTTGGTTTCTTTACAGATGGAATACAATATTAGTGTCTGAATAAAACAAAACTTTGAAACACATGTCTGGTCTCCTAAAACTGCAGGAACACAATGCTGTGATCAGAGAAATATGTTGGGTATACAGTTACTTTTGGCTGTGGCAACTCATCTTTTACATAGACAAGATCAATAATAGATCCACTTAAGTGTGTTGGTAATGTCACACACTGGCGATAATTAAGCAGAGATTCAGATAGTCTTCTGTACCAAACTGAATCAATTTAATTATTTATATGGTATATAGTGAACAAATCAACAAAGGGCCATAATTCTGTTAAATTTGGTCGCCGCAAAAAATTACTTCCTTTACTTCCATCTACACATTAAGGTTATTCATCACTGGAAGTTTAAGCAAAATCTGCCATCTGGTTTAAGAGGAGTTGCTTTCACAAAATTTCTATATGGTATATAGTGAAAAAATCAACAAAGGGCCATAATTCTGTTAAATTTGGTCGCCACGAAAAATTCCTTCCTTTACTTCCATCTACACATTAAGGTTGTTCATCCCTGGAAGTTTAAGCAAAATCTGCCATCCGGTTGAAGAGGAGTTGCGTTCACAAAATTTCTATATGGTATATAGTGAAAAAATCAACAAAGGGCCATATTTCTGTTAAATTTGGTCGCCGCGAAAATTCCTTCCTTTACTTCCATCTACACATTAAGGTTGTTCATCCCTGGAAGTTTAAGCAA
>CM037782.1:47176913-47201640 GCA_021229015.1 Solen grandis | reverse complement strand
TCAAAAAGAATTTTTGATATCTACGCGTTAATTTGATTATGTTGTAAAGTTCTCCGGACCATTCAAATTTAATGCCATATACATTAATCCGTGTGCGTTTGAATGCAAGGTATTTCCTATTAATGTGACATCAGATTTGACGTCAGGTCCAAAAGGTTTTACGCAGTATACAGCGATTATTTCTGGACCGATTTACATCAAAATTTCACAGAAGGCATATGTAATGCTCTAGTTGTGTATCCCGGTGTCCGTTTTTCAAATTCAAAAAGGCAATGGTTCTATGGCGAATCCAAGATTCGAACCATTGACTTCAAATTTCAATTAAGTATAAAATCGCCTCCAAGTGAGTTAAAAAGCTGATAGTTGGACTGAATATTAATCTCTAAGACCACTTTCTATTTTTTGAAGACGAGTGTCATTTGACGTCATATGACGTCTGAAGGTCTAAATGAATTTAAAAACTGATAATTTGTCTTGGTTTTAATACCTTTAACGACGTCACGGTCACGTGGTATTGCTACACTGTAAATTAAGCATTTTCGGAAAATACCCTACTTTCACTTTTACATTATTTTTAACATATTCGGAAAATGTAATTGGCAAAGGCCAAGAACAATGAAAATTGTATGGCAATATTTTCGAATGCAATGATTTTCAATTTCATAGGACGTCACATGATGCTAGATTTGACGTCAGTTAAAACGTTCGTACACGCTCTGCAGAATCTTTTTTGAATCGATTTTCTAGTACATTTCACAGAAGGTTTAAGTTAGGCTTTTTTTTGTGCATCCTTACTTTCCTTTTCAAAATATGACCTCGAAATTATGTTTAGTATTTCAGAGACCCATATGAGGTAAAAAGCTGAAATTCACACATGTTGTAATTCAAAACGTTTTCTTAAGATTTCCATAGGCCAGACGTTATTTGACGTAATGGGATTATAATATGTTTTCATTTTTGGTGCAATAAATTCAATGTGATCCCAATGGTCCAGAATTACAAAAAAAATATGGCTTATGTTAAATATGCTGAATTTTCATATGCAATAATATTCTTATTCATATGACATCAGAATAGATGTCAGATCAAAAAGTTTGTAAGCGCTGTGCAGGCATTATGAATTGGTGAATTCTTATAAGTTTTTCAAAGAATGTATAGCTTACACTCTAGAAACCTAATATTTTCTGCGTATTCCGTATAAAAAAAAATTCAGTTTTATTAAGTTTTGAACTGTTTGCAGAAAGTCCTATCGTTTGCCGTGCAAACGAAATCTAGTTCTTCTTATTCTTTTTTTCTTCCTCTTGTATTTGTGTTTATTTCGATTTGTTGCCAATGGCCCAGGACAATGAAAATTTTATGGCATATATTTAAAACCACGAGCTTTCAAATGCAATGAATTTCATATTCATATGACGTCATATAACGACAGATTTGACGTCAGGTGAAAAAGATTATACGCCGTCTACAGCCATTATTTCTGGACCGATTCTCATCAAAATTTCACAAAATGTGTATGTTACGCTCTTGTTGTGCATTCCGGTATCCGATTTTTAAAACTTGAAAAGGCAATGGTTCTATGGCGAATCCAAGATTTCAGATGAGATAGGAAGCTGATATTTGAACAGGATACACGTCTCTACGTCTTCTTTATATTCTGAGAAGATGATCATCATATGACGTCATATGACGTCTTGAGGTGAAAAGAAATTTCTAATTTTTACGTGTTTAATTCTACATGTTACAAACGTACGAGTAAAATGAAAATTTAATAGCCTATGTTTCACATTTAATATTTTGCGTTTCAATGATTTTCATTTGCTTATGACGTGTTTTGAGGTCAAACTTGACGTCATCTAAATATGTTCGTACGCAATCTACAGCCATTATTTCTTGACCGATTTTCACCAAAATTTCACAGAATGTGTATGTTACGCTCTAGTTGTGCCTTCATGTGTCCGTTTTTCGAAATTCGAAAAGGCAAAGATTTTATGGGGAATCCAAGATTCGAACCATTGACGTCAAATTTCAAATGCGTATAAAATCGCTTCCTGATGAGTTAGAAAATCGATATTTGGGCAGATTATAAGACTCCAAGTGTGTTTTACATTCTAAGAAGATGAACGTCATTTGACGTCATATGACGTCTTAAGGTCAAAAAGAATTTCTTATATCTATGCCTAAATTTATATATGTTTTAAAGTTTCCAGGATCTTGGAAATGTAATTGCTTATGCGTCAAACGATGTGCTTTGGAATGCATTGAATTTCATATTTATGTGACGTTATATTACGTCAGATTTGACGTCAGGACAAAAAGATTGTACGCAGTCTATTGCCATTACTTTTTTGACCGATTTTCATCAAAATATCACAGAATATACATCTTACGCTTTAGTTGTGTATATCGGTGTCCGTTTGTCCAAATTCGAAAAGTCAAAGGTGATATGACAAATCCAAGATTCGAACCATTGACGTCAAATTTCAAATACGCATAACATCGCTTCCAGATGTATTATAAAGCTGTTATTTGAACTGAATATTAATCTTTATGACTTCTTTTTTAGTCTGTGAGGCAGAACGTCATTTGACGTCATATGACGTCATAAAGTCATAAAGAATTTCTTATATCTACGCGTTTTTTTCTACATGTTACAAAAGTCCCAGGGGCATGAACAATTAATGGCGTATATTTCAGATACTGAACATTTCATTTCATTGATTGTCTTTTGCCTATGACGTCATATGACGTCAAACATGACGTTGTCGACAAAATATTTCTCACGGTCTACAGACATTATTTTCGGACCGTTTTTATTCAATTTTCACAGAATGTTTTATTATAATTATGCAGCCAGGTGTCCGTCTTTCCATATTCATAAAGGCAAAGGTTCTATGGCGAATCCAATATTCCAACCATTGACGTTAAATTACAAATACGCATAACATCGCTTCTAGATGAGTTAGAAAGCTGAAATTTTGACTGAATATAAGTCTCTACGTATGTTTTACCAAGAAGATGAGCGTCATATGACGCCATGTGTCGTTACAAGTCCAAAACACTTTTTTTTACTGAAATTTAACGGTTTTCACGGCCTATAGGCCTGATTTTTTTTTAATTTGCATGAAATTTTTACTGAAGGTGCAGCATTAGATGCTTTGGCGTAATGCTACTTCCGTTTCCAAAGAAAGCAATGGTCAAGGTCATATTTCAATTATCGATATTTTTTCTTTGGCCTTAAATATCTCTAAAACAATGAATATTCTATATAGACACTATGCATATAATTTGTAGTGCTTTGAAAGACCTTTCAGCCTTTAATGATCGGTGTTGAATCAGCTGAATTATGGCTGAAAAACGAAAATTCTGTTAGCCTCAATGCGTTTAATAGTTTATATCTCAAACATTTTGATTTTCGAGAATATAAATAATATATGTAGAACAATGTTGGGTCGTTCTTTTGATGCTTTAAGTTTAACGATTGACCCAAAAATCATGGAGTAATGCAAATAACAAAATTCCTTTATGCTATTTTATATTTCAAACCACGAGCTTCCGGATGCAATGAATGTCATATTCATATGACGTAATATATCGTCAGACTTGACGTCAGTTGGAAAAGATTGTACGCAGTCTACAGCCATTATTTCTGGACCGATTTTCATCGAAATTTCACAAAATATGTATGTTAGGCTCTAATTATGCATCCCGTTGTCCGTTTTTCAAAATTCGAAAGGCATTGGTTCTATGGCTAATCCAAGTTTCGAACCTTTGACGTCAAATTTCAAATGCGTATAAAATCGCTTTCACTTGAGCTAGAAAACTGATATTTGGACAAAATATAAGTCTTTAGGATTTCTTTCGACATATGACGTCATGAGGTGAAAAGAAATTTCTAATATTTACGTGTTAAATTCTACATGTTATAAACGTACGAGCGCCATGGAAATTTAATAGCCTATGTTTTACATAGAACATTTTGCGTTTCAATGATTTTCATTTCCTTATGACGTGTTTCGATTGTTTTTGTGACAAGGTAGCAGGCATGAATTTTGAGCTCTGTAGATATTCCTAAATAAGAAGTGATATTGATGGAATATAAAAGTGAAAAATATATATGGACGGATAAATAATTTGATGGAGAAACTGTTGGACTATTTATTGAGGCAAGTTGATATATATATCTTGTAATATAGACTGATATTAATTTTTCAATAGAGAACAATAGAAGTTTCACGGTTGCATGATTTTACCTGTTGGATCAGCTGTTGGTCACCTGTACATAGGGTACTGTTGTCACAGTGAGTGAATAAGCAATCAGGATATTGCATGTGCAATACTGTTAAGCACTGATTTGACACTGTTTGAACTGTTTGAACAGAGAGCAGACCAACAATGGGTATTGCTACAGAACAATACAGGTGCCGGATAGGAATGTTTAACCTAAGGCAGTTATCAAGGAAACACTCCAAATATGTGAAAACGGACCAGTATAATCCCTACTCTGACGGGCCAGATATTCACTATAGCAGCTTTGCTACATGTATCTTTATGCTGTGGTCCGTGATAATAATTCATGAAATAGCAAGAGGTCACGCCCATCTTATGAATGAGTATTCCACGCCAATAGTGGAATATTGTGAGCTTGATGATCATCACATGTCAAATCCCGGTTATTTTGGGACAATGTCATCACAATGTGAGATGAGTGAAAAACTGTATTCCACATATTCAATGCGGCTACTCACTCTGTTAGCTGATATAGAACTTAACCCGGGCCCTACAGAGGATACTCAGATAATTCTACAAGCAATGCATGAAGTCAAAAACGAAATATGTACTGTAAAAACCGTAGTATTAGGTGTCCAGGAAGAAATGAGAGGCCTAAAGAATGAAATATCTACCATTAAAACTGATATTGTGAAAATAAATAGAAAGCAATCTCAATTAGAAAACAAATTATCAGACATGAATCAGCGTATAGATGAAATAGAATTCAATTGTGAGGCAATCAACAGTGATATCGGCAGCCTCTCATACCATAACGAATCAACAAGGGAACTTGTTGATAATATTGAACAGCAGCTTTTCATTAGCGAATCTGAAAGGTTAAAGACGTCTCTGAGAGTGTTTGGAGTTGCTGAGTTTTAAAATGAGTCAAAAAGTCTAGAAAAAATTATCAATGAAAAAGTCTTTTCAGTGACAGTTTCTGGTGATGGTTTAAATGAGGGTTCAATTAGCCAGGCTAAACGTGTCGGTAAAAGAGGAAATGCCCCCAGAATGATTGTGATGGTGTTAAAAAAAAGCAGATGATAAGTTTAAATTATTTAAATATCGGAATGCTTTGAGGAATGCAGGTATTCGCATTGCCAATGACCTATCCTACCTTCAGCGACAAAAATTGAAAGAGGTCAACAGGTTGGGTTTACATGGATATTTCAAAGGAGGAAAACTTGTAACATACCAAAAATCAACAAATAAAAGCCCAAGAAACCAAGGGGCTAGAGTATATCGAAGAGCTGTTCGTCAAAATGGTATAAATGAACCGGTTAGTGAAGATATGGATGCGACTGTTACAAATGAAACTGACACGAATATAACCTTGAATCTTCAATAGGGATGTGGCCAAAGCCCTAAATGTTCAGTGAAGTTGCTGTCATGGAATATTGAAGGTTTTAAAAATAAACTGAACTTATTTAACATAAATTGTTTCATAAACAGTTATGACATAATAAGTATACAGGAAACATAGGGCACAACTAACTGTGCTTTTTGTGATTCACGCCTACCTGACTTTAAGATATTTAGTCAAAATGCCAAAAAATCATTACTTGGTGGAAGGTCAATGGGGGGAGTTGTAGTTTTGGTTAAAAGTAGTATTGTACATTGTGTAAATAGAGTTGCCGAAAGTTTTGAATTTTGTATTGTCCTTGCCATAGATAAATCATTATTTGAACATGAGAAAAACATTTTATATGTTGCGTTGTATGCACCTACAGAAAATTCACCTTTTTATAACGATACTTCTGTCTCCTGCATTCATTACTAAGCAGCAACCAATGGGCAGGTTATGATTTTTTGCTATGTGGTGATTTCAATGCAAGAACAGGAGACTTATCTGATTTTACAGCATTTGATCATATACCAGAATTTGAGGAATACAGAGAGGTATTTGATAACGTTATTGATAGTCCACGCCAAACAAAAGATCTTACAGTAAACAAATTTGGACGAGAACTCCTAAGATTCTGCCAAATTTTCTCATGCTATATAGTAAATGGGAGAAAATTGAATGATTCTGCTCAACAACACAGTGCAGATTTTACTTTTTTTCAATCAAAACGGAGCAAGTGTTTTTGACTATTTTATACTTGCAGAAGGTTTATTTAATTTAGCGCTAACCTTTGAGGTATTGGACAGAACTGAAAGTACTCATATGCCTTTATCACTAACCTTAACATTACATGTACAAGAAGAAAACAGTATGGAAGACACTTCTTATAACCATGAGTATTATGTAATGAATGAAAAAACAAAAGAAGATTATAATGCATTTCTAAAAAATGAAAATGAAAAGAGCCTTTTAACTTTACAAAACATGTATATGAATGAAACTGATGTAAATGTCATTTTAGATAAGTTTGAGTCTATACTAATTGATTGTAGCCAAACTTTCAAACATAGTAAAGTACGTAAACATATCTGTAAGCAAAAAGGAAAAGCATGGTTTGACAAAGAATGTCGAAAGGCAAAGACTGAGGCAAAAAAGGCTCTTAGATCTTTTCGCTCTTTTAGAAATGAAGAGAACTTAAGTAATTATATAAATAAAAAATATGCATATAAGAACATATGTAAAAGTAAAAAGGTACAATATAACAACAATTCTATGAATACATTAAATAAAAATATAAAAAATTCAAAAATATTTTGGCAAGAATTAAAAAAGTTGTCAGAAACAGTTAGGAATGAACCAAATATTAGTATTAACTGTTGGCTTGATCATTTTAAAAATTTGTTTACAACAACAATATATGAAAATATTGAAGAGAACGGCGATGAAGAAAATATGAATAACATTGATGATGTTGAAAATGCTCTTTTTAATGATTTGATTTCTGAGGAAGAAATCCTCTCATGTGTAAAAATTATAAATAAAAATAAAGCATGTGGCGGGATCCTTATACCTCAACATATATTACATGGTATTGATATTCTTCTACCATATATCAATAAGTTATTTAACAAAATATTTGTATCATCCACTTTTTCAGAAAAGTGGACAAAAAGTATAATTATACCTATACATAAGAAAGGTAACAGAAATAATACAAGTAATTACAGGGGTATATCTCTCTTAGATATGCTATGTAAGATATATACATCTATTTTAAACAGAAGATTAACTTTTTATGTTGAGGCATATAACAAAATAAATGAGTGTCAAGCAGGTTTTCGTTCAGGTTATTGTACTGTGGACAATGCATTTATTTTATATTCTATTGTTAATAAATATTCCAAAGAAGGGGTAAGCCTGTATATGTAGCATTTATTGATTTTCAAAAGGCATTTGACTCAATAAGCAGACCTATTCTGTTTGATGTATTAAAGCGCAAGAACATAAAAGGCCACTTATACTCATCTATTAAATCCATATATGTTTCGGTAAAAGCATATGTAAGGACAAGTAAGGGTTGCTCAGATTTATTTGATTGTCCACTTGGCCTTAGGCAAGGCTGTTGTATCAGTCCGATTTTATTTGCCCTTTTTATTGATGAATTTTATAATATTTTGTGTGATAACAATGTTCGTGGTATACAGCTTTATCCAGATTTAACGGAAATATTTTTACTTATGTTCGCAGATGACTTAGCATGTATTTCAGACACTGTAGCTGGATTGCAAAAGCAACTCAAACTGTTACACACTTTTTGTATTGAATATAAGCTCAATGTAAATGTAGAAAAAAAAACAAAATTTTAGTATTTAAAAGAGGAGGCACTTTATCTAGATTAGAACAATGGTATTATGGAAACTCAAAGCTAAATTTTGAAAATGGTTTTACTTATGTAGGCATTTATTTTTCAAATAGACTTTCCCTCTACAAAATGGCTGAAAATATGTGTGTGAAGGCGAAAAAAGCCCTGATAGCGGTTATAAAATCTCTTGAATGTTGCAAATGTTTGCCATATAGTATATATTTTAAAATATTTGATGCAAAAATCCAGCCAATTTTATTATATGGATCGGAAATTTGGGGACTTAATAATTTTGTTTGTCTTGAAAGTATTCAAATTTTTGCTTGTAAACGCTTTTTACATGTAAAACAATCAGCTTGTAATGATGCAGTGTTAGGTGACTTAGGAAGATTCCCTTTATACATATATGCTGCCAAAAGATGCATTAGCTATTGGTTAAGAATTCTCAATATGCCTAAATATAGATATGTTAGAATATGTTATGATATGCAAGTACACTTTGATTCCTTAGGATATAATAATTGGGTAGGCAGTGTTAGGCAACATCTTTATTCAAACGGTTTTGGATATGTATGGGAACATCAATATGTATCAAATCAAAAGTTATTTCTCACCACATATGTTACTAGATTAAAAGATCAGTATGTGCAAAATTGGTATGAAAGTTGTTGTAAAAATGTGAAATTGTCCTATTATGTAAAATTTAAAAGAGATTACAATGTGGAAAGTTACATCAAATTGTTAAATATTGATAAGTTTAGGAGTTGTTTAGCAAATTTTAGAAGTTCTTCACATAGCCTTATGATAGAAACATGTCGTTATTATAATATACCTAGGGAATATAGAGATTGTCCATATTGTGAAAGATATCTAGAGGATGAATACCATTTTATTTTAAATTTACTAGAAAATGTTGAAAAATTTTACAATCTTATAACATGTAAAAATGAAGATGTCATTAAGAAATTAGCAATGTTTATATTCCATGCAACTATTGTAAGAAATGAATATTTAGGCAAGTAAAGTTTTACTACACTATGACTTATAATATTATGTATTGTCTTTAGGATGTGTCTTTGTTATATAGTTTAAATATGTTGATAAATATGACTACCTGTCACAATACATACGTTGCTATGCATGTGCAAATGATGTGTATTTATATTTTTGTGTATGGGCTGGAGGCCTTAACATAATAAAATCTTGAATCTTGAATCTTGACGTGTTTTGACGTCAAACTTGACGTCGTCTAAAAATGTTTGTACGTGATCCATCATCAAAATTTCACAGAATGTGTATGTTTCGCTCTAGTTGTGCATCCCTGTGTCCGTTTTTACAAATTCGCAAAGGCAAAATTTTTATGGCGAATCCAAGATTCGAACGTTTGACGTCAAATTTCAAATGCGGATAAAATCGATTCCAGATGAGCTACAAAGCTGATATTTGGACAGGTTATAAGACTCCAAATTTGTTTTACATTCTAAGAAGATGAATGTCATTTGACATCATATGACGTCATAAGGTAAAAAAGAATTTCTTATATTTACACGTTAATTTCTATATGTTGCAAAGGTCTCAGGGACATGAAAAATTAATTGTCCTATATTTCAGATACTGCATATTTCATTTAATTGATTGTCTTATGCCTATGACGTCATATGACGTCAAACTTGACGTTGTCTACAAAATATTTTTCTCGATCTACAGGCATTATTTTTCGACCGATTTTCATCCAATTTTCACAGAATGTGAACGTTTCGTTATAGTTATGCATCCAGGTGTCCGTTTTTTTCCAAATTCACAAAGGCAAAGATTCTTTGGCGAATCCAATATTCGGACCATAGACGTTAAATTTTGAATACGCATGACATTGCTTCAAGATGAGTTAGAAAGCTGATATATGGACTGAATATAAGTCTCTACCTATATTTTACGTTATAAGAAGATAGACGTTTATTACGTCATGTGTCGTTAAAAATACTAAACTCTTTATTGAAATTAAACATTTTTTTTTCGAAAATAAAAATATGAATATTCCTTGTAGAGCAATGTTTGGTCGTTCTTTTGATGTTTTACCCCAAAATCATGGAGTAATGCAAATAAAAAATTCGTTTATGTTATTTTATAATAGACCCAAATATATTGTAGTTGGATTGAATAAATTTTAAAGACATTTGTTTTGGTAACTAGATTACTGAAATTGATCAATTTGTAAGAAAGTGATGTGAAAATAAGAATTGATATTAAGTTAATTTTGCCATACGATATAAAGCTTTTACATTTGACAAATTTAGCAGAAAGTCCTATCATTCGTATCAACGAATGCAATCTAGTTATTATTATTATTATTATTATTATTCCAAACTAATTCAAGAGTTAATTTATATATATTTTTTTTAAATTTAAAATTCAATTGGTAGATTTTCTTTATATCTTCACAGTAGATGTATTTTAGAATGTAGATGTGCATCTTTGCATTCAAATTTCCAAATTTGAAAAGATTGAGATTTTATGGCAACCCCGATTTTCGAACTTAGGTCCTAAAATTTTATTTTAATGTTACAAGGGCACCTAATGCATTAGAAGCATGAAAATTGGACAGCATATCGGCCAAGAGGACTACTTTCTATTTCCTTAAGGATTTTATCTCAAGTCACGTGGTTATGACGTCATACAATAAACTAAAAGCATATTTTTTGAAAATTCTTTTGTTCTAGTATCATTACTTTTTACTCAATCTTTTTGAAAATTGTATTGCAGCGATTAAAAAGTTGACAAATTCATCTATTTTTTATTTTCAATGACGTCAAATGACGTCAGATTTGACGTCAGCTTCAAAAGGTTGTTCGCACTCTGGAACCTTCAATTCTGGTCCAATTTTCTTGATATTTTCACAGTAGATGTATTTTAGAATGTAGAAGTGCATCTTTGCATTCAAATTTCCAAATTTGAAAAGATTGAGATTTTATGGCAACCCCGATTTTCGAACTTAGGTCCTAAAATTTTATTTTTAATGTTTCGAGGGCACCTAATGCGTTAGAAGCATAAAAATTGGACAGCATATCGGCCAAGAGGTCTGCTTTCTATTTCCTTAAGGACTTTATCTCAAGTCACGTGGTCATGACGTCATACAATAGACAAAAAGCATATTGTTTGAAAATTTCTTTTGCTCTGGTATCATTACTTTTGACTCAATCTTTTTGAAAATTGTATTGCAGCGATTATAAAAGTTGATAAATTCATCTATTATTAATTTTCAATGACGTCAGATTTGACGTCAGCTTCAAAGGTTTGTTCGCGCTCTAGAGCCTTCAATTCTGGTCCGATTATCTTAATATTTTCTCAGAAGATGTATTTTAGGATTTAGATGTGCACCTTGGCTTTCAAATTTCCAAATTCGAAAATATAAAGATTTCATGGCAAAACCGAGATTCGAACTTAGGTCCCAAAATATATATTTTAAGCCGCCTAAAGGGTTAGAAGCATGAAAATTGGACAGCAAATCGACATAGAGGTCTTCTTTCTATTTCTCAAAGGATTTTATCTCAACTCATGTGGTTATGACGTCATACAATAAACTAAAAGCATATTTTTTGAAAATTCTTTTCTTCTAGTATCATTACTTTTGTACTCAATCTTTTTGAAAATTGTATTGCAGCGATTAAAAAGTTGATAAATTCATCTATTTTTTTATTTTCAATGACGTCAAATGACGTCAGATTTGACGTCAGCTTCAAAAGGTTGTTCGCACTCTGGAACCTTCAATTCTGGTCCAATTTTCTTGATATTTTCACAGTAGATGTATTTTAGAATGTAGATGTGCATCTTTGCATTCAAATTTCCAAATTTAAAAAACATTGAGATTTTATGGCAACCCCGATTTTCGAACTTAGGTCCTTAAATTTTATTTTAATGTTACACGGGCACCTAATGTGTTAGAAGCATGAAAATTGGACAGCATATCGACCAAGAGGTCTGCTTTCTATTTCCTTAAGGATTTTATCTCAAGTCACGTGGTTATGACGTCATACAATAAACTAAAAGCATATTTTTTGAAAATTCTTTTGTTCTAGTATCATTACTTTTACTCAATCTTTTTGAAAATTGTATTGCAGCGATTAAAAGTTGATAAATTCATCTATTTTGATTCAATAGTCAATGACGTCAGATTTGACGTCAGCTTCAAAGGTTGTTCGCCTCTAGACCTCAATTCTGGTCCATTTTCTTATATTTTCTCAGAAGATGTATTTTAGAATTAGATGTGCACTTTGCATTCAAATTTCCAAATTGAAAGATATAGATTTTATGGCAAACCGATTCGAACTTAGGTCCCTAAAATATTACTTAATGTTTAAGGCCCTAAATGTTAGAAGCATGAAAATTGGACAGCATATCGGCCAAGAGGTCTCTTTCTATTTCCAAGGACTTTATCTCAAGTCACGTGGTTATGACGTCATACAATAAAACAAAAGCATATTTTTGAAAATTCTTTTGCTCTGGTATCATTACTTTTGACTCAATCTTTTTGAAAATTGTATTGCAGCGATTAAAAAGTTGATAAATTCATCTATTTTATTTTCAATGACGTCAGATTTGACGTCAGCTTCAAAAGTTGTTCGCGCTCTGACCTTCAATTCTGGTCCATTATCTTAATATTTTCTCAGAGATGTATTTTAGGAATTAGATGTGCACCCTTGCTTTCAAATTTCCAAATTCGAAAAATATAAGATTTATGGCAAAACCGAGATTCGAACTTAGGTCCCAAAATATTTAATTTTAAGCGCACCTAAAGGTTAGAAGCATAAAATTGGACAGAAAGTCGACAAGAGGTCTGCTTTCTATTTCTCTAAAGGATTTTATCTCAAGTCACGTGGTTATGACGTCATACAATAAACTAAAAGCATATTTTTTGAAAATTCTTTTTTCTAGTATCATTACTTTTTACTCAATCTTTTGAAAATTGTATTGCAGCGATTAAAAAGTTGATAAATTCATCTATTTTTGATTTTCAATGACGTCAAATGACGTCAGATTTGACGTCAGCTTCAAAGGTTGTTCGCACTCTGGAACCTCAATTCTGGTCCAATTTTCTTGATATTTTCACAGTAGATGTATTTTAGAATGTAGATGTGCATCTTTGCATTCAAATTTCCAAATTTAAAAAAGATTGAGATTTTATGGCAACCCCGATTTTCGAACTTAGGTCCTAAAATTTTATTTTTAATGTTTCAAGGGCACCTAATTCGTTAGAAGCATGAAAATTGGACAGCATATCGGCCAAGAGGTCTGCTTTCTATTTCCTTAAGGACTTTATCTCAAGTCACGTGGTCATGACGTCATACAATAGACAAAAAGCATATTGTTTGAAAATTTCTTTTGCTCTGGTATCATTACTTTTGACTCAATCTTTTTGAAAATTGTATTGCAGCGATTATAAAAGTTGATAAATTCATCTATTATTAATTTTCAATGACGTCAGATTTGACGTCAGCTTCAAAAGTTTGTTCGCGCTCTAGAGCCTTCAATTCTGGTCCGATTATCTTAATATTTTCTCAGAAGATGTATTTTAGGATTTAGATGTGCACCTTGGCTTTCAAATTTCCAAATTCGAAAATATAAAGATTTCATGGCAAAACCGAGATTCGAACTTAGGTCCCAAAATATATATTTTAAGCCGCCTAAAGGGTTAGAAGCATGAAAATTGGACAGCAAATCGGCATAGAGGTCTTCTTTCTATTTCTCAAAGGATTTTATCTCAAGTCATGTGGTTATGACGTCATACAATAAACTAAAAGCATATTTTTTGAAAATTCTTTTGTTCTAGTATCATTACTTTTTACTCAATCTTTTTGAAAATTGTATTGCAGCGATTAAAAAGTTGATAAATTCATCTAATTTTGATTTTCAATGACGTCAAATGACGTCAGATTTGACGTCAGCTTCAAAAGGTTGTTCGCACTCTGGAACCTTCAATTCTGATCCAATTTTCTTGATATTTTCACAGTAGATGTATTTTAGAATGTAGATGTGCATCTTTGCATTCAAATTTCCAAATTTGAAAAGATTGAGATTTTATGGCAACCCCGATTTTCGAACTTAGGTCCTAAAATTTTATTTTAATGTTACAAGGGCACCTAATGCGTTAGAAGCATGAAAATTGGACAGCATATCAGCCAAGAGGTCTGCTTTCTATTTCCTTAAGGACTTTATCTCAAGTCACGTGGTTATGACGTCATACAATAGACAAAAAGCATATTGTTTGAAAATTTCTTTTGCTCTGGTATCATTACTTTTGACTCAATCTTTTTGAAAATTGTATTGCAGCGATTAAAAAGTTGATAAATTCATCTATTATTAATTTTCAATGACGTCACATTTGACGTCAGCTTCAAAAGTTTGTTCGCGCTCTAGAGCCTTCAATTCTGGTCCGATTATCTTAATATTTTCTCAGAAGATGTATTTTAGGATTTAGATGTGCACCTTGGCTTTCAAATTTCCAAATTCGAAAATATAAAGATTTCATGGCAAAACCGAGATTCGAACTTAGGTCCCAAAATATATATTTTAAGCCGCCTAAAGGGTTAGAAGCATGAAAATTGGACAGCAAATCGGCATAGAGGTCTTCTTTCTATTTCTCAAAGGATTTTATCTCAAGTCACGTGGTTATGACGTCATACAATAAACTAAAAGCATATTTTTTGAAAATTCTTTTGTTCTAGTATCATTACTTTTTACTCAATCTTTTTGAAAATTGTATTGCAGCGATTAAAAAGTTGATAAATTCATCTATTTTTGATTTTCAATGACGTCAAATGACGTCAGATTTGACGTCAGCTTCAAAAGGTTGTTCGCACTCTGGAACCTTCAATTCTGGTCCAATTTTCTTGATATTTTCACAGTAGATGTATTTTAGAATGTAGATGTGCATCTTTGCATTCAAATTTCCAAATTTGAAAAGATTGAGATTTTATGGCAACCCCGATTTTCGAACTTAGGTCCTAAAATTTTATTTTAATGTTACACGGGCACCTAATGTGTTAGAAGCATGAAAATTGGACAGCATATCGACCAAGAGGTCTGCTTTCTATTTCCTTAAGGATTTTATCTCAAGTCACGTGGTTATGACGTCATACAATAGACAAAAAGCATATATTTTGAAAATTCTTTTGTTCTAGTATCATTACTTTTTACTCAATCTTTTTGAAAATTGTATTGCAGCGATTAAAAAGTTGATAAATTCATCTATTTTTGATTTTCAATGACGTCAAATGACGTCAGATTTGACGTCAGCTTCAACAGGTTGTTCGCACTCTGGAACCTACAATTCTGGTCCAATTTTCTTGATATTTTCACAGTAGATGTATTTTAGAATGTAGATGTGCATCTTTGCATTCAAATTTCCAAATTTGAAAAGATTGAGATTTTATGGCAACCCCGATTTTCGAACTTAGGTCCTAAAATTTTACTTTTAATGTTTCAAGGGCACCTAATTCGTTAGAAGCATGAAAATTGGACAGCATATCGGCCAAGAGGTCTGCTTTCTATTTCCTTAAGGACTTTATCTCAAGTCACGTGGTTATGACGTCATACAATAGACAAAAAGCATATTGTTTGAAAATTTCTTTTGCTCTGGTATCATTACTTTTGACTCAATCTTTTTGAAAATTGTATTGCAGCGATTAAAAAGTTGATAAATTCATCTATTATTAATTTTCAATGACGTCAGATTTGACGTCAGCTTCAAAAGTTTGTTCGCGCTCTAGAGCCTTCAATTGGCCTTTTTTTTTCAGAAGATGTATTTTAGGATTTAGATGTGCACCTTGGCTTTCAAATTTCCAAATTGAAAATATAAAGATTTCATGGCAAAACCGAGATTCGAACTTAGGCCCAAAATATATATTTTAAGCCGCCTAAAGGGTTAGAAGCATGAAAATTGGACAGCAAATCGACATAGAGGTCTTCTTTCTATTTCTCAAAGGATTTTATCTCAAGTCATGTGGTTATGACGTCATACAATAAACTAAAAGCATATTTTTTGAAAATTCTTTTGTTCTAGTATCATTACTTTTGTACTCAATCTTTTTGAAAATTGTATTGCAGCGATTAAAAAGTTGATAAATTCATCTATTTTTTGATTTTCAATGACGTCAAATGACGTCAGATTTGACGTCAGCTTCAAAAGGTTGTTCGCACTCTGGAACCTTCAATTCTGGTCCAATTTTCTTGATATTTTCACAGTAATGTATTTTAGAATGTAGATGTGCATCTTTGCATTCAATTTCCAAATTTGAAAAGATTGAGATTTTATGGAAATTTTTTAAGGTTTTCTCAAGTCACTGGTTATACGCATACAATTGATATTTTCACAGTATATGTCTTTTGTTCTAGTATCATTACTTTTTACTCAATCTTTTTGAAAATTGTATTGCAGCGATTAAAAAGTTGATAAATTCATCTATTATTAATTTTCAATGACGTCAAGATATTGACGTCAGCTTCAAAAGTTTGTTCGCGCTCTGACCTTCAATTCTGGTCCAATTTTCTTAGATATTTTCCAGTAGATGTATTTTAGAATGTAGATGTGCACCTTGCATTCAAATTTCCAAATTCGAAAATTAAGATTTTATGGCAAACCCGAATTTCGAACTTAGGTCCCAAAATTTATTTTAAGTCACGCCCTAAAGGTTAGAAGCATGAAAATTGGACAGCAATCGACAAGAGGTCTTCTTTCTATTTCTAAAGGATTTTATCTCAAGTCAGTGGTTATGACGTCATACAATAAACAAAAGCATATTTTTTGAAAATTCTTTTGTTCTAGTATCATTACTTTTGTACTCAATCTTTTTGAAAATTGTATTGCAGCGATTAAAAAGTTGATAAATTCATCTATTTTTTGATTTTCAATGACGTCAAATGACGTCAGATTTGACGTCAGCTTCAAAAGGTTGTTCGCACTCTGGAACCTTCAATTCTGGTCCAATTTTCTTGATATTTTCACAGTAGATGTATTTTAGAATGTAGATGTGCATCTTTGCATTCAAATTTCCAAATTTGAAAAGATTGAGATTTTATGGCAACCCGATTTTCGAACTTAGGTCCTAAAATTTTATTTAATGTTACAGGGCACCTAATGTGTTAGAAGCATGAAAATTGGACAGCATATCGACCAAGAGGTCTGCTTTCTATTTCCGTAAGGATTTTATCTCAAGTCACGTGGTTATGACGTCATACAATAAACTAAAAGCATATTTTTTGAAAATTCTTTTGTTCTAGTATCATTACTTTTTACTCAATCTTTTTGAAAATTGTATTGCAGCGATTAAAAAGTTGATAAATTCATCTATTTTCGATTTTCAATGACGTCAAATGACGTCAGATTTGACGTCAGCTTCAAAAGGTTGTTCGCACTCTGGAACCTTCAATTCTGGTCCATTTCTTGATATTTTCACAGTAGATGTATTTTAGAATGTAGATGTGCATCTTTGCATTCAAATTTCCAAATTTGAAAAACATTGAGATTTTATGGCAACCCCGATTTTCGAACTTAGGTCCTAAAATTTTATTTTTAATGTTTCAAGGGCACCTAATGGTTAGAAGCATGAAAATTGACAGCATATCGACCAAGAGGTCTGCTTTCTATTTCCTTAAGGATTTATCTCAAGTCACGTGGTTATGACGTCATACAATAGACAAAAAGCATATTTTTGAAAATTCTTTTGTTCTAGTATCATTACTTTTTACTCAATCTTTTTGAAAATTGTATTGCAGCGATTAAAAAGTTGATAAATTCATCTATTTTTGATTTTCAATGACGTCAAATGACGTCAGATTTGACGTCAGCTTCAAAAGGTTGTTCGCACTCTGGAACCTCAATTCTGGTCCAATTTCTTGATATTTTCACAGTAGATGTATTTTAGAATGTAGATGTGCATCTTTGCATTCAAATTTCCAAATTTGAAAAGATTGAGATTTTATGGCAACCCCGATTTCGAACTTAGGTCCTAAAATTTTATTTTAATGTTTCAAGGGCACCTAATGGTTAGAAGCATGAAAATTGGACAGCATATCGCCAAGAGGTCTGCTTTCTATTTCTAAGGATTTATCTCAAGTCAGTGGTTATGACGTCATAAATAACAAAAGCATATTTTTGAAAATTCTTTTGTCTGTATCATACTTTTACTCAATCTTTTTGAAATTGATTGCAGCGATTAAAAAGTTGATAAATTCATCTATTTTAATTTTCAATGACGTCAGATTTGACGTCAGCTTCAAAAGTTGTTCGCCTCTGACCTTCAATTCTGGTCCATTTCTTAATATTTTCCAGAATGTATTTTAGATTAGATGTGCACTTGCTTCAAATTTCCAAATTGAAAAATAAAGTTTATGGCAAACCGATTCGAACTTAGGTCCAAAATTATATTTAAGGCCTAAAGGGTTAGAAGCATGAAAATTGGACAGCAATCGCATAGAGTCTTCTTTCTATTTCTCAAAGGATTTTATCTCAAGTCACGTGGTTATGACGTCATACAATAACAAAAGCATATTTTTTGAAAATTCTTTTGTTCTAGTATCATTACTTTTTACTCAATCTTTTGAAAATTGTATTGCAGCGATTAAAAAGTTGTAAATTCATCTATTTTTGATTTTCAATGACGTCAAATGACGTCAGATTTGACGTCAGCTTCAAAGGTTGTTCGCACTCTGGAACCTTCAATTCTGGTCCAATTTTCTTGAATTTTCACAGTAGATGTATTTTAGAATGTAGATGTGCATCTTTGCATTCAAATTTCCAATTTAAAAATTGAGATTTTATGGCAACCCGATTTTCGAACTTAGGTCCTAAATTTTATTTTTAATGTTCAAGGGCACTAATCGTTAGAAGCATGAAATTGGACAGCATATCGCCAAGAGGTCTGCTTTCTATTTCTTAAGGATTTATCTCAAGTCACGTGGTTATGACGTCATACAATAGACAAAAAGCATATTGTTTGAAAATTCTTTTGCTCTGGTATCATTACTTTTGACTCAATCTTTTGAAAATGTATTGCAGCGATTAAAAAGTTGATAAATTCATCTATTATTAATTTTCAATGACGTCAGATTTGACGTCAGCTTCAAAAGTTTGTTCGCGCTCTAGAGCTTCAATTCTGTCCGATTATCTTATATTTTCTCAGAGATGTATTTAGATTTAGATGTGCACCTTGCTTTCAAATTTCCAAATTCGAAAAATAAAGATTTCATGGCAAAACCGAGATTCGAACTTAGTCCAAAATATATATTTTAAGCGCCTAAAGGGTTAGAAGCATGAAAATTGACAGCAAATCGGCATAGAGTCTTCTTTCTATTTCCAAGGATTTATCTCAAGTCATGTGGTTATGACGTCATACAATAAACTAAAAGCATATTTTTTGAAAATTCTTTGTTCTAGTATCATTACTTTTACTCAATCTTTTGAAAATTGTATTGCAGCGATTAAAAAGTTGATAAATTCATCTATTTTGATTTTCAATGACGTCAATGAGTAGATTTGACGTCAGCTTCAAAGTTGTTCGCACTCTGAACCTTCAATTCTGTCCAATTTCTTGATATTTTCCAGAATGTATTTTAGATGTAGATGTGCATCTTGCATTCAAATTTCCAAATTGAAAAGATTGAGATTTTATGGCAACCGATTTTCGAACTTAGGTCCTAAAATTTTATTTATTTAAAGGGCACTAAGCGTTAGAAGCATGAAATTGGACAGCAAATCGGCATAGAGGTCTTCTTTCTATTTCTCAAAGGATTTATCTCAAGTCACGTGGTTATGACGTCATACAATAACAAAAAGCATATTTTTTGAAAATTCTTTTGTTCTAGTATCATTACTTTTTACTCAATCTTTTTGAAAATTGTATTGCAGCGATTAAAAAGTTGATAAATTCATCTATTTTTGATTTTCAATGACGTCAATGACGTCAGATTTGACGTCAGCTTCAAAAGGTTGTTCGCACTCTGGAACCTTCAATTCTGGTCCAATTTTCTTGATATTTTCACAGTAGATGTATTTTAGAATGTAGATGTGCATTTTGCATTCAAATTTCCAAATTTGAAAAGATTGAGATTTTATGGCAACCCCGATTTTCGAACTTAGGTCCTAAAATTTTATTTTTAATGTTTCAGGGCACCTAATGCGTTAGAAGCATGAAAATTGGACAGCATATCGGCCAAAGGTCTCTTTCTATTTCCTTAAGGATTTATCTCAAGTCACGTGGTTATGACGTCATACAATAGACAAAAGCATATTTTTGAAAATTCTTTTGTCTGTATCATTACTTTTACTCAATCTTTTGAAAATTGTATTGCAGCGATAAAAAGTTGATAAATTATCTATTATTAATTTCAATGACGTCAGATTTGACGTCAGCTTCAAAAGTTTGTTCGCCTCTGACCTTCAATTCTGGTCCATTTCTTAATATTTTCCAGAAGATGTATTTAGATTTAGATGTGCACCTTGGCTTCAAATTTCCAAATTGAAAAATAAAGATTTATGGCAAACCGATTCGAACTTAGTCCCAAAATTTATTTTAAGCCGCCTAAAGGTTAGAAGCATGAAAATTGACAGCAATCGCATAGAGGTCTCTTTCTATTTCTCAAGGATTTTATCTCAAGTCAGTGGTTATGACGTCATACAATAAACAAAAGCATATTTTTTGAAAATTCTTTTGTCTAGTATCATTACTTTTTACTCATCTTTTGAAAATTGTATTGCAGCGATTAAAAAGTTGATAAATTCATCTATTTTGATTTTCAATGACGTCAAAGACGTCAGATTTGACGTCAGCTTCAAAAGGTTGTTCGCACTCTGGAACCTTCAATTCTGGTCCAATTTTCTTGATATTTTCACAGTATATGTATTTTAGAATGTAGATGTGCATCTTTGCATTCAAATTTCCAAATTTGAAAAGATTGAGATTTTATGGCAACCGATTCGAACTTAGGTCCTAAAATTTTATTTTAATGTTACAAGGGCACCTAATGCGTTAGAAGCATGAAAATTGGACAGCAAATCGGCATAGAGGTCTTCTTTCTATTTCTCAAAGGATTTTATCTCAAGTCACGTGGTTATGACGTCATACAATAGACAAAAAGCATATTTTTTGAAAATTCTTTTGTTCTAGTATCATTACTTTTTACTCAATCTTTTTGAAAATTGTATTGCAGCGATTAAAAAGTTGATAAATTCATCTATTTTTGATTTTCAATGACGTCAAATGACGTCAGATTTGACGTCAGCTTCAAAAGGTTGTTCGCACTCTGGAACCTTCAATTCTGGTCCAATTTTCTTGATATTTTCACAGTAGATGTATTTTAGAATGTAGATGTGCATCTTTGCATTCAAATTTCCAAATTTGAAAAGATTGAGATTTTATGGCAACCCCGATTTTCGAACTTAGGTCCTAAAATTTTATTTTTAATGTTTCAAGGGCACCTAATGCGTTAGAAGCATGAAAATTGGACAGCATATCGGCCAATAGGTCTGCTTTCTATTTCCTTAAGGACTTTATCTCAAGTCACGTGGTTATGACGTCATACAATAGACAAAAAGCATATTGTTTGAAAATTTCTTTTGCTCTGGTATCATTACTTTTGACTCAATCTTTTTGAAAATTGTATTGCAGCGATTAAAAAGTTGATAAATTCATCTATTATTAATTTTCAATGACGTCAGATTTGACGTCAGCTTCAAAAGTTTGTTCGCGCTCTAGAGCCTTCAATTCTGGTCCGATTATTTTTTTTTGAAAATTGTATTGCAATAAAATTGATAAAACTTCTCAGAAGATGTATTTTAGGATTTAGATTTGCACCTTGGTTTTCAAATTTCTAAATTCGAAAATATAAAGATTTCATGGCAAAACCGAGATTCGAACTTAGGTCCCAAAATATATATTTTAAGCCGCCTAAAGGGTTAGAAGCATGAAAATTGGACAGCAAATCGGCATAGAGGTCTTCTTTCTATTTCTCAAAGGATTTTTTTCAAGTCACGTGGTTATGACGTCATAAAAACGAAAAAAAAATTTTTTTTAAAAAATCATTTCCCTCTGGAAACATGAATTTTGACTCAATCTTTTTGAAAATTGTATTGCAGCGATTAAATAGTTTAAATTTATGAATTCATTTATTTTTTTTATTTTCAATGACGTAAAATGACGTCAGATTTGACATCAGCTTTAAAAGTTTGTTTGCGCTTTTAAGGTTTTAATTCTGGTCCGATTATCTTGATATTTTCACAGAAGATGTATTTTAGGATGTAGATGTGCACCTTGGCATTCAAATTTCCAAATTCAAAAATATAAAGATACCAATGCAAAACCGAGAATCGAACTTAGGTCCTTAAATTACATTTTAATGTTACAAAGCCCCCTGATGCATTAGAAGCATGAAATAAGACAGCAAATCGACATAGAGGTCTTCTTTCTATTTCTCAAAGGATTTTTTCTTAAGTCACGTGGTTATGACGTCATAAAAACGACAAAAAAACAACTTTTTTAAAAATTTATTTCGCTCTGGTATCATGACTTTTGTCTCAATCTTTTTGAAAATTATATTGCAGCAATTAAAAAGTTTAAATTTATAAATTCATTTATTTTTAATTTTCAATGACGTCAAATGACGTCAGATTTGTCTTCAGCCTCCAATGTTTGTTCGCGGTCTAGAGCCTTCAATTTTGGTCCGATTATCTTGAGATGTTCACAGAAGATGTATTTTAGGATATAGATGTGCACCTTGGCATTCAAATTTCCAAAATTGAAAATATAAAGATATCATGGCAAAACCGTGATTCGAACTTAGGTCCTTAAATTACATTTTAATGTTACAAAGCCCCCTGATGCGTTAGAAGCATGAAAATTGGACAGCATATCGGCAGAGAGGTTTACATTCTTTTTTCTGAATGATTTTTTTAAGTCAATTGGTTATGACGTTATTAAAAAGACAAAAAGGCATTTTTTGTAAAATTTCTCTTGCTCTGATATCATGAATTTTGAATCAATCTTAATTGAAATCTTCAGAATTGATAGAGTTAAAATTGAAGTGATGCATACTGCAAGAAATGTTTGTTTTGTCACCTGGTTATGACGTCATGAATACTAAAGCAAGAATTATTTTTAAAAAAAATCATATAAAATCGCCAATTAGATCAATGAACTAAAAATTTTCAAGAATGTCGAAAAATAAGTACGTTCATAAGGGTTTGAAAATTTTAAGTTATTACGTCATCAAACATAGCAGATATTTATGTTTGATGGAACGCTTATTTTAAATGTGAAAACAAACCTGTTCACATTCTCAAAGATATTTTTTCTGGATTAATAAAACGTTAGCTAATCATGTCCTTTCAAAACAGATACTTTTCTTTAGTCACTTGATTTAGCCGTGGTTGAAATATTAAAATCATTCATTTCAATTTGTATTCGCGCTTCAGCGTCATGAGTATTGATGCCAATCTTAAGCATACCTTAAGGAATCTATGTTGTGTCACTTGTTTATGACAACATTGATTTGTAAGCAAAATATATGAAAAAGATCAAAAGATTGGATATATTAACTTTAGATAAGTAATATTGCCGTACCTTAACATGCGCAAAAAGTCCAGAAAATTTCAAGTGATTACGTTATCAAACATGACTTATTCATGTTTTTCATAAAAGAGCTATTTCATGGAACTCTTTTAATTAAAAGAAAGAAATGAAAGTAGTCATTGGGTTGGTTGGGCAAGATCCGATTGTTCTTATGCAGGAATGAGTGCCTGCGTTGAATAGTGAATTTTGATACGAATTTTTAGTAAATGAGTCGCATTTACGATGAATTAGTATAATTATACTAGAGCCAGAAAACCTATACGGATATCTTATTGCATTTGTTATCACGGCTTTCCGTAAACCTGAAGAAAATGACAAATACTTGAATTCTATCAATTTTTTATGTTTTCTAAAGGTTTAACGGTTTCTTTTTCTAAATCTGTAAAAATAAGCAAAACTATAAAGCAAATGAATTGTTGAAAGTTTCAAGACGTTTATTACGTTAATTACATAGATATAAGAAATTATTTTCATGATTTTGCTTAAACCTCTCTCTTTGTTTTTTTTCTTTTTTAAATTTCAATTATGTGGATCAAATTGCAATGATTTTTTGTTAAGTCATATGCTTACGAAGAAATAGATATTAAATAAAGCATAAAAAAAACATTTAATATCGATTGAGTAACGTAAGAAAAAAATTCTTGAGGATAGCATTATCTTTATCTTAAAATTTTCCTGATGTTTTTATTGCATGATAGTGAACAGTTGCGTAATCAAATAAGATCCATATTTATGCTTTCTTAATATCTTCTTAAAAAGATAAAAAACAAAAGAAAGAAAGAAAGAAAGAAAGAAAGAAAGAAAGAAAAAGGTTTTCAGATTAGTTTTGAACATAGGTATATATTTATGATAATGATGATTTACGTATTAAATTTTACATTATTATGCATCATTATTCCATTTCTTTGTATAAACTTATATATTCAATACCTTTGAAATAAGCAAACGGAAAGCCGCTTCGTTTGTATCTTAAACAAACGACTTTTAGTTGTGTTTTTTTTTTTTCTTTTTTTTTCTTTCTTTTTTTTGTAAATAACAGAACTCCCACTATTGACCACATGTTGCAATGACCAGAACTGGTTCTTGTTTATAGCAAAATAATTAAAATAACACTAATATACATTCCCTTATTTAGTG
>CM037782.1:47140218-47176813 GCA_021229015.1 Solen grandis | reverse complement strand
AAAGAAGTTATACGACTGCACTATTTCATAGTTCTAAGGTGTTAGACCACACCGTTAGGTACGGTCCTCCACAATATCAGATTTACGTTTGTGCAGATCACAAATTCAAACTTAAAAAAGTCAATCTAAGGAAACGAAGGAAATAAAATACTAGCTGATGGGATAGAAACTGAGTATCACTTTTTAGTTGAATGTTTAACAGACGTTGACGCGAGACACTTATTCACAAACAAAACGTATACCTAATTATAGCCTTATAGCCTTAAAGTAAGGATATGTTAAAACAGATAAAAGTACAAAGCTGATATTCAAAAAGACCAAAATCAAGGGGTGAGAGCAAAACTATGCTAAGTGCTTATATAAATATATGCACATAGCTTAGTTTCGCTTCCACTCCTCGAAATATAATGCATGAAATGACAGGGTAGGAGTCTAATTCACCTGTGAGTAATTTGAATATTGAATATTGACCCCAATCCAAAGGAAGCTTAAGACCTTGCATAGCAAAAAGATCTTGCCCCTTGTGACTTTTTCCTATTTCCGAGGCTTAAAAATACCTTGCTTGAAGAAAATATCAAACGCGCAGAAATCTCAGTTCGGCTATTTTCACTGTCTGAACAGTATACCTCGGGGATATTATGAAAACACCTTTAAAATTGGATTAAAAGACTGAAAATTTGTATATGACATGGTAGTGAGTATTTTGAAGGATTGAGATAATTTTTTTGCCATTGTTTGATAATGACCTAATTGCATTCATAATTGAACACCCCTCGTAGTATGTGGCGCTATTCACTCCGTTAATTATAGGGTAATATCCCTGCAATACTGTTGTAAGACACGGCATACTTTCCTAATTACAGCTTGTAACTTCGTAGGGGAAACACGACAACTATGTATACAAGCACCTACTGTAAGTAAGTATGTAAGTGAGTGAGTGTTATACAATTGATGAAAAACAGCAATTCAAACACCCGGCCCCATGGGCATGTAAGTCACTTTTGTGACATATATAAGCACAATAAATTCAACAAGTATAGTATATTTTATTGGCATAAACAAATACATGTCCATCGCCAAATAACAAAATATCAAAAGAACATGCAGATATGCGTGAAAAGCATGCAAAAAAGAAAACAATGGCATTTCTATATATATCACATCTAAATATATTAACTGTATAGAATATACTATTTAATAAATTATATAAATGTACATTGATATTCCTACCACGAATTCAAGCTGAAACAATACATATAGTAATTATATTCATATATGTATAATATGATAAGTATATATATAAAAATATAAAATATGCATTAAACATTCAATGAATATCTCTTTTGAAAAGCACAATACAAATATATAGCTAAATTAACGATTTTCTTCTTTGATGATGTTTCCATTAAAGCCTTAAACTTGTTAATATTAGGCCATGTTCTATAATAACGAGGTATATATTTATTTCTTAATTCTGAATAGTAAGGACATATTAATAAAAAATGATATTCATTTTCAATAAAACCCATGTTACATTTATTACATATCCTAGCATCTCTTTGTTGATTTCTATATCTGCCTTCTTCAATAGCAAGTTTATGAGCTGAACATCTAAATCGTGTTTAATTTTTTTAAATTATTTTATTTATAATATTGTTTAATATATATGTACTAATATCATTATGCCATACCCATGCGTATCCTAAATCAGACAATAAAGATCTAACATTATTTGACCATGCATTAATATATGCACCATTAATATTTGTTAAATACATTAGTTTGTACATTAGTGAATTCGGTTTATTATTAATCCTGTCCCAGTATTTGATTATTCTAATTTTCAGAATTTAACAGAAAATATCACATGTAAATATAAAAGAAATGATGGATACTGATTTTAGAAATTGAAAACATACATAAAACTATTTCAGAATTTCGGTTTATGCATAAAGTAGCGTACGTCTAAAGTCAAATGCACACAGAAAGACTTTTCACGCTTTGAAATGTTTAGCAAAACATATTTTAGAAAAACATATTTTTCCGTGACAAATTCAATTTTGAATTTTTTTAAGTGCGTAATTTGGCGCAATTATTGACAGTGTTTTTCCAAAGATCAGTGTAATAGTCAGTAATTCGACGTTTCACTGAATGAATATCTACCTGTAGTGTATTGTCATAACAATCCTGCATATTAAGAGTGAGAAAAATAGATTTGATATCTGAACACCAATTATTATAGCACATAGTATAATCCAGGTCACATAAACGCTTCGTGACCCTGATCTGACTTATTGATACAAGTCTATTCAATACAATACAATACTTCTTAAAAATACTTTTAAAAAAAAAAAATAAAAAAAAAAAACCAATAAATTATTTTTCAATATTTATTCTCATTGAATTCTTATATGATTAGCATAATAAATGTACTTTGATAAATTCTGAATAACACATTTCGAAGAAGATGATTTTTTTTTAAAAAATTTATGAGACATAATTTCTAAATGTAGAAATTCTGTCTCTAGCTGCCCGCTGTTACAATTTTTACACACACGATTGTCTCTACTGACATTATTATGACGACCTTTTTCGATTTCTAAATCGTGAGAGGAAGTTCTAAATCTGACAAGTGTTGTTCTAAATTTCATTTAGATAGTTTTCAAAAATGAATGAATGTTTGAATAAACAATATGTATTAAGCCTAGAAGAATTGTTTATAGACGAGTACAAGCTTTGATAATAATTATCTAGTATACGTTGTTTAATAGTGTGATAATTTATTTCAATAGTAAACTGATTTGTCCATAAATATGACAGTCCTAAATGATCTAACATTTTCTTTACATTATAGGCCCAGTTGTTTCCTTTATAAGTCAAATTTTCTTCAGCATCATTTTTTAACATTTGTATTATAAAGTATTGATCTCTCACTTGAGGATAATATTTTCACCCAGTGTTTAAATTTGTCGATTGTTTTACACAAAGTATTCTTCTACAAAATTTTGAAAAGATTGCTTCAACATTTTGACTTATGTGGTTGCCCCAGATTTCAGCTGAGTACGATAGTATAGGTAAGACAAGGGAATCAATAAATTAAGTTTTTGTGATATTGGGGGATTCAATTGGTTACATATGATAAAAAGGTTATGAAGAGAAAGAGAGGCGTTTTGTGCGATACGTTTTTGAGTGCGGTTCCAATTTCCGTTTTTGAAAAAGTAAACTTCTAGGTACTTAAATGATTCAACGATTCCAAAACCGTACGATGTTTATCCAACGTATTTAAAATACGCATACAGTTATTGCCTTAAAACTTAAATATAGATATATTCTGTTTTGTATGTATCTTATGCTTAGATTGTCCCAAAATCTTCGACAAAAACGAACGACCCCACTCAAAAAATCACAATCAAACAGACAAATCTCCAAGAAGAAAACAACAACAACAAAAAAAAAATGCCAAACAAAAAAACACCCAATCCGGGGATAACGAAAAAATGACGACGCTTATTATAAACGTTTCGTCATATTTTTTTCTTTATTTATATCTTTTTTTTCTTTTCATTTGCTTAGTCAGGACTCTATATACACATAGAGTCCCTGGCGTATTTGAGCTACATTGTGCACATTATTGTCTTCTAGTCCGACTAAAAGCTATATATTTCTCTTATCTTCCACATGGCATGTTTTATGGTTTCAGGATGAAATAAGGTGTACATGCTATATTTATCTGACTGTGTTATGCGTAAGGCTCCACGTAGAAACGGATGTGATTCCTCTATGAAACTTATTGGAAATACTTGGGCTATAGATGACTGTTGCTGATATGCAGCTCTTATTTGCATTGTTAAAAAAGATCCCCTCAGGGTAATTAAAATGAATGCCACTACTGCTCCTGCACCTGGCGTTTCCCAGCCAATCAAGTCATGCAAAATGCGATGTATGGTTTTCATATTATTTTAATTTTGCTTTTTACAGAATACTGGTTGTTTTATGTAAAGACGGTTTTGTTAGCTCACGGACATAACATGAAGAAAACTTGAAAGTAATACTTAAAACCAAGTGCACATATTTTCAGTTTCATTTGTTGTCATTCAAACATGAACTAAATCGCAAACTTGTTTTATTTGGTAAAGTATTTAAAATTGATAAAAATGTAAGTAGTAATTAAACTGCTGTTGATGTTGTAATGTTGGAGCCTACCGTCACTATGACAATATTTGGTTACACAAAAGCATATGTAAAATTTGGTTTGATAATCTTCTATAAAAATGCGAAATTGTATCTGACGAGGTAGTTTTTTTAATCAAAGAAAACAATTTGATTACATATTTGTTCAGTAACGCTTCAATTGACCTATACCTGTCGCATTTGGATTCTGTCTGTTTGGAAAATGAAAAGAATGGTAATATTGTAAATATGTTTTATTTTTTTAAGAAATTCAAAACACAAAACATAGATGCATTGTAGATAATAGCGAAACAATATCGTTGATTTTACCTCACTAGTTGTATCCTCTTGTGGTGAAAGTCTGAGACGTTATTTATCTTAAATAGAAAAACAAGTGAAGAAACAAATCAGACGTGCAGGCTACTGTACCTAGCTACAGCTGAATTGCCCATATGAGCCAAGTTTACACCGTCTAATCCGAAAGTTTCTTTATTCCAATGCAGAATCATTGAACGTATATTTTAACATTCAGATCGGCCGTTCCTCTCATCAAAAAGTTCCCCTCCTCTCCTTCTCAAACGGGTCGCTTATTGTTGCGACTTCTTCACGGAACACCCTCGATATATATCTATCGGAGATTGTCGAAAGGATAAGATTTTGACTTCAAATGAATTGTTTACAAACATCGCGTGTTGTAAACTCGATACAGTAACAACATGTCGCAGTCTCGCCGATATTTTCCAGTTTTTGTTCTTCCAACACACGAGTTCGTACTTCCGCGCAATCACAATATACAGTGCACTCTTTGATTTGTCCCATTGTTAATATGACGTTTTTCGCTCGACTGGTAATGTTTTGCAACACAGAGTATAGCTATGTACTTGCATCTCCAATCAGTTAATTACTTTTGATATGATGATTTTATCACTGATTAATTCAACAGAATCTATACGATTTCCAGCGCATTAATACATATCACGTGACTTCATCCGCAATTCTAAACGCAGTGAATACATCAAGCTTGCAACTCTTTGCTTTATAATGAGAACCTTCCGAATATTTCTAAAGGATATCAATGGTCATTTATTGACTTGAGTCAATACTACACTTGATATAAACATTGTTATATTATTTTTAAAGCAAACAAAAATCTATCATTGAAGATGATGAATACCACCAGATACCGCTTTGTCAGTCTTGATAAAGTGGAGGATAAAAATAAAAGCACACCAAAACCAAGTAGAGCTCTGATGCACTTATACCGACAAAAAATTATTCAATAAATATAAAAACAGAAAATACAGCTGATCATGTCATGCCAGGGATAATTGCAACTATTGTTGGTACTTATAAATGCTGTGAAGTTATATACGTATCAAAATCTGATTTATAGTAGCTGGATTAAAGCAGATGAAATATATTTAAGAAAAAATGGCAAAGTGAGGAGTTGGGGGCATAACTCAATGAAATGAAGCCATCATGGCATGCCTACACTATGAGCAAGGACAAAATATATTCAAAAATGTAACTAAGGACCATAACTCATTTAAAATCCAGCGGATGAAGACATGCAAACGATATGCGCAACTGAGCTTGGTTCTTATTAATGCTGTGGAGTTAAATCAAAATCCGACAAAAGTAGCCAAGAATAGCGCGGACAAAATACATTTGAGAAAGAAAACAAAGGGCCAACTTGTTCAAAATAAGCAAATCATTATGTGCCATCGATATGCGCAACTAGGCATGGTATTTATCAATACTGTGAAGTTAAATCAAAATCTGACCAAAGGTAGCTGAGAAATAGGACAAACAAAATATATTTGAATAATCACTCAGAACTCATTTAAAATCAAGCGAATCATGACGTGAGAACCGACCAAAGGTTTGACAAATCCCGCCTACAGGCGGACCGACAGGACTCCAATTATAAAGATTTTCAAAAGAGGGGAAATGTTGAATCTTTGTAAATATAGCACGATTCCTGGGTAATCTGTCAAATTATTTAAATTTCATAAATCAAGGTAAATAAATCCGACGGACACTATCTACATATAGGCCTACTCAAACATTTTTTTTATTTCGACTAAATAGAGCTCCTGCAAGCAGATTCAATAAAAACGAGGTCATGTGGCATTTGGGTATATAATTTTCTTGTTTGATTTTTCGTATAACTTGAATGACCTTCCTGAAGCAGTTAAAAAGAATTGATCTATTCAACATCAGTTGGTCAAAAAACAACATTTACTTGTATAAATTTATCCTGTAAAAGCCGCTCGGTGTCGATACAGATAACAATACTCACTAAATCACAATATGGTGTCTGAACATACATTTCTATCTATGTACTATTTTTATGTGTCCGTTGAATGACCGGAAGTATCGGCGGGCGACATCCACTCGGGTTCTCAGCTCCCTAACTCTAAGAAACGTCAACCGATCTTTACCAATCTTTGTCACTAAATGTATGGGCACATTATCTCGGCCTTGTAAGACCACACTTTAGAGTTATGGCCCTTGAATTGATGAAAAATTGCAAAAAAAAAAAAAAATAATAATAATAATATCCGCTCTCTAATTCTAACGTGAATCGATATTCACCAAAGATTGTTACAATGTATATCGGCACAATATCTTGGCCAAGTTCGATAACCAGTCAGAATGTCCTTAACACTCCAGAGTTATGGTCCTTGAATTGGTAATATTGCAAGAAGGGCGTCTACATGAGATAAAGTACTGTGATATTACACCGTGGACAAGTGGCATGATACCACACCCAGTCACAACACTAACACAAGTCCAACAAACAAAAAAAACAAACAAAAAAACCCTACCATATTGAATTGGTTATCGGCTTTTGTGATAACTACAATATGACATTGGGGAACCAGCGATTATAGTAGCCGTCAGTCATAACAAAATGCAACAGTGGAATGAGGGTGGAATGCATCGATACTAGCGACTTCTGGAAAAAAGCATAACTTGTGAGAATTAAATAAATACGTAATTTATTGTTTAATATGGGTATTTGTTGAGAAATATTGTATTTCTGTGAAGTTGCCGTTGAAAAAAGCATTGACTGTGATATGCATTGCTTCGGTCACATCGTGTCCGAGAACAGTTTCCATTGAGTTTCGCGACTCGTATTGTCTTTGTAGTTTATCTAAGATAGAAAATCGACTCGGCAACGAAAAGGCCTATTGTTTCTGCGTTGAACAAGCCCGGCATATTTGAAATCGGCTGAAAATTGTGTCAGATACGAAGCTCAGAATACGACCATGTTTTCCTATAGATTTTGAACGGAGAGTTACATACTTTATTTTATTATATCAATAATTTTTTTCTTATAAAATGTGTTTTGAATTGTTACCTTGTATCATTGGGGGGTCCCATGCCGGTAGCCTGTGCATGAGACTAGCAGTGGCGCAGCTGCCTATACGCCAAATACGCACGTGTGTACAAATCGATCCTGGAGATATATTTTTAAATGATACTTAGTGACTGAAACTACATTATTGTGATTTCATATTAAATTGAGACTGCATAATTCAACCATCCCTAATTACACTAGAAATGTGTCCATAGGACACGGATGCCCCCGCAATTTTGTTTATTAGATGATATTTTTGTCAGTGAATATGATGAAAAATCGGAAATATAAAAGATGATTTTAGGATCAAATGAATGCTGTGACCCTGACCTAAACCAAGTGATGTGACTTTAACCTTCAAGCTAGCATTCTGGTACTTGTTTTGCGACACACCGTTTTATCCTAAGGATCCCTTGTGCCAAGTTATTTCAAAACATGACTATACACAAAAAAGATGCAGCCTTAACAGGACCGTTTTCAAAAATTTCAAACTCAACTGCTGTAATCTTGACCTTGAAGCTAGCAACTTGGTTCTTGTTTGAGCCAAGTTATTTCAAAACACAACCAATCACAACAAAGTTAAAGCATTAACACGATTTAAAGGTCAACAAGTGCTGTGACTTCGACCTTCAAGCTAACAACCTGGTTCTTATTTGCAACACATCATATTGTTCTAAGGATCAATTGTGCCAAGTTATTTCAAAACACCACTATACATAACAAAGTTACAGCTGGGACAAAATCTAAAGGTCAACCAAGTGCTGCGACCTTGACCTTCAAGCTAGCGACCTGGTTCTTGTTCACGACACAATGTCTTGTCCTAAGGATCACTTATGCCAAATTATTTGAAAAACAACCAATCAAGACCAAAGTTACAGCTGGGACAAGATTTAAAGGTCAACTGAGTGCTGTGACCTTAACCTTTAAGCTAGCGACCTGGTTCTTGTTCACGACTCAATGTCTTGTCCTAAGGATCACTTGTGAAATATTATTTGAAAAAACAACCAATCAAGACCAAAGTTACATCTGAAATAAGATTTAAAGGTCAGCTGAGTGCTGTGGCCTTGACATTCAAGCTAGCGACCTGGTTCTTGTTCGCGACACATCGTCTTGACCTAAGGATCACTTGTGCAAAGTAATTTTAAAAAGCGACCATACATAACAAAGTTACAGCTGGGATACGTATTCTTGCACACACACACACACACATTTAACATGTACATGTAAGCCCTCAAGCGTGTTTGTTTTGGCCCCTGACTAGTTATGGTACTGCTCAGGAAATGTTGAGGAGTGGTTTGGGAGTGTGGCGTGTTTATAACATTTTGGTTTACTGGCATCGCTTGAAATTTTCACTCTAGGTACTTTTTTATGTGGTCATCAGATAACCTAGACTTAGAAGACAAAAGTATTGTCACCGATATACACTGATGCATACATTAAAAGGGGCATAACTCTAATGGTTTTGAAGTAGTGATTGTTGTTAAAAAAAAAAATATAGACCAACGCTTATTGTATCCAATTTCATGTTATCTGGATGACATTTATTCAAGAAGTTTTTTTTTTAAAGAAAAGAGTGTTCTTTTGAACACGTGACGCCTGCTGAAGCGTGACGGAAAAAGTGGGACGGATGGTCGGACAGACGACGGAAAAGTGGCGCAAAAAAGTAGGTGGCGCTGTTGAGCAGGTCCTTTATATACAACACATAACAGAAAAGTGAGAAGAAATGTTCGGACCCCACCTATGATTTTGTAAATTCTTATGAGAGTTCTCTGAGAACATAACTTTGGAAATTCACTCTTAAAATACGACTTATAAAATATCATTTATACATATAAGAAAACCTGACATCTAAAATTACATTTTATAATGGTCAAATTGCTAAAACAACACAGAACTAAAAATCTTAAATAAATTAATTAAAATTAAATAATATGTTAACCTTTTATTTTTACCTCCTTTCCATCCCCTTTTTTTTTCATATTCAATACAATGACCCAACTATATTTTGAATAAGACATAGGTGGAAACTTATGTGTACATTTTCATTTCATGAGAAAATATTGTTGCTATCGAGAGAGAACCATTGTAGAGCATAACTGTTCAGCTGCGACCATCATGAGATGTTTCTTGGTTCTGCTTCATACTATCTTTGAGCCCTTTATTTCCTGAATATACATGTACACATTTAACATTGCCACCTAGATTGTACAGAATTTAAGCAACACAAAACTGTTTGAAGAAACAGAAGAAAAAAATCAGACAGCTCCTGGGTCTGCTTTTAGGAGGTAAAGTGTTAACAGAACAATAATTTTGGTTCACACAATACCCGATACATATATTTTATACTAACTACACTTATGAGGGGTAAAATTGCATTTGTTTTCATTAAAATCATGATAATAACAAACGGTTCTAGAAAATTCACCCGAATTAGAAACCTGATTTTCATCATCTCAGTTCTAATTTGTTCATGATTAATTAGCAACCAGTTTATTGATGATGTTGTTGCAAGGAATAATCCATTTAACATTTTTTGGATCAGAGACTAGTTTAATACCAAAATGCCGTAATTTTCATGACAATGTCTTTTAATGTATGCATATTTTCCAGCAATTTATGATAAAAAATATTGCGAATTAAGATACATATGCATACGTTTGTCAGACAAAAATTTATTTCACAGACCACTCTTGAATCAGTATGTGACCTTGCATTAAAATCTCCAAAATATTTCCATTGCAATATTATTATTACACCACATTTCTGCAGCACTTCTATCATAATATACACGTGTTCACAAGTGCTATATCATTTAAACTTCTTAAAATATTTTGTAGCCAGAGCGGTATCTTGTAAAAGCAGCTTTGTTCAGTTATAATCACATATAATGTATTTGCTTTTAGTTTTATCTTGATCGAAACTGAGGGTTATTATTAAAATTGCGATGATGTTAAAAATATCTTTTACTATTGTAAGCAAATTCAACCCAAGGAAATAACTAAGTAACCAGCTAGACAAAATAGATTTAGGAATTACCTGCATACAGTTTGATGTGTATTTCTTTCTGTCACACATTCAAGGTTATAAGCATTTAACATATTGCTCAAAATGAAAAAAAAAGAGGAGAAAAGATTGCTCATTGAATTATGTTACTTTCTAATGCAAGCTGATTACTCATAGGGAAATTATTTTTTCTGTTACTATTCGTTTGTTGGGTTTAATGTCACACCAGCAGTATTATATTTATTTTGTGACTATGACTATTTGAGGGAGATATAGTGTTGCCATACTATAGTATCATGCCCTAGACAGTCACAATATCCGAACACAAGTCCTGGAACTACCTTGTTTATCTGAGTAGCAGGCAGCTACCAGTACTATTTTTAATGACTTTGGTATGTCTAAGTCAGGGACCAAACCCACAACCTCCTGTTCCAGAGGCTGAGACTCTAACCTCTTGGCCACCTGTGATGGTTTTGCATTTCATTGTGGTTGTAAGTCATATACAGAGAGAAACAATATATGTTGTTAGACCGAATATCCAAATAAATCTGAAAATGATAGACTTCTAAACCCTGTAAAAATAAACTTAAGTCTTATGAAGCAAAATTGAATAGGTTTTGTACTTAAAGTAGTTATATAAGGTCTCCTACCATCATCAATCTACTCTTTCTTTCATACTTTCCTTTACTTAACTATAATCTAAGTATTCATGATCAAATATGCACATTTACTCAGTTTTGCATGATTTCTTTTATGAAACATAAACACTTTGAAATTTCAGCGTACATAGTATTTTAAAATGCTATCAACTATTGCTAACACACAGTCCTGCTTTAAAAAAACACACAGAATCACAACTGAAGAACAAAAAGAATTAACAATGATATCACGATGACTGCTTGTCGGGATTAAAGTCACTGCCAAAGTCCATATCCTGGCTAGGAAATCCTCCCCCAGTTTGCATTTCCTGCACCAAATCAAGAGCGCTGGGTGACTGGATAAGCCCTTGGGATCCACTGCCTCCACAACAACCAGTTTTCTGAGGGGTACTGGAAGCTTGATTTTCCTGCGGAGGAACGGGTACCAGACCAGAATCTGGGGGATTGGGGATATTTCTGGTTCCCCTTCTTTTTCCTAATATTTTCACATAATTTTGGGGTATCAGTCCAACTTTTTGTCCATCAACACTGGCCAGTAACCAACCTTTCATCATAGGCTGCATCTCTACAATAAGAAAGACCAGACAACAAAATCATTGATAGTCCATTAAGACAGTACATGTATGAGGTAAAAAAAAAATTCATTTCCGAGACAATACTTATCCTTATTACTAGTGAACATCTTAAGCCATCAACTATCACAAAATCCCTCTAAATCAGGAATCATTTGGTCAAGTGCTAAGTATCGAATCACCTTGTATTGCATACAGAATAAGAGATTTATTTGACAATGAATCTCTATTCAAATTAGATTAATCAGATGTTGACCGAATAAGTTTTCACAAAAATTTCATATGTGCAAAAAAGTTTATTCATCCCGTCATTATCTGTTTTTAATGTTAATCCCGTCAATATCTGTTTTTAATGTTAAGATAATTGTTTTTGTGAATTGAGTGTTCACCAGAAGATGCTATCTGCACCTTCAATGACAAGTCCATCCAAATTGGTCATTAACTATGCATGCAGTACTTAAACAAAAAATTGTTTATTTTTACAGAAAATTTGCTTTTTAAAATAATTGTTATAGGAAGTAAGCCTTACAAACTATAAAGAAAAGCCAGTGCATATACAATGTCCAAATTTCATGTTTCTAGTACCCCAAGAAGCTTCAAAACACATGTACATATAAAATACATTTTTGGGACATTGGTTCCAGATGAATCATTCATGATATTTTCCTGTGCATTTCTGTCTTTATCTGACCTACCTTTTGGGGCAACATTTATGTTCTCTCCAGCCTTAAATGACAGCTCATTCTGTTCTTGACCTTGAAAGTCATACAGTGCCTTGGCAACAAAATGATCCTCAGACCCATTTGCCCAGCCTTCACCAACTGAAAATATATAGAGTTACAACTCGGTTAATTTAAACATTCACTTTATTACAGATTGGTGTTTAAGTGATGAGTATTCACTGATAAATATTGTGTTCATGACTCTGAAGGCACATGAAAAAAAAGCATGTGAACACAAGTAGCATGATACCACACACTCTCTGACATTGGGTCAAATTTGCTGGGTGCCAATCATAAGTGAGATATACCAGTACCAACATTAGTGACTGATAATTATGTTGAGGCATGGGAAGAAACCAACAAAGTCTCAGTTATGGGTAGGACACTCTAACAATGTGACAACCAGGATCAGTTAGCTAACTAACCTAGGTTATTTTTAGATAATTAATTACACTTTAAGTTCTCTGATTTATACATTTTGTATCGGTGTAAATATAAAGATATTAAATGAAAAAAAAATCTTACTATGTATTAATTTTTGGCTTTTAAAGAGATCTTTTTTTCAAGTTTCTCTTAAGTTGCAACTGAGAGGCATATATTTAAGTGTAATGGCTACCTTGAGATTTGTACAAAGCTGTGGCTGTTTGTGCATTATCCTGAGCTCACAATAAACGTACCTTGATTTGCAAAAGTAGATTGTAGGAATTTCCACATGAGCCATGGTCCTGCCATGATGATAGCAAAGAACATAAGGACAGGCCAACTGCTTTTCTTTCCTCCTGGTCCTGCTGCTGCGGCTATTTGTGCAACATTGTCACCTGCCTCCACCCAGGCATCCTCTGCAAATCCTTTGGGCCTGAGCCTCAGCAAAACCAGCAACTTTCTATACAAATATCTCAATGTTCGGAAAACCGCAAATGCTGAAAATATTTGAGCAAACTGCATCTTCATGCGGCTGAAATTGTCTGCAACCCCAATAACTGCCCGAAATGAGCTATACACAGCTTGAAAAGTTGAGTCCAACATCATACTCACTGAACTGAAGGCACCAACAACACTTTCAATGGACTGAAAAGCTGGTCGTGTGCTCTCTTCTGCCAATCTTGAGAAAGAATTAAAGTCATTTGGATTCTGTCCGAATCGGTTGTAATTTCCATACATTCCAGATCCGTAACCACCATAGCTTCCACCATACATGCTGCTGTAGGGACTGCTATACATTCCATAGCTACTCCCAAAACTACTGTAAGGACTGCTGTAACCATAGCTCCCATAGCCGCCTCCATAGCCTGATACTCCCGACTGAACTGGTCGGGCGGGGATTGGTGGTACATCACCGCCACCAATGTTAGGTCCGACACCGGATATACTGGGGCCAAGACCCCCTCCACCAGGGTTGCAGCTGGAAATAAAAACATATAAAATATTCCAATTTAATGACAGCTAACTATGAATAGTGAATTTTCAGCAACAATTGAGTATATAAAAATATCTGTCAGCGTGTTACTTCCTATACTGAAATTCAAAACAAATGACCCAAGAACACTCACCAGATTACCATCAAGCAAATTAAAAACAAAATATTCATGTCACTTGACTATACCTGGTTAACTTCAGAAGCAAATTTCAGATGTATTTTAGACAAAGACTTCTTAAATTTATGTACATATTAAACAAAAAATAGCAATCCATCTTGAGGCCTCATTTTCAAGCAATCAACAATGCTTTTAGCAGTTACAGAAGAGAGTCAAGTGGATATCATTAGTACAAAACAAATTTCCAATCTAAAAACTGGTTTCAGAGGAGGAGAAATGTTCAGTATACAGGAAAAGAGCCAACACCCTGGAGGACGCTTCCATTTTTACAGAATTAAATTTATTTTATCAAATACAGCAGAGAGCCATGAGGTAACCATTTGTGCCAAATAAAATTCAATTCTGACCATTGACTTCAAGGAATAATTTTGAAATTTTCTACAAAGGCGTATATAAGAAACTAGCTGACCCCACCCTCGCAACTCCTGGCCAGCTGGGTCTCTCTTTCTTCAAGGGATGAATTTATTTTTAAGTATGGTAGAGAACTATAAAGTGACCATTTGCGCCAAATGGAATTTAAATTCGGTCTCTTATAAAAGAATTTTGACTATTCTATGTAGATTATATATAAGAAAACTAGCCTCATTTATCAAGGAGTTCACATAATTTGAGCAAATATGGTAGAAGGCCATGAGGTGACATTTGTTTCAGAGTAGAAACTTAAATTGTTACAAGTTCTTTGTTGTTTTTTTTAATGAAATTCTGTTGGTTGCCATGGTGACCAGGTTCTGCATGGATGAAGTTTCTTTTAGCAAATTTTGTGAAGGGTCATCCAAGGGTTATGCATGCAAAGTTTCAATACTTTCTACCTGGTGGTTTCAGACATGACATTTCAAGCCAGTTGTTGACAACACCCATATGTTATATTTATAATTATCTTACAAATTACATATATGAACTCAGACCTGTTAAGAATATTTTTCTCAATATTGCTCCTACTAATATAGTATGGGTTTGCTTTAAATGTCTCGAAATATAAACACTTTTAACGCTTGCAGGAAATGTACTCATACTATTGTTTCAGCTATAAATTGCTATAAAGGCTTAAGAAAAAAGTTATTTGTTTCTGCTAACTCTACTGAACCTGTAATCTTTTCAAATGGATCCAACTTTTTTTTTTTTTTTTTGCATTTGCATTTGCACGACATACAACATTGTTTTTCACCACATCCTCTAAAGCACTACATGCTCAGGTGAGCTTACCAACCCTAGTTTACTTTTAGATGTTAGCAAGAACAAACAACTTATTTTGAGGGGATGAGCAATTTAAGGTTGTAATTTACTTGTAATTCACTTATGCCCCATAATATCCATCAAAGCCATGCATATAACTTCAAAATATAAGCTTTTAAAATGTCAAACCATGGAAATCTAAAAGGCAAAATGACATGATCTGACATATGACAGAAATTCTTTTATTACCTCCCCTTTAAAATTTTGTTGTCATGAGTTATCTCCCATGAAACTACAAAAAAGTGATTTTCTCCATTTTCCAACGGTAAAGTTTATGTAGCAGAGCGTGATTTTAATGGTTTGCCTCATGTTCTCATTTGTTTATGTCTCATGTACATTGTTCTGTTATTGTGATCGTCTATCTACTTCCTGTTTGTAATGTTACGTGCATGTTCTGTAATTGTCCAAGAGAATGAGTATGTCCTAGAGAGTCTGAGTGAGGTATACCCTAATTAAGAGTTATGTAAGGTTGTTATGATGCGAGTATGATGCAAGTTTGCTATTGGTTGGCCCATCCCCTGTGCTCCTTTCCCGAGCTTTGTTCTTGACTTCACCACCAATTTTTTAACTCCAGGCACTTCAATTTTCGATGTCATTTGATAAACACCCAGTCGTCGCTCTTACCTTTAAGTTACATTATCATTTTCATGTTATATTATTCAACGTGCCTGGTAAGTTGTAGAATTGTCACTAAAGCAATATTAGTATATTTACTATTATTATTTAAGATTTTATCAGAAATACAATGTAAATCTTAATATTTTATCTTGTGAGTAAACGTTGGTGATTACATGTGTAATTACTAGAATATATGTTCAACTTATTTAACATATTTTGTATGTTACAGGTTTTTCTTTGATGAACCACGTCAATATATATTCATATTGAACCTCAACTGGTGTTCTTATAATTAACACCCACTACATTTAGATGTGTTCTTGAAATTTGAATCAGAATCATATACTTGTAATGCATCTTTCTATCCTGAGTTTTCCTCGATATCAAATTCAGTTTTTATAATTCACAGAAATTGTATATTTCCCATTTACTTCAATGTTAACTTAAATACAGATTATCTCCCCTACATCCAATAAAACCTTGAAAAACTCTCGGTGAAATATTTTTGTTTTTGGCTGTCTTCAAAATGACAAACTTGAAAGTTTCATAAAAATATTTCAATCCAGTGGCAAGATATGGAATATGGGTATTAGGGGGGTTATACCTTAAAGCATGGGATATATATCGGGGTCTATCCTAGTATCAACAAGAGCCATGTTGACATGGCCATCCCCCGCCGAACGCTTGCTCTTTAGAAGATGTGTTGGAGAGTAGAATATTTCATTTTTAAAAGAAAGATTTTGGTAATGAAGACTGATATTTAAAGTGATTATAGATATGAAACCCATGTGAAGACCTACTAATTCCTCTATTTTGAGGTCTACAGGTAAGTGTGATAAAAATTAAGCCTGAAAAATAACAAAGGGCAATAACCAAAACATTATGAAAGGTAGAGTTATCATTCTTGTGCACTGCACTCCTCCTCCATAAGATCTATCCACCTATGAAGTTTCGAGTTGATAACTCAAATACTTTTCGAGTTATGCTCTGGACAAAAATTAAGTCTGAAAAATAACAAAGGGCAATAACTCAAAAATTATAAAAGGTAGAGTTATCATTCTTGTGCATTGCACTCCTCCTCAATGAGATCTATCCACCTATGAAGTATCAAGTTGATACCTCAAATTCTTTTAAACTTATGCTCCGGACAAAAAATAACAAAGGGCAATAACTCAAAAATTAGGAAAGGTAGAGTTATCATTCTTGTGCACTGCACTCCTCCTCAATGAGATCTATCTACCTATGAAGTATCAAGTTGATACCTCAAATACTTTTCGACTTATGCTCCGGACAAAAATTAAGTCTGAAAAATAACAAAGGGCAATAACTCAAAAATAGGAAAGGTAGAGTTATATTCTTGTGCACTGCACTCTCCTCAATGAGATCTATCACCTATGAAGTATCAAGTTGATACCTGAAATACTTTTTGACTTATGGTCCGGACAAAAATTAAGTCTGAAAAATAACAAAGGGCAATAACTCAAAAATTATGAAAGGTAGAGTTATCATTCTTGTGCACTGCACTTCTCCCCAATAAGATCTATCCACCTATGAAGTTCCAAGTTGATACCTCAAATACTTTTCGAGTTATGCTCCGGACAAAAATTAAGTCTGAAAAATAACAAAGGGCAATAACTCAAAAATTAGGAAAGGTAGAGTTATCATTCTTGTGCACTGCACTCCTCCTCAATGAGATCTATTCACCTATGAAGTATCAAGTTGATATCTCAAATACTTTTTGACTTATGCTCCGGACAAAAATTTCGGACGGATGGACGGACAGAGACTATTACTATAAAAATACTACCACCCACCTGAATTGGTAAAAAAGTCAATTTCTCATTTAGAAACTGACAAGGCCTAAAAAAATGTCAGTTTCCAGGAATCTATTATTCTTATCCCCTGACTGCTAAATACATTATATTTCCCTTGACCAAAATGTCCCTTTAAGTCTGTGATAAAAATGGTTATTCTGATATATACAATTTTAGTTGTAAACAAATGCATTTTACAGTCAAAGTTTCATGCCTTGGGCATGTTCACTGACTTAACAGATTTTACCCCTGGTCATCAGGCTACTTGTATCTATCTATCGATCTCCCTGGGGAGTCTTTTACTCCGCTTATAACAGCCCACACCATGGCGCCACGGAATTATACCGCCCTCTCAGGTACCCATTTACACCTGGGTGAAGTGAAACAATGCAGGATAAATTTCTTGTTCAAGGTAATTAGCAGTGTCCTTGTCAGGACTTGAACCCAGGACCCCTCGATCCCAAAGCGTGTGTCCTACCACTGGACCACTGCTCCCCACGTTGTATATATCATTAGATTGTACTGCAGGTGAAATGCTGTTTTCAGTCATCAAATTAAAATATGTCAAATTGCACCAATGTAGTTGGTTGTTTGGATATGTAAAAAGTGTTTCAGTGTATTTCATTTTGGGGCAGTAGGATATTACTTAATTAGATCAGTTAAGCAACTGTGTCATCCATAGAAGATGCCGTTGCCAGTGTTTATCTTGACTTTAATTAAGTCCAAGGGATCCAAGCTCATACAAAAAGTAGAGTCCCAAGCTAACATTACTGCATCCAGGACTGAGTTTGTGTCTGGATTGAAGTTTGAACTCAGACAATGGATTTCGCCATCCCTGATTTGAGGTTTGTATGTCAAGATAGAGATTGTTCTGTACTTCCTGTATTATATGATTATCAAGTTGATAGAAACAGAATCAATTTAATTTTTTTGTTGATTGACACGATATAGCATTTTTTGGCATTGAATTTCATGTCCCAGTTTATTGCCCATCTTTATAAGCTTTGATCATGTTGTTGTAATTGTAGGTGATCTTTTTCTGATTTGCTTGTTCTATATAGAAAACAATGAGAATTAAAAATATGGGACGCTAAATCAATCAAGTATAAATAAATGGAATGAAATTTACTAGACTACGTGCTGTCAAGTTGTTATTGTTTACATTGTAAATGCTAATTTTTAACCCCTATGTTATCCTAGCAGTAGAATATGAAGGAATATGAGCATTGTTTTACAGTACTCGGCCAGTATTTGATCATGGTCTTTATACAAAAATTAAACCCTTGTTTTATACAAATACATTACACTAACCAAGACATGTTTGACGTTGGGGGTCCCTCCTCAGATTGCCGATTTATTCCAGGTTTTTCCCATGGTTTGGGAGGAGAAGCCATGACATTTCCCTGGTACCTAATCCTCTTATGCGCTGGGTCCGTTTAATTTTTAAGGAAAATCTATAAGTGTTCCGAATTCAGCAAAGTTCTTCTACGTCATTTCCCGTTGTGTTGTTCATGACAATTATGACGCTTTCTGGGGTTATTTCAACATTTTCTACCTTTTGAGCAAAGTTTAAATAAATTAGAAGCGGCATTTTCATAAACAGAGCAGTTTTCTTACAATTTATGAAAAAGTCATTATGGGGACAGGCACCAGTATGCCGAAAGAAGGGGTATTAGCAAACCCTCGTTTGGTTTATGCTTCCGAAAGAGCAAAACACCTGAAGAAAAAGGTAGATATCTATCTATCTATCTATATATACTGCACAAACTCCCCTTTCGGGTATTACTGGCAGATATACCCCGATATCATTGAAGAACGGAATATGCATTCAAAACTTTGAAGTTAAATGTAATAGAATGAGAGGACCTCGATATCTAATCTCTACTGAGATCCGCTCCGGTTATTTTTTTTCGTATTGGCCTCCGCTGGATCTCTACCCAACCCTTATATAAAAGCTTCGGGAAATTTACACCGATACCCCTAACTCGTTTCGGCCGTTCAAATCGATTGTTTTCGGATGCACACCTAAAAATCCACGCATGTCTAGTAAGAAGACATATTTTTCTTTCCATTTCATACAACATCATTGTCTTAGCTTGCCGATTTCATGAAATACGGTGACGGAAAACACCAAACCGCTCACCTCATAGATTTAAACAGTCATTTTGTAAATATTGATCACGTGACTAGTGGCGAAACAGTTTAAACTACAGCTCCGTTCAGTTACGACTGTTCAACAGCAAAAGGTAAATGCTCTTTGCCAATAAGTCGGCCCTGGCAAAGTCAAAGAAATTTTGCTGTATAAAACGATTTTTCAAAAGAAAGTTTATGTGAAATACGTTCTATTTACTTATAGATCGAGAAAACCACACACCGCTCTGTACCGCATAACCCGCGAATTGAACCTAACTGTAGTTATCCAATCACGGATTAGTCACGTGATAACCATCGCATGTAAACAATACGGCGGTTTAAACGACGAGTTTGGAGGTTTCGTGAGTCTGTAGCTGTAAAACTGGTGAAATCGGTAAGCTAAGGCAATGATGTTGAATGAAATGGAAAGAAAAATATGTCTTCTTACTAGACATGCGTGGATTTTTAGGTGTGCATCCGAAAACAATCGATTTGAACGGCCGAAACGAGTTAGGGGTATCGGTGTAAATTTCCCGAAGCTTTTATATAAGGGTTGGGTAGAGATCCAGCGGAGGCCAGAACGAAAAATATAACCGGAGCGGATCTCAGTAGAGATTACTCGATATCTGGTTTCATCATAACTGTTGAGGATATGTAATGTTGTGTAATACAGTACAGAGGTGTAGTTTAATGTAGCTTCATGTAGAGTATAATTGAAGCTCACAGCAGGAGATATTTTATAAATAATATAAAGGTCCTGTTCACAGGCAGCCCCATTCTATGGTCTCATTACATATCCTGAAGTATCCAGTTCTCGCCAGCATATGAAGTTATTGCAAGAAAAGGAACAAAACAATCCCTCACATTAAATTAATTATATCATTAAATGCATCAATTTCCTTCAAAAGAATAAATTGTCAGTGGTAATTGAAAACAACCTTTAAAAATAACTGTCAATATCAAACAACCATCAAAAATATTATTACCATTGAAACAAACTTTGCCAGTATATTCAATATGTTGAATGTGGGCAGTAAACGGAAGAAGAAGAACCCTACCCAGGATTAAACCTAGTCTGCCAGCATGCAAGTCCAATGCTCTAACCACTGAGCCAGAGAGTCGACTCCTTAACGCAGTTGTCAGAGATTGTATACCTGTGACAAAGCAGTGTCACATTACTTTCCTCTCTGAGAAGTCTTGACCCAAGACTTGGCCTGGGAAACATATGGGTAAGGTAGTTCCGGTCTGGCAGTTGACATTATTCCACAGCTGAACTCAAAATGAGTCTATCATAATTATGGTGCACATATAGAGGCAAAATCTGTCAACAACAATTCCAATGAAATTCTGTTTTCTTCCTAACAGCACAGATTGGTGTGCAAAATTTAAGATGATCGAAATGAGAACAAAAAACACTAGCACACTCACAGTGTCCATTTTAATCTAGGGTGCCCTCCAAGTTTTGTAACTGGGGATAGAATTGCCATTTTTTTTTCTTAAGTTTGTATTCTTTCATATAGATAGTTCCTACAATTTTGGGCGTGCATGACCAATTTGGGGGGTAAAAAACCCTCTACAGGGTTTAAATGGCCAGCTGTATTAAAATCATCAGGTTTGAATTTTGCTGCTATCAGATTAATAATGACTATGGCTCTAAATGACATCTGTACCTAGGATTGTCGATAAGTGTATTCATAATCAGACCTTTACTATTTTAAAAACAGATGTTGGTTTACATAAATCTGTCATAGTCTGCTTGCTGAGTGTTATCGGTAGATTTAACAGGTTGTTTAAAAAATGATAAAAAGAAGCATTAGTGAAAAAGGTATAAAATCGGTACTTCTTTATTAAATTAATGTTTCCCAAACATTTTCAATGAAAAAACAGTTTGAAAACAAGGATCAATCAATTTTGGCAATTGTCGATGGTTTCCCTGTAAAATTACATCACACTGAAGGTGAGACATTGCATTAGTGTACAAAGTTTGATAATAACAATAAGGCGAGAACTGAATACTTGAGCATATTTTTGATAATTGAGTCATTATAAGGCTTAAGGACACATGCTATGATTTTCACTTTAACTGAGTTGAATTGACCTATTACAATCTTTATATATATTGTGTTTAACCCAGGTAGGTATCCTTGGTATAATTATATAAAATTATATCAATATCAGCATACATACTAGGGAAGTCCTATGAATATTCCATTGCTTTGTGATATTTTTTTAGTTGAGTCAAAGCAGGGTCTCTACATACATATATAGAAACCCTGGTCAAAGCAGCTTAACTAAAAAAATATCACAGGTCACATGCTGATATAAGAATATGTCTTTGCTTGTCTCCATAAAAAACTGAGACTGTCATATTAAAGTAATTCCCAGTTCAAGCTACTATTCATTGTCCTGCTAGTGTATTTAAGAGTTTAATTTATCTTTTTACTGGTCACTATGGTGAATGGTTAGAGTGTCACCCCATAATTGAGAGGTCATGGGTTTAATCCCAACATAGCAAAGTTGAAAAAATGGTTCTTGTGTAGTCCCATCAATGAGCTGCTCAACGGGACATGCTTTTTTTGGTACTGGTTGTCACACCTCCGTAGGGAATATCGCCAAACAAAATGTAGAACAAATTATGGGAACACAAATGTGGACTATTACTTGTGTTTCTTCTTTGCTTGGTGCTCACCATAACTGTAGCTCCAGGGCTTGTTCCCCTATATATTATCTACCTCCCATAAACTACCATTTCCAATGGCAAAAGGTCAAAACTTTTCCCAAATGACTTATTAATTCCCAAAATATGAGGGGCAGGTTCATTGAACTGTATCTTTTGTTGACAATATGTATGCTATTGCTTTATATCTGCTAGTGAATATGCCTAATTAGTTTTAATCAAAGATTAAATCACATTTTTCTGCATTTTGAGGTATTTTTTAGCCAAAAAAAGTTCATGAATAAAACTCCCAATTTGAACAGTAATGGAACAGAAAATCGCGTTACTTTTCTCATTTTCACCAGTTACCAGCTGGTACCATATACCCAAAATGGTGAGAAAAAACCCTGAATTGGCCTGGTGTCAGGATAATTATGTGACTGGGTGTGGTATCTTGCCACATGCTTAGTTACGTTGTGCTACAGCAAATTACAGCACTTTATATGTCTCATGTAGACAGTCTCCAAATGACTGAAATTCTGTCATTGAAATTTTAAAGCCAATAAACAAAACATCCTTTTTTCTACAGGAATACCGTATAGATGCCCCAGTGTTGATTGATCTAAAACATGGATCAATACGGTACAGGGAGGCTGTCGAAATAAAAGAGTCAAAGAACAAAGCAAAAGAAATTGAGAAACCATTTGAGGGGGAGGAAAAGCAGAATAAAGGACACTACTTTTATCATCCCAGGTTGAATGACTTCAGTGAAAGTAAGCACCAGCTTAAGTAACTGAGAATCAGATTATATATATGCTTTGTGTCTTTCATGCTCAAGATGAGTTTGAAAAACAGTATTTTAATTGAAGACACCATATGTTATTAATTATGTTGCAACAATAACTTATTTGTATGTAATCACACAATAGTATACCGGGATTACCTCCAACACTTTAATAGTAAAGGAGTAAGGAGTATATTGAAATAGCTGATCCATTGGTCCATCAATTTCATGTGCAACATACCATTGGGTAATGGGTTATGGATGTATCTTAAGTGTTAATTATTATTATAGTTCCATTGGATTTAAGCATGATAGAAGTAAATATGTTGATATATTATACATTTTTACCTCTCAACTGGTTGTTCAGAATTACATAAACATTATTTCCAGATATAATCTACTTCTTCAGTTATTTTATGGACATTAAGTTTTAATTTATTCTTATCTAGATATAAAAAGTACTTGAGTATAATTGCAAAAACTTGATTATCTTTTTTGTTTTGGCTAAATTTGTGAAAAATCTATACTAAAGTAAATTTATCAGGGGAAGAGAGTAAACCGTACAAACTCCAATCAACAGTAAGAGGTTTATAACCAACTAGTTTCAATCTTAACAAAGATCTTCATCAGGGTTGTAAATTTATTATAATTTCTTTTTTTTCAACTACATGTCTAGCCCAATTGTTGCTCTTGTATATATTACCATGATATTTCAATGAAATGGGTATTGATATCCCTAAGTAATTGCATTGCTGGAAAACTGACTTTGTTTTTAGCTCACCTGAGCACAAAGTGCTCAAGGTGAGCTTTTGTGATCGCCCGTCGTCCATCGTCCGTGCGTCCGTGCGTGCGTCCGTCGTCAACTTTTCGTTCAAAAGACTTCTCCTCCTAAACCACTGGATGGATTTTGACCAAACTTCACAGGAATCATCCTTATCATGACCTCTATCAAAGTTGTTCAAATTATTTTGATTGGATGAATAAGTAGGTCACAGGAGCTAAAAATAGATTTTTAAAATGCAATCTTAGAAAATCTTCTCCTGCAAAACTGTAAGGCCTAGAGCTTTAATAATTGGTATGTAGAATTGTCTTATGAACATCTACAAAAGTTGTTCAGATCATGACCCTTGGGTCAAAATTGGCCCCGCCCCAGGGGTCATTTTATTTTTCATAGGTTTATATAGTGAAAAACTTTAAAAATCTTCTTCTCCGAAACCATATGGCCTAGAGCTAAGATATTTGGCATGAAGCATTGTCTAGTGGATCTCTACCAAGATTGTTCAAATCATGACCCTGGGGTCAAAATTGGCCCCGCCCTGGGGGTAACTTTCTTTAACATAGGCTAAATTGGAACAAATCAAGAAAAATCTTCTTCTCTGGAACCATATGGCCTAGAGCTTAGATATTTGGCATGTAGCATTGTCTAGTGGATCTCTACCAAGTTTGTTCCAATTATGGCCCTGGGGTCAAAATTGGCCCCGCCCTGGGGGTCACTTTCTTTAACATAGGCTAATATTGGAACAAATCAAGAAAAATCTTCTTCTCCGAAACCGTATGGCCTAGAGCTAAGATATTTGGCATGAAGCATTGTCTAGTGGATCTCTACCAAGTTTGTTCAAATCATGGCCCTGGGGTCAAAATTGGCCCCGCCCCGGGGGTCACTTTATTTACATAGGCTTATATAGGGAAAACTTAGAAAAATCTTCTTCTCTGGAACCATATGGCCTAGAGCTTAGATATTTGGCATGTAGCATTGTCTAGTGGATCTCTACCAAGTTTGTTCAAATTATGGCCCTGGGGTCAAAATTGGCCCCGCCCTGGGGGTCACTTTCTTTAACATAGGCTAATATAGGAATATATCTAGAAAAATTTTCTTCTCTGGAACCTTATGGCCGGGAGGTTTGATATTTGGCATGTAGCATTGTCTTATTATCTCTACCAAGTTTGTTCAAATAATGGCCCTGGGGTCAAAATTGGCCCCTCCCAAGGGGTTTCTTTCTTCAGCATAGGCTAATAAAGGAAAAAAATCTAGAAAATTTTCTTCTCTGAAATCATATGGCCGGAAGCTTTGATATTTGGCATGCAGCATTGTTACCTTGATCTTTAACCTATCTTTTGTAACTTTATGGTGGGATATTTTATCTTTACTCAGGTGAGCGGATTAGAGCCCTCGGGCTCTTGTTTTAGCTCACCAGGGCTCAATTTACTCAATGTGCACTAGCTATTCTGATCATCCTGTGTCCATCATCAGTTGTCAACATGTTGCTTTAAAAGAAATTGGGTAGAAATAGATGAAGCTTGGCATAAATGATCTGTATGTTGCTCTTCAGAAATGTTGATAAAATAATATTGATCAATCCAACAGAATATTATGTACATTAAAAAAAGAAGAAGATATTCTCTGTAACCATATTGCTCACAATTTAATTTAATTTCTCATTTGTAAATTACCACCTCATGCATGGCCCTCTTTTATAATGGTAAGTGCTTGAATAAAGTTGTGGGGGCCGCCTTGGCCGAGCGGTTACAGTCGTGGACTACAAATCTTTTAGCCCCTCACCGCTGTGGGTTCGAATCCCAGCAGGGACTTTGGATTTTTCATGTGAGGAAGCCTTCCAGCTAGCTTGTGGTAGGTCGGTGGTTCTACCCAGGTACCTCTGTGTACTTGGGGTCTTCCTCCACCTGTAATTAGCTGGACGTTACTATATGATTGAAATACTATTGCAGCGATGGTAATTATAAACCCCAATACAACAATTGAATAAAGTTGATTGCATAAAAAATGATGTCCCCAGAGGGTCGGCTGGTGTCTGTATATATACACTCTTTACATAAAATTTCAAAATTCTTCTTATGTGAAACTAATTGTCAGAATTAAATTTCACTTCGCATAAGCTGTCACTTACTAGCTGTCTCAGTAAACTGCTAAAATAAAGTTGATCCTTTTACGAAAGAGGCCCATTGGTGTTTGATTCAGGGGGTCAGGGAGGTCAGCTATAGTTTCCTTGTAAATATACTCTTTATAGGAAATTTAAATATCTTCTCCTTGGAAAATCACAGTTCAGGATCAATTGGTAGGCTTGTTTTTTTTTTATATAATCTCTTAATCTTTATAGAAGCTTTAGAATTCTTCATATCTGAATTAACCCTTTCCCTCATATAGACTCATTTTGACGCTCTCAACAGGTACCACATAAAGCCTGATCTGCAGAAAACCACAGTTAAACCTTATCAAATTTAATTATAAAATCCTTATTTCCAGACCACTGAGGAGCAGCGAACAGCATAAAACCTGATCAGCCTGCGAGTTACTCGCAGGCTGATCTGGTTTTATGCTGTTCGCATAGGTCTTTTCATGGTGTCCTCTATGAGGGAAAGGGTTAAGGATCTGGTTGATGCTGAAGGTAACCAGATAAAATCAGGTAACCATTATTTATTTGATTAGGCTCATGATTCTTTTGTAACCGTCCCTATGGCCCTCTTGTATTTTCCTTTATTGTTTTCCCCATCAGTTTCTGATGTGTCAAGCAATGTAGCCTGCACTGGCAAGTGAGATATTACATAGACATTGAAATAGACATGTTGCTGATATAAAATGGCTCCCTGGTCTGTAAAGAATTTACCTGTATTATGTTTTATTTTCAGAGGCATCTGTTTATAAAGAAGAACCCCATAAATTCATGTGTGTTGTGAAAGGCCCTGCAAGTGCCAAACAGAAGAAGATTTTTTATGTTTATGGCAAAGGATGGGATGCAAGAGATGGTGAGCTGACAAAACCAGCCAGGTCAAAAGCTATGGGTCCAGACCCAACATGGCCGCAAAGACAAAACCCAAACAATGTTTATTACAATATAGGGTTTATAGATCAAGGTATGGAAAAAGTTTATTAGTATATCAATTATTGTGCATTCATTGAAATAAAGATTTATGTGAAGAGGCCCAAGTAAGTGATATATAAAGGAAACATCTATATGAGCCCTGGCTTCCTCAGAACACATGGGCTGATGATGAATCCAATCATTGATTATGCATGATATCTTTTAACTGTTTTTATTGTTCTGTGTAATGTTGATATGAAATACTGTATCATAATCATGAGAGGGGGTATATAGGAGTTAGTCTGTTGGTCTGTTGGTTTGTCCGTCTGCGGTTTGTTGGTCTGTCCATTCATCCCAAAAACTTGTGACACAAACTATACTTCTACGCTTGTGACGCAAACTACTCCTACGTTTCTTTACTGATTTGGTTCAAATTTCGTGTATGCATGCATTGATTATCAGGTGGAGAGGTGCGTGACATAAATTTCACTTGAGTTTTCTCAAGGATTACAGAGTTATTGCCCCTGATTCAACTATAAATATCTTGTGATGCAAACTACTTCTACGTTTCTTTACCGATTTAGTTCAAATTTTGTGTGTGCATTGATAATCAGGTGGAGAGGTGCGTGACATAAATTTCACTTGAGTTATCTCAAGGATTACAGAGTTATTGCCCCTGATTCAACTCTAAATATCTTGTGACGCAACTTCTTCTACATTTCTTAACCGATTCAGTTCAAATTTTGTGTGTACATTGATAATCAAGGGGAAAAGTGTGTGACATAAATTTCACTTGAGTTATCTCAAGGATTACAGATTTATTAAGGATTACAGATTTATTGCCCCTGATTTGACTCTAAATATCTTGTGACGCGAACTTCTTCTACATTTCTTAACTGATTTAGTTCAACTGTAACTTTACCAGGTCCCATTTTTAGCTCACATGAGCACAACGTGCTCAAGGTGAGCTTTTCTGATCGCCTTTTGTCCGGCGTCCGTCGTCCGTCGTCCGTGCGTGCGTGCGTGCGTGCGTGCGTCCGTGCGTCCGGCGTCAACAATTGCTTCAAACAACATCTCCTCCTAAACGGCTTGGCCAATTTGTAAAATATTTTGCAGGAATGTTCCTTAGATGAAGCTCTACTAAAGTTGTATAAATGGTTCTGGTCCATCGCATAATTAGGTCACAGGAGCTAAAAATAGATTTTAAAAATGAAAATTTAAAAAATCTTCTTCTCTGAAACCACAAGGCCTAGCCTTTTGATTTTTGGTATGTAGCATGATCTTATGACTCTCTACCAGGATTGTACAAATTATGACCCTGGGGTCAAAATTGGCCCCGCCCCAGGGGTCACTTGATTTCACATAGGCTAATATAGGAAAAACTTGAAAAAATCTTCTTCTCCGAAACCACAAGGCCTAACCTTTTGATTTTTGGTATGTAGCATCATCTTATGGGCCACTACCAAGATTGTACAAATCATAGCCCTATGGTGATAAATGACCCCGCACCAGGGGTCACTTGTTTTACATAGAGTTATATAGAAAAATCTTAAAAAATCTTCTTCTATGAATCCATAAGGCCTAGAGCTTAGATATTTGGTATAAAGCATCATCTTATGGGCCACTACCAAGATTGTACAAATCATAGCCCTATGATGATAAATGACCCCGCACCAGGGGTCACTTGTTTTACATAGAGTTATATAGGAAAATCTTAAAAAATCTTCTTCTATGAATCCATAAGGCCTAGAGCTTAGATATTTGGTATAAAGCATCATCTTATGGGCCACTACCAAGATTGTACAAATCATAGCCCTATGGTGATAAATGACCCCGCACCAGGGGTCACTTGTTTTACATAGAGTTATATAGGAAAATCTTAAAAAATCTTCTTCCATGAATGCATTAGGCCTAGAGCTTAGATATTTGGTATGTAGCATCATCTTATGGGCCACTACCAAGATTGTACAAATCATAGCCCAATGGTGATAAATGACCCCACACCTGGGGTCACTTGTTTTACATAGAGTTAAATAGGAAAATCTTAAAAAAATCTTCTTCTATGAATCAATAAGGCCTAGAGCTAAGATTTTTGGTATGTAGTAGCATCTAATGGTTCATTACAAAGATTTTCAAAGTCTTGGCCCTACGGTGATAAATGACCCTGCGCCCAAGTCTTCTCTGAAACCATATAGCCCATTGCTTAGATATTTGGTGTGTAGTATTGTCAGGGGTAAAATGTTTTAGATTAAGTTATATCAGAATCCTTGTCTGTTTAAAAACCTTGACATCAGTTGAAGCAATGGTACTCAGGTGAGCGATTCAGGGCCATCATGGCCCTCTTGTTTAATAAACTCATTTTGTTAAATTGCTTTTTTCTTGTCCTGAGCATAACTCGAATATTATCCATGGAATTGACTTGAAACTGAAAATGTAAACAGATGGTGACTAGGAGAAGTGCAGTGTCCAAGAACTGTAACTCTACAATTTTAAACTACTGTGCCAAACAACCATAACTGACTCTCTATCCACTTTAAATAAAGACTTAATTTACTTACTTATTACTTACTTGCTATTATAACCAATATGCTATATACAGCAATCTCATTGAAATCAGATTCAGTATGCTAACTGGATCTGACCACATCGTATAGAGGGTCGTCTCAGATTGACCTTTGTATAAATCAATCAAATAGTGGCTACAGGATTGTTAGGTATAACCAGAGGAAGTAACCGCATTCACCTCACAATAGGGTAAAAAGATGTGTAAGTGGCCAGGTAGCTCATTTGGTAGAGTATTCGCTCTGTAAGCAAAATGCCCTGGGTTCGAGTCCCAGTCAAGCTGCACATTTTTCTCAACCTGTGACAAATGATTTACTGAAGTCATTTAGAAATGCTTTATTTATTTGGTTTAAATTGAGCACTTGTTTATGCATATAAATTATTTTAAAGGTCAATCTGACGTGAACCCTAATGCGATGTTGTCAGATCCTAATCGCGGATAGTAGAGGAGTGCAAATTAGGATATGATTTTAATGAGATTGTTTATACAGGTTCTTATTTATGCTCTGCCTTGAGTCTGGCTTCTCCTGTATCAAAGCATTTTGTTGGGGTATTAATTACCTTCAGTGATATATAGCTCTAGTTTAAATTGTGTTGATTATATGCTACATTTCACAGTGACTGGATTTTTTTTTCCAATGAGACAATTGGCATGGAATTTTGCATTTTTCACACAAATTTATGTGAAATTTCTTAATATATTAAAGTGACATCTGTGAAAAGTTAATAGTATTATTTTTGGTTCAAATGTGTTTAAATGACACAGTGCCCCCTCTTTTCCAAGTCACTATGCTGTTGTACTTCTAGTAAGCTAATGTTTTTCGTTGATGATCAGTTTTGTGTATTTGATTAGGTGACTATGAATGATTTCCTTTATCATGTTGCTGGTATTGTTGAGAAATGGACCAGTTGCATGAACTAAGGGGCTGTATCCTAGCTAGAAATATGGAATCAAGAACTTTCAGAGAAACTTGAGTTGTTGCCCCTTGATGATTTAATTTTTTTTTCTTAAACAAAAAAATAGGAAAGGTTTCATCTTGCTTATTTACTCAAGATCATTTTATGAAGTGTAGCATTGTCATTGGTTTATTTATTTTTTTTATCAGTTCCGTCAGATGATCCGATTCCAGGAATCCCTAACAGACATTCCATGGAGTAAGTTTGAATTTAAAATGCATAATTTAATTTTGATCATTATATGCTTTGTAGAACATGAGTAATTATAGACATTTTGTTATATTGAGATTGTTTTTTTTTTTTTTTTTTTGTTATTTCTCTCTCTGTCTTAAACTAATTTACTGATTAATTGTAACTTATAATATGATGTTTAATAGGTTTTTTTTCAGCACACACTTTATTTAGTCATTCTGGAAGAGAGATGCAGCCAAAATCGGAAAAATTGTGTTGTGAAATAAATAGTAAAAATTATTAATTGTTATATTTAGCATATGCAGCATTTTATGTGAAATCAACAAGAATATCCAAAAAACACCTATAATTAAACATTTTATTGATTCCATTACTAAGTCACTGTAGCAGACCTATTTTTTCTGTAAGCATTATATTTTACTTGATTCGGATCCTTATTTACTATTGGAGATTTGTTAGACTATCTGAACAATTATAAGTGTACATATAGAAAAAGGCATTTGGCATTAATTGATTGGTTTGTGGCCTAAAAGTTTGTGAATTAATTTACAAAGACTTCCAACGTTTTTTGGTTATATTTTATGAAACCTTGGTACACCTAATTACAAAGATGAGTATAGACATGGATTTCAATTTTTATACCCCCCACAAACGTAGTTTGGGGGGTATATAGGAGTCACCATGTCAGTCGGTCCGTCCGTTGGTCTGTCCGTCCGTCCGTCTGTAGTTTTTTTGTCCACGCTATTACTCATTAACTAATGGATGGATTTCAATCAAACTTCATAGGAAGCTTCACTGGTGAGCAAAGATGTGCATATTATGAAATTGTAATGGTTGACTGACTTTTTTTTGAGTTATGGCCCTTTGCTGATTTTCTGGAGTTTTCTTTGTCCATGCTATTTCTCAATAACTACTGGATGGATTTCAATCGGTCATAGGAAGCTTCAATATCAAGCACAGATGTGCATATTATGAAATGGTTACGGTTGACTGATTTTCTTTTGAGTTATGGCACTTTGTTGATTTCTTGGAGTTTTCTTTGTCCACGCTATTTTTCAATAAATACTGGATGGATTTCAATCAAATTTCATAGGAAGCTTCACTAGCTCTTCACTTAGAAACAGCCTTTTGGTGACACACTTCTTTTTTGTTTAATTCAATCTTGCAGATTTGGTATGATTTGGGCTTCATTAAAATAAGAACAATTTTGATTTGGTATAAAAAGATTATTATTGTGAAATAGTTTTGTGTAATATGTCAATTGAAAACATCAATTCATTGTGACTTACCTCCTATAGCTGGGCACTTGATTGTAAACAAAGGCTGTGTGGGGGGTATTCATCACCTTTAGTGATAGCTCTAGTTTTCATGAGGCTCCACTGAGGCATATTGCAAAAGTATGCATTATTAATCTTTAACTTATGACCCAAAGTTCTTTTACTTGGATTGTAATAAATAGTTGTACACATAATCATGCAGGTTGAAGTATACCTGTATACTTATGCTATGGTAATTTCTTAAGTTTTCTTAAGTTATTTTTTAGTTTTAGAGGGATTGTAATGAGACTTGATACCCTTTGATTGCTACTGAAGTGTAGATAATGATGTACGTGAGACATATTGAGACTTTTATGAGTTATATGTGCCCAAATAAAAACACATTACGTCTGTTAACCCTTTACATGACATGTTTTGGCGCATTTACAAACAGAGCAGATCCAGATCAGCCAGCTCTTGGAAGGATCTCTTTGTTTGCTCATACAATATTGTAGCTCAGATTTTACACAGTCTCCATTGCAAAGGAAAATTCATCATTTCATATACAATTTTATGTTCAGTACATTAATATTTATCATGTCAAATATTTGTACTTAAATAGGTTAATAAAGGGGTTTTATATGTTGTTTTTTTGGTCAATGTCTGGCGTCTGTCACCCGTCATAAACATTTAACTAAACAACATCTCCTCCTTAACTACTCGGCCAATTTCAAAAAACTTCACAGGAATATTCCTTGAGTGGTCCTCTTCCAAAGATGTTCAAAGAATTAAATTCCATGCCAAAATCTGGTTACCATGGCAACTAATAGGGGAAAAAATTGAAAACTTTGAAACTCTTCTTCTCCAAATTAAAGTACTGACTGGATTTTTAAAACATTTTTGCAGATATATTCCATGGTTCACTCTCTATTAAGATTGTTAATATTAATTTGATCTGTTGAAAACATGTCCACCAGAGGTGGAGCTCGTTTTCCTTATATGTATATTGTACAAATTTGAAAAACCTTCTTGTCCAAACGTATGTTCTGGATTTCAGTTTTTTGGCACCGTTGTTCCTTTGATTACATTCTACCAAGATTGAAAAAATTATTTGGATTATTCAGTCAAAAAACATGGTAACCAGGGGCTGGAACCTAGCTGTTTTCCTTATATCCGTATATGTATATAGAACAAATTTGAAAAATTTTCATTTCCAAAAGTGGCTGGATTTCAAAGATTTTTGGCACAGATCATTCTTGCTACCAAGATTTTAAAAATTAATTTGATCCATCAAAAAATGTGGCTGCTATAGAGCGAAGCCAGTTTTCTGTATATGTATGTAGAACATATTTGAAAAATCTTCTATTCCAAAGCTGACTGGATTTCAAAGTTTTTTTTAGCACAGAAGTTCCTTGGGTCCATCTAAAATATGGCTGGCAGGTGTCAGAGCACATTTTCCTTCATATCATAAGATATTTGCTGTTTCTTTGCCTCCCACTTAACCCTTTCCCTCATAGAGGATACCATGAAAAGACCTATGCGAACAGCATAAAACCAGATCAGCCTGCGAGTAACTTGCAGGCTGATCAGGTTTTATGCTGTTCGCTGCTCCTCAGTGGTCTGGAAATGAGGATTTTATAATTAAATTTGGTAAGATTTAACTGTGGTTTTCTGCCGATCAGGCTTTATGTGGTACCTATTGAGTGCGTCAAAATATGTGAACATTCAAACATTAAAGATATAAATCAATTGATTAATTCTGGTGCAAGCCAGGTGAGACTATACAACTTACACATCAAATTAAATAACAGCAATTAAATCAAAGAAACAACAATGAAGTTTGTTTGTTTGTTTTTTTACTTTAAAATAAATGTATGAAAACTTGCTGTACAGTATATTGTTCCTTAGTGTAAAGGCTTTATCAATAAATAATGCAAGCTTCCTTATCGTACACTTATTATCACAATTAATCAGTTCAACTAATTCATACATACTAGGGCGTTTCCAATAATAGATAGGTATAAACTTTTTACGTAGATCATTGTATAAAGAGCATTTTAATACAAAGTGGAACTCGTCTTCTAAAGTATTACAGGTCAAACAATCTCGTTCATTTATAGGTATGGTAACAGGCTGATTCCATCGACCAGTTTCAATACAAAGTTTATATGATACAGATAAAACACTGCCTTACTATGTTATCATATCATAGACAAGTGGCAGGATACCACACCCTGTCACATATATATCTTGTCAACTAATCTCAGAGGTATCTTTAACCCTTTCCCTCATATAGACTCATTTTGATGCATTCAATTGGTACCACATTAAGCCTGATCTGCAGAAAGCCAAACTCAAACCTTACCAAATTTAATTGTAAAATCCTCATTACCAGACCACTGAGGAGCAGCGAACAGCATAAAACCTGATCAGCCTGCGAGTTACTCGCAGGCTGATCTGGTATTATGCTGTTCGCATAGGTCTTTTCATGGTATCCTCTATGAGGGAAAGGGTTAAATGAAAGAGAACAATGTTAGGACTATTTCTAATGACTTTGGTATATCATCACTTAGAAAATGTGAAAGAAAATGAAAAAGCTTGAAACTTGATTTCACTTCATTACTTTAATTTGATTTTATTAGAAGAATATGATTTCAGTATCTAGCTTCATTGTATTATTGTTTTTGTTAAAAAGACATTAAAATTTGAGATAAGATAAGAAGACAGATCTGAAAGAAGAAAGAAAGATTAAATATAAATCAATAATGATGACATTATTGTTCACCTTTTATGGCATTCCTAAGTCAAGTTAGTGTGAAGAGAAATTTTGCAACTTTAAGTACATGCATGTATTTAATTAGAATCTTTTGAAAAACAAAAATTGTTTTAAGAGGTAAAGAGCTGTTTTAATTTAAAGGGAAAATTTACCATTACAACATATTTTATTCATTACTGATTTTCATTATCTGGATATCTAAGAGCAAATAAGGTAAGATTATTTATTTTGTGTTTGAAAATACCTTAATTTTACATGAAATTTGATCCTTTGTTGTAGTTTTGCCATAGAGCAGGATGAGACGGTTGACAGTCTACGCAAGAAAATTGCTAAAACCATTCTGAAGTCAGCCATGTACATACACATCTGCTACCTCAACAACGAAATCAGGTGTGAAAATAATGACTCTTAATATAGGATCAGGGCACTTCTACTTTCTGTATTTCATATACATGTATTGATAATATTATAAATTTGGTATAGGATTACAGAAAAACTAATTGAAGACACATACAGGATGTCATTTTCAAAATGCTGCATTTGGTCTACTTTTATTTCATGAGAAAAACTGATCTTTTCATATAATGAAGAACATTTGGATATTGTTTTTTCATTTGTGTGCTAAGATCATAACTGATTCTTGCCCATATCAAGGGATATCCTATTCAATTTGTAGTCCTTTAGAAACTTGTTATATTAATATTATTATTTTTGTTTAATGTTTGGGACTTTATCATGGAAGCCCCCGAAACATTTACAGCTAATGTAATATTTTCAGTGTTGTCAAAATTCAGTATTAGTATGGTAAATGAAATACCCATAATTGGTCATTTAATGGTGAAGAAATGTCAATATATGCTTATGCTAGTTATGAAATATGGCATGACCTAAAAGGTTAGTCTTGATGATACATTTAAATAACAACTCAGAACAATTTTTTTTATTATCCTTTTGAAGTTGTCATTATCATAATATCATAGTAAATATTGTAAAATTATTTTATTAACATCAAATTTTGTGGAATCTGTAATAAAGTATATTTCATGGGCACATATTTTCGTGGATTCATCTACTAGAAAGCGTGATATCTAATAAATGAAATAAATTTGTGAAGATTATTAATATTTGTGGATAAAAACACCCTTGAAATCAGTGAAAATTATTCCCCCATGAAAACTAATGATTACACTGTATTGCATCAGAATTGTATGAATATAATGCTGGTCAGACTGTATCTAGAAAACATGATTCAGTTTCAGTGTAAGTCAGCAATAAAACACACAGTGATTCACACTTGTAAAACTGTTTCCAATAATTTAAAACAAAAACAAGTCTCTCTCTTCATCATTAGTTATGCCCCCTTTGAAGAAGAGGGGTCATGTTGTGGTCACTTTGGGGTCATTTTGTCAAAGGTCGAGGTCACTGTGACAATGTAAAAATTGTTTCTGATCAATAAATGGAGAACGCTTGGGTCCACATTCCTCAAACTTCATTGGTTATGACTAGTAGATGACCTGTTTTGATTTGATTTAAGGGTCACTTGGTCAAAGGTCAAGGTCACAGTGACCTCAAATGTTAAAATCGTTTTCGATCAATAACTTGAGAACGCTTGGGACCGCATTCCTTAAACTTCATAGGGTGATTGGTCATGATTAGTAGATGACCCCTATTGATTTTGGGGTTACTTGGTCAAAGGTTAAGGTCACAG
>CM037782.1:47090118-47140118 GCA_021229015.1 Solen grandis | reverse complement strand
CTATGGAAGGTTGACAGGGATATGCGGAATATGCAAATTGGTCATTTTTGTAAACAACTGAACGATCTGTAGTAAAAGATTCTTATTTTTGCATTGTAGTAACGTTGTCGTCAACGAGTGTGTACTGACTATCTCGTAACAAATCTGTAGCTCACTCTTTGCTTTTCTGTTCGAAGAATATACACTGCCTTTGGAAGCATAGTGGGGCTTTAAGCACATCTGCTTTTTCTTCATCATTACTAGTTAATGAATTTGTCGTAGGGTTCAAGAGCGGTGGAAAAGGGCTATCTGGGTTACCAAAAGTAAGTGTTTTAAGTGTTTTCCACCACTCTTTAGAGGAGAGATGTCCACTTTTAAGTTTGCTGCACATTTTAGTAATATAATTGTCTTTTGCTTTCCTTATGAGTCTTATTATTTCATTTCTAATTTCTCTGAATTTTGCCAATAGTACGTTGAATTAGTGTATTTAGTTTTATTTTTGATGTCATCCACGGGATATCATTAGGTCGTATGTTGACAATTTTATTAGGTATATGTTTTTTTCGCAATATTTAAGAGAGTTATTGAGAAATTGCTTGCATATATGTCAATATATATCTTTCTATAAGAATCCGTAAGAGCTATTCCATGCCTTAATGCATCGTAGTTATCTTGATCATACCTCAATATAAATCGCTTAAAGTATGGCATTTTAGGTTTTGTAAAGTTACACATTACATACACTGGACAGTGGTAGCGTAGGTTTTGACTTAAGAAGTGTTCTAGAACACAAGATTTAACAACACGAGAGGGATTTGAAACAAATATAAAATCGATAAGGCTTTGTAATAATAATAATAATAATGATATTACCTGAAGAAAGCAAAACTGACAGTTTAGTAAATCAACCTTACGACGTGTCTGCTAACTCACTAAATCAAGATTTAAGTCGCCAAAAAATAATTATTTATTTTGCCATATCGTCAAAGGCTAAACCAAATGAGGTTTCAATCAGTTTAATGTATGAAGAATTGGAATTCGGTGGCCTGTAAAATTCTGATTACTGTTGAGGGTAAGTTCAATCCAAAGCCTTTCGAGGCCTATTATTTCTAAATCATCACCATCATTGTCGTCAGGCCTGTCAAATCGGTCTGGTTTATGATAAGATTGCAAAAGAATGCCATCTGAACTGATAGAACTCCTGAGCCATGCTTATATCGAAGTCTCGCAGTTCAGCGTATAATAAGTCTAATTTGTTCTGAATACTCTGAACATTTAAGTGATCAATGCATTAGTATTTTGATGTGTCTGATATATTGACAAGTGAGTCGTTATAAGAGAGACAAGTACTCGTGAAGGAATCAGGTCCCAGATAAGGGTGTACATACGTCACCAGCTTGTAATAAAAGGATGTAGAACCATGCAGATTGATTCATACCAAACATAATAATGAGCATTTAACAGTGAAATTATATGTTTATAATAGTTTTTGCCAAGTAGCACCCTTCTGGTAAAAATTTCTCGTACATTATTAGTACGTGTTATTTAATATTCCATAATATAATGTTATGATTAAAATTTGGTTATGCATTCATGCAAACAGGTAATACATATGCATTCCTTCTACAAGTTTACCTTGATATTATAGTTCTGCAAGATGACTAAGTTAGCTGACAAATGTTTCATGCCACAGTTTAAATGAGCAATAAAGTTCAATTGTCGTCAATGCATTTCCAAGAATAAGTGCAACAGCAACGTCCACAAACGTATCACTCGGCCGAATTATTACACAGAAATCAGTCTTTTAAAGATAAAGGAAGAAATAAAGAAAAATGACTGTAAGTAAAGAAAAAAGAGATACAGAACCATGAAAAATAGAGATATTCCATACGCTGAATAGCAAGGTATGAAACTAATTGAAAGCTCTTTGATAATATGGATAGAGCATCCATTACATAGATTCGAGAGAGATTACTTTATAATAGATATTTAAAATAAAATAAACTATTAGGTAAAATTTGTTATTCCATATCAACTTCTGTCAATGTTATCTGGGTTTCCGTCTGGTTACAGGTTTCCATAGTAACTGACAATTCTTCTGTGCTGCTTTCTTCTAAAGAAAAAGCTAGCGACCTAGATGATTTTCTTATTTTCGGAGTCTATATCCGGTGTAGGCGGCACTCTTTTCCTGTCATAAGTAGGGGTGCTCGTGTCATACGGTACTCAAGTAAGTGTAGGGACAAAGTCACATGACCAATATCAAATATATAATCTCTAAACACAGGTGTAATGAATAACATCGAAACGTTGTAAATAACAAATAGAAGATCCACCAAGACTTCAAACAAAAGTTTGTTTGCTAAAACGTAAAGCACATCGCTAATAGAAAATACATGTAGTGAACATCTGACAAAATATTTAACTTGTGGGAACCTATTATCGTGGGTCTTAGCCTTTCAACAGCTATATTAAGAACTGAACTATATATCAAGGAAAAATATAAGTTAATTTAATATAAAGCTCATTCAATGTTAATCGGTGCAGTAAATATTGATTATATTAAACCCTTTAAAAATGTCCTTAAATGACATAGGGGATGCCGCCATTATTATTGTCTCAAGGTACCCGATTATCGTGATCCAGCATTTTTTTTTTTGAAAGCCATGACAAAACATTTTTCTGAAGAAAAAAACTCTATCAACATTACCCTTTTTCTTCCCAATAATAGATGGGCAAAATAATATGTAACTCTACGATAGACGCCATTAATGTATGGGGATAATAAATAATACTTTAATACTCTTTACATCTTTAAATTTATCATCCTCCCATATGTCTCTTCTATTTTGACTTAGGTTACTCCATATGTATGCTGCTGTCCTAATGTGACTTGTTGTTATGAATGGGAGATGTGTATGTCATTCTTCAACATTCATTCTTTTTCTAACTACATTGACCATTTTCATGAATAACGCAAACCTATGTAAATCAACGACCACTTACCCAACATCAAATATACATGTTGGTGTATAATTTCACACATTGTTCAATGGATAATAAACATATATTTGAGATTCTCCCCTGTCACTGATTGGTCATTTTAAATCAGCGAATTATACCGGGAATTCCCGATCCACTCGTGAAATAGTCTATAGTACTGAACTACACGAATCTGACACCTTGCATAAACATCACACCCAATCTGTAGAGTTATATACTTTCGGGTCACCCTAAATATCGACATGAACAGTCAATAACCGCCAGGAACCGTGGCCCAGGAACCCAACGACAGAACCCCTAAAACCGACAGGAACCGTCAATAACCGTCAGGATCCGACAGGAACACTAAATATCGACAGGAACTGTAAAAGGACAAGATTTTCATGTGGACAGGAAGGTATTCGGCTTTATTTGAACGACAAGAAGTTAAAAGACATCTTTATCTACCGACAGCAAGCTTTTAGACCTATATTTTCACCGACATGAAGTTAAAAGACCTTTATATATACTGATAGGAAGTTTTTTTTTGCCTTTTTTTTTACTTACATGAAGTTTAAAGAATATTTACCTAACGACAGGAAGTTTTAAGGCCAATACAACTGACCGACATAAACTTTTATAAATGATAAACTATGATTCGGAAATTTATAGTCCAATTTAACTCAAACAAGTCAAGTCTAACATTGAACCTCGGTGTAAGTATGGTATCGTGTCATATGTCTACAGCGTTCTCCTACAGTTTGGCAGCACTATATCTGTCTAAAGTAGACATAGTCTCCAAATGATTGAAATACTGTCGGACGTTAAACCCAATAAACAAACAAAAAAAAACATTGAGTCTACCAAATCTGCAAAAGTTTATCCTTTAATCTACTTATTTTGGTATTTAGATGTTCTTTTTGATTTTTCAACACATAGTCATCGCCTAATAAGTACATGATCCAACTTATCGCTTACCCAATATCCCAGATTATCTGTAATCAAGTATCAACTAAAAATACAATTGCTGATAATCCTTAACTATTGTAGTGCCTGTAATTTCGGGGTACATATACATGTTCAATTGTAGAGGTAAAACACCCTCTACGTAGGGTAAATGGGAAATTCGAATGCTTGTAAGATTGAAATTAAATAGGTTTCAAAATTATTGCGATTTCATTTGAAGATGGCTTTGATAGATAGTGATAAAAGCAAAATCCTACTTAATGGATAAACATACACTGCAGTATTACGCCGTAGACATGCTGCATGATACACACCAAGTCACATTATCCTGACACCGGGCCAACCAGTCCTGCGACTACCCTTATATGCTGAGCGCCAAGCAAAGAAGCCATAAAAGTACTATTCAAATTAAAAGAGATATTCTGGATAAGATTATAGTACACGAAAAAGCAATCAATCTCTGGCTCGTCAATGACATGTTACTCGGAACTCAGCAATGTTACTCGGAATTCAGCAGTCTATCTCTGGCTCATCAGTAGCATGTTACTCGGAGCCCAGCAATCCATCTCTGGCTCATCAGTAACATGATACGCGGAGCCCAGCAATCCAATCTCCAGTAACATGTACCGGAGCCCAGCAATCCATCTCTGGCTCATCAGTAACATGATACGCGGAGCCCAGCAATCCAATCTCTGGCTCATCAGTAACATGTTCCTCGGAGCCCAGCAATCCAATCTCTGGCTCATCAGTAACATGATACGCGGAGCCCAGCAATCAGTCTCTGGCTCATCATTAACATGTTCCTCGGAGTACAGCAATAAATCTCTAGCTCATCAGTAGCATGTTACTCGGAGCCCAGCAATCCATCTCTAGCTCATCAGTAACATGTTAATCGGAGCTCAACAATCAATCTCTGGCTAATCAGAAGCATGTAACTCGGAGCCCAGCAATACAATCTCTGGCTCATCAGTAACATGTTCCTCGGAGCCCAGCAATACAATCTCTGGCTCATCATTAACATGTTCCTCGGAGCCCAGCAATCCAATCTCTGGCTCATCAGTAACATGTTCCTCAGAGCCCAGCAATACAATCTCTGGCTCATCAGTAAGATATTCCTCGGAGCCCAGCTTAAACAGCAATTGCAAATGTCTCCGGTGTGTATTTGACATTTGAAAGCGTGTAATAATTAAATGATATAAATTTATATACTTATTAACTTTGAAAAATACATGTATGTAATAAAACTCCACTAACAATAGCAACGTTAGAACCAAACCTTTTGTTGTTGTTGTTGTTGTTGTATTATTTTTAAAAGAGCTGCGTGCAGTTTCTTTAATTATAATAGTGTGTGTGTGTGTGTGTGTGTGTGTGTGTGTGTGTGTGTGATAAACTTTCAATATCTTTTTTTATTCAAATATTTCCAGGCTTCCAAATGAATCTATAATTTGTTTATTTGAAGAATTACTTATAATTGTGTTCATATAAAATGATAACATTTACATTCCTAAAATACTGTTCAATTCTTTTCCGATAAAACACACAGGAGAAGAAAAGGGGAGGAACAGGCCCAAGGGGTTCTTTTTTTTTTTTTCTTTTTTTTTTTTTGTCCCTTATTTATCAGGGGTCGTCCATAGGAGTCTTCCCCTTTGAAAAGTCCTTTACATCCATGCAGTGTTCCCAAAGTTGTCTGTTTAGTCCAGGATTTGTCTTTCCTCAATGTAAAAAAATTTCCTCCTTCCCCCAATAACAAAAACTCTAAAAACAAAACAATGGTATCAAGGCCACCCCAATATTATCTGACAAAAATCCATTTAACTCTTATAACAGCAGGTGATATTTAGTGACATTGTTATTGTGTTCTTCTACAAGGAGTTCGCCCACTCTTCAGTAAGTTAACCCTTACCATGTTGTGGGCACGTGCAGTCTGATCATGGTCTGCACTGTTCGCTATTCAGTCAGCAAGCAACCCCAAAAGCAACTAATGGCATACTCCAAAATAAAGAATAGACAAGTCCAATTGAGAAATTTAGCATGGTGATGGTTATTATGAGTATTTGGGATACGCTATAACATCCCTATAAATCACTATGTACATCATGCCATCAACCGTGAATCATTCCATGCGTTTCATTGATATGTTATGCTTTCAAACCATCGTCGTACAGTCTTCATTTCGTGTTAGACTCGCGTGCGCGTGTGTGTAAAATGTGAAAAGAAGATAGTTTGAACTGTACAAACCCGTACCGGCAGAGTGCTAGAAGGCACTCAAGAGTTTTCAGCCATTACAGGCAACGGAGACTTTGGCTGATTAATGATTTATATAAACTAGAGATGAATCAGCGACAATTGCTCAACCATATATTGACGATAATCGATTTCCTTATTTTGAGATAGGCGATGTCGTGCTGGCATATGCTTCTCAAACTAAAATCAAATAAAAGAATAAGATGACGTTTATAGATGCAACAGAAACAAACAACCATAGGGAAATACATGACCGACGTGTGGACGCTTTAAATGTTTAAATTAATTAAAATTTGAAGCTTTAACAGCTACTTATATAATTCATATCAATTATTATCAAAATAAATAATTATCAAACTACAGTGTATCAAATTATTAAAAATATTTTGGGGGGGAGTTGTTTTTGTTTTGTTTTGTGGGGTTTTTTTTGCAAAATACTTAAAGATCATTGTCATTGCATAAGATCAAACATGTTTGTGGTTTGAGTTCTATAAATTGTACAAAAGCATAGCTCTATTTCAATCGTACCTAAGATTTATTTTCAAAATACGTTTACCAATGGGTGGGCCCAATATGAATAGGTAATGTACCACTATGTATTTATTTTCTCTTCCTTCTTTTGTCATACAAGATAAAACCTTTCACAAATTAACAAACCAGTGAATTGACGCTGCACAAGTCACAAATATAATTCGCTGGTAGAACTTCATTTCGACACATTTCTTTATCTAAGTTATGAAAATATGCTGGGGGGGGGGGCTTTCTCTATCAAAGGTAGTTTCAGGGGTCAGGAAATTGTGACTAGTCTCATGTCCTCACGTGATTGAAATACTCTTGTCGTCAAGTATGTCTGATTAAAGATAAGTGGGTCACATTTTTCACTTTCAGTCACCAAAAACTATAAACAAACAATCACAACTCAATAAGTATAAAACAATAGAACGACCTTTCTAATATCAAACTCAACTCAACTCAAATAGTTTCTTTGCTAAGTCGACAGCACATCTGTCTTTGGCAAATACATAAATAGTTTAAAAACTAATGCACGAGAAATATATTTACAAGAATATGTGTATACATGTATATGAACTATTGAATCCTATTAATTCATGGCGCGTGTGTATATAAATTATATAACATTAGAGTAATGGTAAATCAGTTATCATATGGGCAAAACATTTATACAATGTATATATTCATTATACTCATACATACTTTAAACAATATCAATATAAGCTCATATCTAAAGTTTCATCAGACTCACTTTTTTACAATCATCTTAAATTATGCCATATATAATATGTAATCATTATTAGTCCTATTATGTATTAATGAATTGGTTCCGTAACTGGAAGCTCTCTTTCAAACAGAGTACTACATTTTTTAATATCATTTCGTTTTCATTAAACGTATAAATTTATCAAAAGTCGGTCAACTGATTTTGGACAAACAAGCAAGAAATGATATTCAGATTCAATCATAGATGAGTTACAACAAGAACATAATCTTGTATTTTATCTGTTCCTTATATCTCCCTACTTCAATATTTAGTTAGATACTAGATAGACGAAATTTACTCAATATCTTTCTTTGATAATCATTTTTGATAATTTCTCAATACGGTTCAAATCTAACTTCTGTTTTGTATTTACAATAAGTTTCAAGTTTTGGGCTAATCTCAAAGTTCACGTTCAAAGGTGAAACAGCTTGTTTAGAACTCTTTTGACAGCATGGCATTCATCAGCATACAAGAGCTTAAGCCTTATACACCATTGTTATTCATTATTCGACGGTAACTTCTTTTGATAGTCTATCCTATTTTTTATGCGTCTCCATACGCTCGAGTATATCTTTTGCAAATTAATGAGCCGCTGTCAACCCAAAGTGGGTTGGGGTTGTGAAAACTTTACTCAGAGTACAAATTCATTGCGTATTAGAGAACACAGTTTGCAAAGGGCTTTCAGATTTTGCCTCACATTCAAAGAAAATATTACTTGTCACATCTTCATCTTGCATGCACTCGATCAACACTATTTGGTGTTTTGGCTGAAAAAACAAACACAATGCTACATAGTCCATAGTCCATTACACAATGTGTGAAGAAATAATTAAAATTCAATAACCTATTCAAGCGAAAAATGTGTTTTTCCAAATATCCCAAAAAAGTTAATAACATGCGTCAAAGAAAGGGGGTATGGTGGGCAAAAAGTGTCAAACTACACGAAAATGAATGAATGAATGAATGAATGAATGTATGTATGTATGTATGTATGTATGTATGTATGTATGTATAACCTTTATGTAATTATAGCGCAACTATTTCTGCATTGAATTAAGATAAATATGACATAAGGGTAACATAATAAAGCTTGAAAATATAAAACATTGCTGAAAAATATTTAGAAGATATTATTATCTCCCTTTAAGTGAGTTTAAAGATATTATCTTGTTTTTACAAGTACCAGACTTAGCACTGCTGTTATAAGCAACGCAATTCATTAAGATTTGAATCTTCATTACAGCTCAATCACGAACTTACTATACTAAAGGAATCGGTTTATTTTCATTTGAAAATAGCAAGGGGTGTCGAATAAAGAAACCTTCACAATATAATCAACGAAATTAATCGTAACTATTGCAAAAAAAAAGAAGATAATACTTTTTAAATTTCAGAACTTAAATGTATAAATGAGCCTACCTTTCAAATATAGCAGGAAAAATCATTTAAGAAATTACTAATATTTTTTCAATGGCTGCCGCTGACCTACTATTATTAAATTTAAAAAAAAAATTGTCTCTATTCCCAAATTCTTAAACTGTACTTTGTACACGTCCACTTAGTATACTTGTTACGTAAAGTTATCTATAGATAATAAAAAATATATATATTTAATGATAGCATGGATAATTTTGTTACAGACGGTTATCAAATAACTTACGGTTACATTGTGTTAATGTGTCGAAATTTATTCAAACAATGGAGAGCTGGTTAGACGGCGATAGCCGTCTTATGCTGAAAAACGAAACCGGGCCTTGCTAATTTGCATATTTTCCACAACAAGTTTAACTGTACCTCTCCACGCTTAGTGCGGATCCATGCAACGTGATTCTGCACAAACGAATACGAGTAGAATATGTTACACAGACGTTCGAATCATAACCGTAACCGCTTTTAGTGTGTTATTGTTTGTTAAGATGTTTTCTTTCGCCATTATTTTGCACTGGAAGCATCAATTTTAAGCGTGAAAAAAACTATCCGTGACATTTCTTAACATGAACAGCAGCCCATCTTACGTACATGAAGATCTACTCCTGTAAAAAGAAAAAGTAGTGCTCCGTATGTATGTAATTGACCTAAAGTAGTCCACACATTATTTTGCATGATAGCGAGTTAGATTCCTCCCAGGGCATTTCTTAACTTTGAAATATATAGATAGGCAAACATTATAGTATCTTAAATAATCAAATACCTGGTCACTTTCTACACGTACAAAACAACAGATATAATTGGCTAGTACTAGAGAAAGAGAATGACCTACTTAAGTATGCATCTTTTTAGGAATGGAAGGTTCATGACCTTTACTCCGGATTATTATGTAACAAACAGAACCTCTGTAGCAACAGCGGGTGGAGTTTTGTCGTCATGTGTTCAGAAACGCTGGGTTTAGAATGTTAATCCCGTCGCCGTCTCTCAGCGCACTGTGCGCTTTGATTTTGATAATTGCGTCTCTCTCTCTCTCTCTCTCTCTCTTTTCAAAATGAAATTGCTTGTAAGTGCGTGTATCTGTGTATTACAGTGGTTGACACATGTCTAAATTGTCCATACCTTATCAATGGGGAGTGTGCGCGAGACAAGAGTCCCTGTGTATTCATAATCTTAAGCTCAAAATAGCGCTCCGAAATGCAAAAAATATCAATTTATGTAATATTAAATATATTTGTATATCGGGATACTCTCCGGACTGAAATATTTTATCATAGACCTTAAGTAGGTATGGAACAATGAAAAAAATAGCTTAAATGAAATAATTTGAAGAGTAAAGTTTTCATATTTATGCATGCATTGTTTACAGGTTTGACCATTGAACGTATCAGCTGTCGCAAAAACTCACTGTACAACCAGGCTGAGTCTGAACTGAAACTTCTGCAGACGTATGACGTAGAAGTACCCGTCAGTGGTGGTGTCAACAGCTGGTCGGACATCTGTCGGGTATCTTCGATGATAATCGCCATGTATGAACCGTCCATTGCCAACAAGAACTCCTCTCTCAACTGCTGAATATGGAAACTGCATGTACAGGGCGGTGTCTCTTGCTATTTGTGGAAGCCAAGACTACCATCTACTCCCGAGACTGCTCACGGTGCTTGAGCTGCTCCTGAACAAGAAGTACTACAACAAGGGGGCACACAACGATTTCACCAAAGACATCCGGATCGTGACCAGTCCGTACGACAAGCTAGTCTGTGACGCAATAGAGGCCTCTTCCTACTCAGAGATGGGACACGTGTTCGCCCTTAGCGCTGCGCTGAGACGGCCTATCAGCACCTTCTTCCCGACGAAAAGTGATTAGGTGGAAGCCTATACTCGCGACATTGTTATTGAGTTGAACATAAATATCAAAAAGTGGTGGTCGTCGTGGGGACAGTTGGTGCGTGTACAGTATTTCACCTTGCGGCACGCATTCGGTAATTGGATTATCACCTTTATCGAAGTTGACACGGCACATGCCACAATGGTCATGCCAGTCACCCCAGGTGTGCATGTATGTATAATAATATCAAATACAAAATAATCTTGCGTTTGTAAGTTTATGGAACCGCACTAAATGTTTTATATTATATATGGGTATTATTAAATCGCGCCAGTTTTATATCTACTAATGAAAACATCATTTTTCATAACCATATGAGAGAGAGGGGGGGGGGGAGAAAAGAGAGAGAGAAAATACAATGCAATTTCTAGTCAAACAACAAACAAGGAAAAAACTATGTACCTGGCTTTTAGGTTGATACCGGATAATACACGGTGAAGAGATTCTGCCATTTTGTTCGGCAAACGAAACATAATAAAAGCTATCCGTATCAACCATGGGCAATTATAAGACGAAAATGATATGACATGTAAGTTTAATAAGATAAAACTATAATATTCACTTTGAAAAGTTACCAGGTCCGAATCGGCCGCTCTATAAATAGCTAAGTCGTTTTTTTACAGTAAACGACAACAAAGGCCTACGTCAAATGTCATTTAAAAACCGATAAAATGTATTAATTGAAATTCATTACTAATATCGTATTTAAGTTTAGTAATTATAATAAAACATATAAAAAATAACATAATACAAGAGATCTTGGATCATTTTGTAAGAAAATAAACATTTTCATAACATATTATAACATAAATAAAAATTGATATATTGAATGGGTGCTACAAATGCTTCGCATTTTGATAGTCAGGCAAAATAAAAATATATGTGCAGAAATATCACCAATTGTAAAAAAAAATTATGAATTATGATATTTCGCAAATAAGATAATAAACTGTTTTTAAACATGTACCTAAAGCATTGATTTACATATCATTAATACCATATATCATTTAAACAAAGGTCAAGGTCAAATGGTATACCTTTAGTGTAACAGTTAGGTAATACGCTTGTTGAATAACACATTCCATTGTGTTACCCTCTAGAGGATTTATGTTGTTGTGAACAAGTTTGAAGATTTCAGATTTTTTTGATACTCTCAGTACAATATACAATTGTAAACATGAGGTAATACATAATCAATATATCGAACGAGGCATACATGCATACATACATATACAGGACAGGACACAAACTACCATGTTGGGTTGAATAGGAATAGTTCCAAAGCATGCATTGTAATGCCTATTTGTTGGATACTTAGGCTCCCATAAACACCCGTTAAATGTGATTTATGCTGAAAAGTCCTACCTTTATTATTTTACCAAAATCATGTGTTGTGTTGAATCTATATTTAGACTAGATCATATTAGCCAAAACAGTAAACACCACTGGAATCGGTCTGTGAAGCAGAATATTAATTCAACTCTTTGAAGAAAACATCTTGTGACCTTAAGAAAAACATCATATATAATTGATAGTTAAATTTACTATACGTTTATACTATCTTAATACATCATACTATCTCAATCATTAATTACTACTAAGCTAACCCCACAGAGTCACATAAAAACACATGCTTAATGTAATGCTATGTACCTGAATGGAAAGCGTTAGACAAGAGACTCAACAATGATTTACAACGATTTGGCCAATTCCTATCATTATTTGGCAAAATTCACAAAAATGTGTTTTTTTTTGCAAGAAATGGCATTTTATAAATGGAAGTTAAATCTTGTGATCATTACAGAAAAAGTGACCATGAACAGACCCACATCGTCACAAATATCCTTAGAAGTATTGAACAGTTAATATTTATGGAGTGAGTTCACTCAGCGGCTACGTATGATAACACAGTATACACATTTATACATGCAGGTGCACACACTCAGATGCATTACATGCAAAATACAAAAAGAACCATTTCAAAATAACAATGGAGACTTCTCTTCTTTGGACACACAAAAGAACTGATTGTTATTATTTGATTTGAGTTGTAATAACGTGCATTGTGTGCCTATCAAGCTTGTCAAATAGACAGGTGACATGTGAAAACAAACCTCTCTCGGCGAGGATAGAATCGATTTTCACAGTTCGCATTTATTTAAATTACATTTGAAAATGCTGGTTTGGGACCAGAAAAGATGTTCCTATTAACCGAAGTTCCTTTAAAAGCGAGTACGCTATAAACAAAGATTTTAATACAAGATCGGGACCTAGCGGAAGTATTCCTTATAACCGAGAGTTCGCTTTATTCGATCATTATAAGTAATTTAAATATTCATCATCTAATGTAGTAGCTCTAGCATAAACTAATATTATTTTGCATTAATTTTACTTTCCTGACTCACTACTTTGCATGATTTGTCGCAACACAAAAGACGACAGGGTTGATTCTTTTTTCTTTTCTTTTTTCTTTTTTTTAATATAAGAAATTGTTTTGGTTGAATGCTTTTATAGACACATTAAATACCAACATTAAATCTTAGAACTGATTCATTTTTTTGAACATTTTAGATCATCTTTTTCTTGCCTCTAAATAGGCCTGTAACTATTGCCCTAATCAGGCCTGAATTTTGATAGGTACCCCCAAGACCCAAGAACATGTGGCGTGCACATTATTTTTCTATACATTGAGTTACTTATTTGTTCGAAAAGTCTATAGTAAAAGAAAATCATTCTCAAAACTTTTTTCAAGTATTTATGCATTTTATACTGATTGAAAATAGCAAAGGCTTAATTATAATATACAATATATATTTATTTCCTGACAAAATATTGAAACATTAAAAAATATTTTTGGAATTATTTTCACCTTGATCTATTTTAAATACATGATCATACTAATATACTATATACATTCCATTTTAATTTTTAATTTTTTTTTTTGATTTGTTTTATAATGTATACTTTTTTAATTTGTTATATAATATCATAATTATTTTTTATCATCCATGATACAAATTAATGTTTTATCAAACGTTTTAAACTAAAAAGAAACATATCCAATTTGCAAAATATTATAACTCATAATATTTCAGAAAAGATGACTGATGTATGTATGATACTGTCATGTATTTTATCAAGTCAAATGCCATAGCATTCACTAAAATGTTCGGTGTTATCTAAAATGCTAAGGAAATGTTGATTTTCAACCAAACCTTTTCTCTTGAGGAAAATTTCTTGAAATACTTGCAATAAAATAACAATTTGGGGTCAAAATTGTATTTTTGAGTACTTTTGTGTACTTTTGAAGTTTTGACCCTGAATTGACCTTGAATATTGCATTGACTTCATTTAAATTATCAATATCATCAAAAGATCTTATTTCAAAGATGTTTACGTTATTTCTATTTCCCTATTATCAAAATGTGATAAACTATTAACTATCAATTTGTTTAGTTTAAACTTATTTATTTACGTCGATTGGGAAACAAGTTCTTACAACTTATACTAATACCTCTCGACGGTTCCTGGGTTGGACCAGTACTTTGCGCCTGGGAAGGTCAAGAATAATTCTTGCCTCCAACGGAATTCGAACCCACAACCTTCCGATCCGTAATCGGATACGTTACCACTGGACCACGGCGCCCTCAATTTGTCATATGGCAGCCATCTTGGATTTCTCGGAACGCCACCACTAATGCCAATTTATGCCGGCAGTTTCATAAACTACAAACCCGGGCGAACATTTTGATATATATAACACTTCTTGTTACAATACCTGTCCCACCTACCCCTAGTTTAAAGCTACTTTTTCACTTATTGTCACCCTACAAAATATAAAGAGAGGTCATTTTTTTTTAACATGAAGGTCCTGTGCATAGACAAGTAAGATTATAAGGTCAAAACAGTAGAAAAGAGAAAAAGAGGGGGGCAGTATGCTTATTATAAGCCATCCATTAAAACATTTTGTTTTATTTTTTTCTTGTTGAGACATTTGGAAACATACATTCTCAAAATTTAACAGATTTATTTTATTATTATTATTTTACTATTCATTTAGACACTTTCACGTTGAATTTGTCTTGGTTAGCAGCACTTACCTTGATTTTATATTTGTATATTTGAAGTGAGATGGGTAATACAAATGACATGGCATAATGTTTGTATAGTGAAATCACTGTTTACATACATGAGCACATACATACAGATTAACATAATCATAATCACGCACTTAATCACCTGCAAACTTCCAAACTCAGCTATATACTCACTGACACACAGTTGCATATTCACCTCATACTCATCTGGCTTTATTACTTTATTACTTTTTAGAGATACGTATGTTGGCATATGTGTTTTAAGTTTTATTATATTTTGTCTCTTATAACTCTCATAGAGTGGCTCTGCATATGTACTTTGTAAATATGTATTATGTTTTAGTGTAATGATGTATGCACTGATGAGACATAAATAAACTATAAAATAAAATATAAATACAATACAAAAGCTTTATTGCTTTCGAACATCATGATGTTTACAGCAATCGTACATATATAATAACATTGCATTGCAGGTGTGGACTATAACCTGCAGAGAAAAAATATCCAATAATGGTTTTTCAGAAGGGTGTTTTGTTACATGAAACATTTATCTAAACATTACATATATATCAGTTATGGATTCAATGTGTTTACATAAACATAATTGTACTAGTACAAGTAAATGCTTAATTGTTTATCTCTCTTTTTTCTCTCTCTCTCTCTCTCTCTCTCTTAATACTTGCCCAATATAAATATTTTGCTAAATTAATTATAACATGTTTTGATTTATTATTCATTAAATTAGTGAATTTTTGTAAAGTTGGCCATGTATAATAATAGTGTTTTAAGTAATGTTTTCTTAAATCTCTGTACATTGGACACACTAACAAAAAATGATATTCATTTTCTATAACATTTAAATTGCATTTTGTACATAATCTTTCGTTTCGGTCAATATTCTGATGTTTACCTTTTTCTATATTCAAACCATGAGCTGATAATCTAAATTTTATATATAAATACATTTTTCTCTTGAATAGGTCATTGAATTTTAAATATTTCTTCACACATTGTTAAATTGACAATGGGCTATGCAGCATTGTGTTTGTTTTTCAGCCAAAACACCAAACAGTGTTGGCAGAGTGCATGCAAGGTGAAGATGTGACAAGTAATATTTTCTTTGAATGTGAGGCAAAATCTGAAAGCCCTTTGCAAACTGTACTCTCTAATATGAAATGAATTTGTATACTGAGTATTACTGAGAAATAAACATGATTTATTGTAAAAAAAAAAAAAAAAAAAAAAAAAAAACTTTTGTTTTCACAACCCCCACCCATTTTGGGTTGACAGCGACCCTTAAAGAACACGAACGATGAAAGCCACTGGAAACTTATCAATGTAATCATCTATGTGATCGGTGTTGTTCTAGTGCTTTTGCTTTTGTGTTCTCTAACATTGCGTGATTAGCAAAGAAATCGCGTAACACGTATAGAGATATCAAATACATGTTGAGCGTGTTATTGGACCTGTGCGGAAAAAAATACACTATTCTGAATAGAACACTACCAATTAATTTTTTGATGAACAAAGACAGGGCTGAAATAACAGTGCTTTAAAGAATTGTGGTTGTTTCATGTGCCCTAGTCAATCTCTGTGACCCAATTGTAGATTTTGACTAAATAAATTTGAAATATGCTAAGCCAGTGAATGAGGAAATAGCTGATTCAGTCATGTGAATAAAGATTAAAAAAAGATTAATTGGCCAGTGTTCAGGCTGAGTGATCTCACTTGCAAATTGCATGCAATGATCATCACTTTATACATAATATAATAATTCTTTTCTCATCCAAAGGTTCAAGTTGCGCTCCCCCCAAAAATTTTTTTATATCGTATATGTATGTAAAGGTATGCAACTCTGGTTTGCCAAAACCTAGGGTGCTGTCACTCTATCTTCGAAAACGGACCCACAAATCACACACATTCACCAATCTCGTCTTCATACTAATCCTAAATCTTTTTTCTAACAGACCATCACATAAATATATGCACAATCGTCTCCAAACGTCTCTTCTGGGAATTTAAACATCAGCACTCGTCAGGTCGCCAAGATGTGACCGACATACATGTACATAAAATCAGTAGCGTTTTGCAGAATAAATCCGTTCTGCTGGGCATAAACATGAAGCACCCTGGAGAAAATCCAATAAAAACATACTTGTAATTGATCTAGACTGTTTATACGTTCATCGGTCAACAGTAGAGTCGTGATTGTTTAGCATTCCTTTGGACTGCAGCGATCAACAAACTACAGGCGCCATGATTTTTTTAATTTTGATGACCTGGAAGTGCTCTTCAAAAAAGAAGGTAAGTCGAGAACCAGTAAAATGTAAACAAAAATCAGCTGTTCGTGTTACACGCTGGCAATATACGCGTTCAATCGTGATACAGAGCGAAATTAAGACGGTGATTACTACTTTTATCAACTGCTCATTCTGAAAAATGTGCGACAGTGAAAGTCAGGGCATGGCACTTAATATTGCTTTGTCCGGCCATAATTTCTTAATTCGTGGTGCAGCAGGGACTGGAAAATCCTATTTAGTCCAACAAATTGTGAAAAAATGTAGAAATCAAGGTAAAGTTGTTGCATTAACATGCACCACAGGAATAGCTTGTTCTGTGTATACAGAGATAGGACTAGATGCAACAACAATTCATCGATGGTCTGGTATTGAAGATGGTAGATATTCTTCAGCTCAAATAAAAAATGTTATTCTAAGCAGTTCCAAATACTCAAAAGTAATTGAGAACATTAGAAATACAGACATTTTGATCATAGATGAGGTTTCTATGCTTAGTAAAAAAATGTTTGAGTGTTTGAATGAAGTATGTTCAATCAAGAATCCGGATAAGTATTTTGGTGGCATCCAGCTGATTTTGTGTGGTGATTTCAGTCAGCTTTCTCCAGTACCAAACACACTTGTTTTTGATGAAGGACAATATTGCTTTCAGTGTCCTTATTTTAACAAGGTAGTTCCTCACTTTGTCATATTAGAAAAAGTATTCAGACAAAATGAAAAAAAAATTGTGAATGTTTTACATGAAGTTTCTGAAGGCTGCTTGTCCAAAGAATCTATTGATTATATAAAAAGCCTGGACAGACCTCTACAGCTTGAAGATGAAAATGAGTCTATAAAGCTTTTTGCAACTAATGATAAAGTTGAGGATCACAACAGAAACCAACTTCTCAAACTGGATGGTCCTGTCTATGAATACATCTCTGAGGATACCGGCAGTTGTTCATCTCTAAGGCATATACTAGCACCACACAAATTGTGGCTTAAAATCGGAGCACCTGTTATATTGCTGCGTAATCTATCTGACAAACTCTTGAATGGGCTACGTGGCAAAGTTACATCCATCTCAAAAGAGGGACCAGTGGTCAATTTTCAATCAGTCGGCATACAATGTCCCTTGAAGCGGATCAAGTTTACAGGTAACCAAAATTATTAACTGTATATAGGCTCTTCATATTTCTTTCTATCTCAACATCATTGGTTTCATATAATATGAACAAGACCAAATGCACATCATGTAATTTTATTTTACATCCTTAACAAGTTATATCTACATAGATAAATAAAGCTTATTAAAGTTTAGTACTTGTTAGGATGCATGTACCATGAATATGTAAAATGTAAGTATGAATTAGTATGTACACATTGAATTTTGCTGTAAAAGGGTTATGACAAACCGTAAATATACAGAGAAATAGATATGCAGGATAATTTTGGCCAATAAATAGTATATAAAATCATGGAGTATCAAAAAGCAATCAATATTTCAAATTACTCAATCAATATATTGTTAAATTTAAACAAAATATACAGAAAACCTATTTTACATTTTGTCATAAACAAAATTTAATTGCCTAGGTCATAAGTTTTTAAAAAAATCATATAATATGTATATATGAAAATGCATGTCTGTATCTCTGTTTTAAGTAATAATTTTAAATTACTCAATTGAAACTGATACTCAACTGTGTATGGCTGCTACAAAATGTTTTCTTAAAGCATGGGGTAATACACAACTTATAAGAGAAATATATCTGTAATACTGTAGATAAAGCTTATAAAATCTTTGTGCTTGTCACCAGGAATATGTAAAGTGTAAATATACACAGCGGGTATGTACAATTGGAACTTTGTTTTAAAAAAAAGGCTTAACAAATCAAAGAAAATGAACAGATTTTGTTTTCTTAAATTTGATTATGTATAAACCATGTCAAAAATAACCATTTCAATCTTTTTTATAGTTTTCAGTCCTACAGAAAACAGAGATATAGCGATGAGAGAACAAGTGCCCTTGAAGTTGGCCTTTGCCATAACCATTCACAAATCACAAGGAATGACTCTAGACAAGTAACTATGATAGAGTTTTAATTTTTTTAAACTTTACATTTTCAAACAAAAACCTAAAATTCTTAAACAAACTGAATAAATTATTATAAATTTGATGATGAATTCCAAGGTAAATTCATAATATTGGCTGGCACATGAGACCTCAACTAAGTCAAACATATTTGAAAATGTAGAAAAAACAATTGCATGCAATACAGTAGGACTATTGTTGATTTTAAAAAAAAAATTTTTAATGTTAATAATTAAATTACTTGTTCATTACCGCTAAATGTTTCTCTCTAAGTTTTATGCAATATTCCAACTAAATGTCTTGCAATAGTTCATGCTTCTTTGCTTTTTTCACCATGTGTTTTTTTTAATCTAAATACATTTGTCTTGTAATGTTTTTTGAATCTGTATGTTAATATTGGGTATAAAGATATAAAACATAATTGTGGGTTAATATTTTTATAAACATGACATTCTTTTGTTAACAGGGTTGATGTCAATTGTCAGGGAATGTTTAAACCTGGACAGCTTGGTGTAGCCATGAGTAGGGCCAGGTTTAGCAGTGGACTGAGGGTGACTAACTTTACACCAACAGCATGCATGCCACATCCTAGAGTGATAAAGGATTTTATCAGCACCCCATCTATGGATACTTTAAAAGATATGAGTTGCTGTCAATTACCAATAAGGTAAGAACAAAATCAATAATGCATGATTAAATATAACAGAATTTAGGATCTTAGTACTTTAATAGTTTGTTTACCTGTGGAGGAAGATGAACATGAACGTTTTTTGTTTTTTTTTAAAGCAAAATCATACAGCATAGATCCATCAATAGTTTTCCCTGAATTTCCTTTGTGTGAAATGGTCTTTTGACCTAGAATAATGCTATTAATTGTTTGTTTGTACTGAAGGGCATTTGGGTTGCTGCAAGCTCCATTGTAAGTGGAACGCATTTGATTAAATGTATTTTCTACAACATCTGAATTTATAAACGTTGGTGTCACAAAATTTTTTTTTTTTTCTGGATAATGGTTTTACATAATTGAATGAATCCTATAATACATGAATGGATGTCTTCATGGCATTGGTATGATAACATATTTTTTTTATTAAGTGTGGATTTTTCAACTGAGAACTCCCAATTCTTAAACCACTCATTTACATCTCTTAATTGTATTAGTCTTTCATCCTCCAAAGATGAAATTTTATTTCGACTTTTGAATATTTCAACTAAAGATGATGTGTGTTTTAAAAGTTCAATTGCTGCATCCAGTTCACTCCCTTTTTCTCCTAGGTAAAGTTGGTACTGTAGCATAAGATGCAACATTTCCTTGTTTAGGACTTCTTCTGCTAGATGATTTCTCATTTTGGACTGAGATGATGGAAAAAAATGTTCATTTGTAAGTTTTTGATGTAGTTGAAGGGCATTTGACCTGTCCCAGTGAAAACAATCTATAAACATTTGCCATTGTACAGTTTTATTTGATGGTAAAGTCAATAATCGTGTTGAGCACTTTTGATTTCCACTTTTTAAGAGGTTGTTTCGGATCTTTTTGATTACATGGGAAATATCCATCATAAAAATCATGCTTCCCAGGTTACATGGGTTTGGAGTCATGAAATTTGAGTCCAAGTTATTATATGATAAAAAAGTTCTATTTGATTGGGCTCCATCCATACATACATACAGTACTTCAAACCCATATGCTTGAAGTGTGCTTACAGCTTCCCAAAATAAGGGGTATAGTTCTGGAGCCTGAATCCCATCTGTAATGAAATGAGCAAATGGAAATCTGAAACCACTTGTACCCAAAAAGACCATTTGAAGGGCATGTGTTCCCAAAATCTTCTCTGGGTTGCCTGTTCTTAGAGTGTGGCATGCATTACCCTCAGCACCCATTTCTACTTGGCCACACAGTTCCACAATATCCCCTGTTTTGTTGATTGAATTCAGTCTGAATAGACATTTCATCTATGATGATTCCACCAGACCATCCTTCTGCAACCAGGTCTCTTCTTCTGGCTTCAAGATGCATCCATTGGAATACATCAGGGTCAAAACCAACATTGTTCTTCACTTTGTTTTTATAAAGTATTAATGTTGAGGGGGAAGGTAGTAAGAGCATATCACTATTTCTAAAGTCCTGGTAGGATTGTGGGCTACGCAAAAACCATTTTAAGCATGGAGAAATAAACTCTTGACTCCATCGTCTGCCTTTGGGGTGCTTTCCACAGTTACTGGCCTGATTGAGGAGAACCTGTATCATATCATCATTTGCCCCTGGAAACATTTTGGAAATCATTTCTTTCTTACTTTCAGTATGAGAAGATGCTTTGTCTTGTTCCGGTTCTTCTGTATTACTTATGTTATCATTTTCTTTATTTACAGATTTAGTTTGATAATTGATTTGCATTTTTTGACATTTCCGGCATTTCACATTCAATGAATGCAATGGCACAATTTTGTCACACATGACTGATCTAATCCTTCTCTGAGATTGTGAATTCATAAATTTGGAATTTTCAATAGTGTGATATCTAGATACAACAACATACTTTGAAGATGGTTCTGCTTGACACATTTGAATTAATTTTACAAGTTTACATATGGCTTTTATACTGTCAACATTTAAATCATACGAGTCTGAAATGTGCAATGCACATAGATCAATATTTGTCCCTGTAATGTTCATCATCCATGTACCGTCCTTCATAAATGTGACTTTTTTTATATATTTCACATCCATTTATGTCACAATTGCTGGATGTTTCACATGAAATTAAATTTTCATTTTCCTCTTTTACAAAAAAGTCAGATGGCAGATGGTTTTTTATCTTTTCAAAATTAATCACATTTTGCTGATTGCCAACAATGCTTTCCAAGTGGTTCAATTTAAACCAATAAAAACAGTCTCTGTTGTTTTTCTGGTCTTCACCCGTTTTTTTCGACACATGTGGATATATGGATTCAATATATGTTCCAAACAACCTCTTGCCTAAGCTGATGGTATTGCCAGCCTCTAACATTTCTAGTTTAAATGCTTGGTATAGCACATTCAGGTCGCTGTGGTCACTATCATCTTCAACAATTCTGCTCAATATCCTGAAAAAAAAATTATTTGAAACACACACACAAACACACATACACATACATTCACTGAAACCTATGTTAAGTTGTTTGTCAATAGAAATAAAGTTATTATGAAAGGTTATACATCAAATTCACTGGCTGTTTTTAAATCAGGTTGACAACTTAATGAAGGTGACTGCTTAAACAGGTATATTACAATTGTTATATTTTAATGACAAACAATACAGAGATTGTATAGCATTATCAATTTTATTAGTATACACTGTTTAAACAATGTGTTTATTTTCTATTGTATTATCAGGAGGCCATAGGAATCAAATGAGCAGGATATTGAAGATGTTCCAATGATACCATTTGACATTGATGTTGATGGGCCAAATGAAGAGGAATTTGACACTGAATTTGAAAGAGTAATAAATGAAATAGATTCGGTTGAAAATTTAATTCAAATTCCAGATGACATTAACATTGATCAAATTCTTCAGCAGCTTAAAACAGAGGATGTTTACACACTCTTTCAACAGAATGTAAATAATATAATTTCCAAAGTGGATCCTGTGAAAATGAAAGACTTTTGCAATAGAGAATATTCTTTTCTTAATAGTTTGATTGGAAAAATGAATTTTGATTGTCCTGTAAAGTGTAAGGACCTTGGTGAATTCTACAAATCTATTCACAAACATCAGACCAGTGCTGAATTTTTAATGATTTGTATGAATCTATTTATTAATGAGACATTTACAACTGAGCACAAACATATTTGTTTTAAAATTTCAAATGAAATTAGGAAATATATTTTAGATCAGTGCTCAAAAAAGTATACATCAATATCTAAGCAAATGGCTGCTAGAAGTGTAACAAATTCATCCGTGCCCGAATAAGATATGTTGGTGGGTACTGTATTGCAAAAATCAGAATGAAATATCTGAAGAAAAAAAATACAGTTAGGTACTCAAAAACACCAGATGACCAACAACTTTTTGAAGATAGTGTAATTGCCACAGACATTCTAAACAAGCTGCAAGTTAATGAACAATATATTTTATCCAATAGTAAAGATCCAGATTCCTTATGTGATATTCATCAAAAACAGTACATTAAAGATTAAATATTTCAGATGAATTGTTTGATTTCTTTTTAAACCTGTCTCGTGTCTCTTTAACTTATATGACAACAGAAAAGTTCAATCAACATGGGAAAGACTTTTTTGAAAATTCTAAAAGAAACATTTGTGAAAACACAGACCTGATAAATCAATTTTCAAGTGTTGTGAAAAACAATTTTGAAGATTCTCCTACTTTGGAATGTGTCAATGACACAGTTGTGAATGCTATTTTTAACAAAATTGTAAAACTATATTTGATGGTACTATTATCCCAGTTTAGAAAAGATTTGTTGGACACGTACCATATTGAAAAAAAAATGGCTCATAGAAAACAGATCAGAGTTAAAGACAGACCAAAATCAAAAGAGAAAGAACCGGGACCAGAGAAAAAAAAAAGAAAACTAGGAACTTCTCAGAATAAAACTGTAGACGATGAAACCCCCAACCCAGAAAAAACAATAAATACAGATAGTGAAGGCTTTAAGGCCAGCAGCTCTTCATCTATAGAAAATAGAGACTCAAATTCATTGATGGACAATGAACAAGAAAATGATGAAGACAATGACTTATGTCAAAGGTGTTTCACTAAAGACAAAGACACAGAGTGGATCCTGTGTGACAGCTGTTCCAAATGGTTTCACCGGTCATGTGCGGGGTTAAAACACCATTTACGTTGGAAAAAATTTCAAAGGAATGGGGCTGTTTTTAATTGTCATGAATGTATATAAATTTTATATTTTTTGTGTTTTGTTACAAACCTTCTTTCTTTGTTCAAATTATCAAATAAGGGGGGGGGGGGGACACCATATGTTTAGCAAAAAAGTCAAGAATCTTTTTGTTTTATTTTTTCTTGTTTCAATCTTTAATGATTGTTGTGTTTCTGCATGCATCTGTATGTAACTAGGAACTATATAAACCTATAATTTTTCATCTCTATCATTTACTTTAATGATGAAATTGTGAATATACAGATAATATTTTAAACATTATTGGAGGCATTGATATCATTCTTTACACATGAAAAAGGTGAAATATTTCCAAGAACAATAACTTTCTTGTTTACTCTTTTATTGTTTATCTATTCAATTTATATCTGTCTGTCCCAAAGTAATGAAGTATTGAGAGGATGAATACTTTGAACTACTATACCTTATTTATTTTTTTGATCTTAACAGAGTCAAGAAATTTTGATTAATCTTCAAAATTCAACACCTACTCAAAAATCATTTTTATGTTCAAATTCAATTTATTTCAATATGTTTGTTTTCCAGACTTTGTTAAATTTGAATGCTCTGCTTAAGCATGGTTGAGAGAACCCATTTTATTTTTGAAGACCAGTAGTGATGTACATGTATTGACATCCTACACAGAGGTTTCTAATTGGCTTAGCCATGTGGAAATTTCTATATAATCAGACTGATATCAAAAATATGCCAGTTTTCTTCAGCAGGCACACATGCATATGAACTAAGGTTCTTCAGATTGCCCATCACTTTATTAGGGCTGTAACACTGAGAGTCACAACAAGATACCTTTGGAGTATTTCTTCATAGATATCCTAGATCTATTGGCCGGTCATTCTTTTGCCTGGAGGAGAAGGGTTTAAGTCAATGCTACAATTCTGTGTATAAATTGTCTACTGTACTGCCTTACCTTACCCCATACATAATTATGCTGTAACCAGGTGATATTTGTTAAGTGAAAATGTGGTTTGGATTATTGTTTTAAATTGTGACTAGAGGTCATTGTTCCTGTAAGAAGATTATTTAAATGTTGCATGTGGATTTAATGGAGGGAAACATTTCAGATGTTATCCAGCAGAAAACTGCAAATGTGCCCCCCCCCCCCCCTTCCGACTATTTCAAGGAGGGGTTGTGTTAAGTGTTACCATTGTATCTACTAATGTTGACTTAATAGAATTTGTGCATCACCTCTTTCTAATTTATTTTTCATAATATATATTTGAATGAAATTGACTGTGTTGAAAACTGAAATACAATGATTTCATAATTCAAGTTAACTATTAAAAATTCTTAAAATGACAAAATTCTGTTTTTATTTGCTGCCTCAGTTAATTTATTAATAATCCCTTAATTTAAACAATCAATATTCCTCTTGGAACTGGTTCTCCAATTAAAATGCTATTCCTTAAACAGTTACCAAGCTATACACCCAATGTGTGAATAATTGGTGTTTGCTATAATATTTTTCTGGGAAACAAACCAGACACCTTCATCCTCACCAACAGTCATCAGGACAATTCATGTTCCTAGGAAACAAATTATAAAATGTTAAAAAATTCTCTTCACAGATGAAGATGTCCAACCTCATTTAATGTTTCAAAATGCACCTCCACATGCTTTCATTGTCATTACCAGCAAAACAATTTCTATACCACTGTCAACTGTCTCAAGAGCAGCTAAGTTTTCTAGCCAATTATCAGGAGGTTGCAGGTTCAAATCAACGTTAATGTATGAAAGCCAGAACAGTAAGTGCTATTTCAGCATGAACAGACCAAATTTGTTAAAAAGGCAGCTGAAACACAGACACAAAAACACATTACAGACAAGACTAGGACATATGGATTATGAGCTTCTTATTTAAGTGAAGCCTAAAACCAAAGTAGACGGTTTAGGGACATGGTGTTATTTGTTGAATGAAAAATTTCATTACCAGGTGGCAAGCTGCATTTTTTTAATTTTATTTAGGTCTTGAAAACATAGGATAGGGTTTGGCTGTATGTCTTTCTTTTTATTTAATGTCTTAATGTATAAAAACATTTACTGTACACGTATACTGTCAGCGTGTAACACGTACAGCTGATTTTTGTTTACATTTTACTGGTTCTCGTTTTAGCGCTTAGGCTCAGATTGAAATGGGAACCACTTACCTTCTTTTTTGAAGAGCACTTCCAGGTCATCAAAATTAAAAAAATCATGGCGCCTGTAGTTTGTTGATCGCTGCAGTCCAAAGGAATGCTAAACAATCACGACTCTACTGTTGACCGATGAACGTATAAACAGTCTAGATCAATTACAAGTATGTTTTTATTGGATTTTCTCCAGGGTGCTTCATGTTTATGCCCAGCAGAACGGATTTATTCTGCAAAACGCTACTGATTTTATGTACATGTATGTCGGTCACATCTTGGCGACCTGACGAGTGCTGATGTTTAAATTCCCAGAAGAGACGTTTGGAGACGATTGTGCATATATTTATGTGATGGTCTGTTAGAAAAAAGATTTAGGATTAGTATGAAGACGAGATTGGTGAATGTGTGTGATTTGTGGGTCCGTTTTCGAAGATAGAGTGACAGCACCCTAGGTTTTGGCAAACCAGAGTTGCATACCTTTACATACATATACGATATAAAAAAATTTTTGGGGGGAGCGCAACTTGAACCTTTGTTCTCATCTTTGGAATGACACCCTTATGTAGTATGTGTATATGTATGAAGTATGAAATAATAAAGTTATTGTCAAATTAGTTGGGTTTTTTTCCCTCTCTCTCACTTCCTTCTCAGTTTTTCACTATTTGTATGTATGTATGTATGTTTGTATGTATGAGTGAATATCTGTACAACCTTAAGCACGGTGCCCAAGTGGTAAGAGTGTCCGCCTCGGGAGCGGGAGGTCGTGGGTTCGATCCCCGGCAGTGACATACCAAAGTCGGAAAAAATGGTACTGACAGTACTGTTATAGCTGCCTTGCTTGGCGCTCATTATATAAGGGTAGTTGCAGGACTGGTTGGCCTGGTGTCAGGATAATGTGACTGGATGTGGTATCATGGCACATGTCTACGGCGTGATACTGCAGTGTGGCAGCACTATATCTGACTCAAGTAGACATCGTCTCCAAATGACTGAAATACTGTCGGTGGGACGTTAAACCCAACAAACAAACAAACAGTCTTAAGCAGTGATGTCACAATACAACACTTAATATATTCTTATGAAATAAGTCGCGACTCATTTACCTTTTACATAGCTTGGGAAACAAATTTATAACGATTCATGGGCGGGACCAGTACTTTACATGAAGGAGTAATTTTTAGCATTATGCATTTATAATTTTGCTTGTTGCTTAAAATGAACAAATATTTACATTTTAATCTCTTCTTTATTCTCTGGTATTAAATCATTTAAGTGATCCTGTTTAGTTGAAAAATATTGATCTTCATTGTTTACCAAAGAGATACAGGATCCTAAATACACTACATAATCCTGATCAGGATGCAAGATTTTATTTTGTTAAATAAACTACCTCCTAGCAATCCTAAACTCGATTATTCACTAGCGTTTACTGTTCAAACTCCGTCGCAATAGTTACCTCCCCTTACAGTTGTCGATAACCACTGCCACCACAAGTAGATTAGGCTGATATAGGCCGGATTTACTTTTTTCACTTTTGACTTTAGTTTTGAATAATCATGTTGGTTTCGTTATATTCCACGAAAATAGCATTCTTGATTATGAGAAAAGTAAAAAATAAAATCAAAAATTGCAAATTAACACTAAACATCTTATAATAATTTAATCACAATTTGTAAGCAGCGTATACACACTACAACAACGGCATTTAGATTAAATGTTTAATCTCTTTTTATTTCTTCAAAGTCTGTGAAACAAGTTCTCAAACAACGATAACATTAAATTTTCTTACCTTCAATATATTTCATGAAAACCGAATATCCCTCAAAAGCTCACATATAAATTCCTTTAAAACATGCCTTGGCAACAAAGCGGTGCGATTCACTGCCCTACTGGATTGTTTTTGACGTATCTGTACACACCGCGTATAAACCATGTATTGATTCAATTGGATGATTACACGGACCTGGAGCGCCGGAGCGATGCTTGTCCTGTATTGACTAAGTACTTAAAATGACCTATCGGCCAGTCAGAGTGATACTGGTGCTTTTAGAAATCCGTGTTTATGTACAACGTTTGAATCGGGCTACACACTTTGTATCCCTTATCATCAAACTTTCGATAAAGGTACACGCGAAAAGTCCTGCCCTATTTTTGATGATATATTTGTAAGATAAAGAGGTGCATATGGTTTCAGTGCTCAGGTGGTTAGATCGTCCATCCGTTTCGTACCTTAAAGCAAAAGTTGATATTTATACTGGTCTCAATTTATTCATTTGAAAGATGCGCTTACTACGATATACCGAGTACACGGCCGTTCTACACATACAACTAACATTTGAAGGCTAGTCACTGTTTTTAATAAAATCATGTAAACTACAATTTTGTGTGGATGCTACACATACATAATAAATGACAGTTTAACGCACCATAACATCTGTACAAAGTTGTGAGAGACATTAAGAACATATTTTATCTATCACGTGAAAAGGAGGAACTGAAATATGATCATTACAATACGTCGGTACATGTACAGTCAGGCCCGGGTTCATCAGGGGCGCGGGGGGGGGGGGGGGGCAGCTGGCCTGGTCATACATTTTTTCTATGCTACAAAATCCCTTGCTTAATGTTTGTCAAGAGGAAATCCCCATCGTGGGCCCCCATACTTACCAGCCAGACTTCCTTGTCCTCCTATGCTGTTAGTGTGTAGGTAATCCGAACCGTCAGACGTCCATGACTGTGTGATAATCATGACTTGACATAACTATTTGAGTTAACCGTCGCTTCGACAGTATTTCAGTCATATAGCGACGTCCAGCGACTTACAGGTGGAGGAAGACCCCGAATGCACGGAGGCATCTGGGTAGAACCACCGACCTACCGCAAGCCAGCTGGAAGGCTTCCTCACATGAAAATCCGAATGACCCTGTCGGGATTCAAACCCACGCGGTGAGGGCCTGAGTGAGTGTTAAAGTCAGCGACTTCACCCTCTCGGCCACGGAGGCCCAGTGATAATCATGTGTTTTGGCTACTGCGTTAGCAAATTAAGAGACACGTTCACTGATCGAGAGAAATGTACATAAGACGATAATCTTTTGTTATCGTGACTTGTGTTTTAAAACATAAAATTAAAGAAATACATATTATATAACTATATTCAATATGAACAATAATGTAAGTGTATTAATCAATCAATCACGTGAAAAAAGATGGATATTTAGTAAAGTACCGTAAAAAAAAAAACAGATTTTTCTTCAATCTGATTATAAATATGTATGAAATATCTATGTGAAACATTTTTTATATATTGTACAATAATGCATATCAGCTATGCAAAAAAAAATCAAATATTTGTATTATAATGAAGCCGATACATGGTAAGACTGAAGAGGCTGTATAAAAATAGTATAACATGATCTATGCAATCGTTTCTTGTACCATGAACAAATAGTCAAATATATACCATGATAATATTATATGCAAGTGAGTTATTGGAAACAATTTTATGAGTTGATATTCCATCATGTAAAATTACATAATAATAATATAATGCTTCAAGACTCCAAAATCAAGACTCCAAAGTCTTTTGTATCAGTTAAACTATAAACTAGTCCAGACAGTTGCATTATAAGAAATGGCGTAAACAAGGTAGCTATAGAATTAGCCGTTAAAAACAGATGAACATTAAAATGTAATTCATTTTCACTAGAGCCCGAAAGAATTAATGTCGGAAAAAAAAAAAAACAAAAAAAAAACACAAACTTAATCTCAACGAAATTTTTAATTCACTTATCTCCACATGTATAAAATTTTACATCTTGAATTAAAAGCTGGCCAAGATTGATGATTTGTCAGGTATGAAAATTTGCCGATTTTGTTCTTGAAAAAGTTGAAAAGGTAATGCTTTTTCTTTTGGTTATAAGCTTAAAAAAAAGGAAAAGGTATTCTGCAGAGAAGATGCATACCCTTTCGATAGCCATGTAAATTAACTTAATCACAAATGGTTTGTGTTTCTAAATGTCATCAGCTTTACTGTTTTTAAATAACCGGATCTAGAATTTTTCAACGGGGGGGGGGGGGGGGGGGGGCACAAAATCTGATTCTAATGTCGGTACTAGGGTGGTCCGGGGGCATGCTCCCCCGGAAAAAAACAAAAAACCATGTTTCTAATGTAATGGAGATGCATTCTGAAGGGTATCTGGGGAGGAAAATTTGAGTGGTTTTTTTTTTTAAGGTAGTGACACACATCCATAAATAGGTAAAAATACTATCAGTGCCTTGAATTTTGTAGTTGTGGGTCCGAATCCCAATAGCTGTCAAACTTTTTCTTTCTATTCTACTTGTGGTCATTATATCTGCATGGGTCAAAATTGGAGGTTTAAAAAAAACACATACGAAAATCTTGATTTAAGCATTTTTCATATAGTTTTATATAGAATAAGAAGTCATCTGGCTATCTGAAAATCAGGAAAATTCCTGAAAACTTTTACCCATATATCTGTATCTCTCGGATCAGGTTTAGAAAAAAAAATTGTAATTTGTATAGGTATTTATTGGATAAATTATGAAAAATTTAATAACAAATATGGTACCTGGTATATTGAAGGACTAAAACAAAATCAAAACCACTCGGTAAAAGTCTTTACTTTGTCAAGATCAACCAAAATAGATCTACTTCATAGAAAATTCGGATATACTTTGAAATATGTCTTTCAGTTATGAAGAGTTAAGCGATAAAGGGCGTATTTTGAATATCAAAAAAAAATAGAAGAAGAAAAGAAAAAAATAGATCGGTGTGTAAAATGGGTTTGGTATAGTAAGATTATATTACATGTTTCAGTATTTTTAGTTGAAACAACAAGAGCTTGTTTGCCGAATGCCATTATTTGTTTATTATCAATAATCAGAAGCAAAATATTTTTCGTAATATTTATTTTTTTTCTTATAAAAATGATACCTTTAGATATATAAATGAAACGGGACAGTAAATTTTGTTTAGATTTTGCATTGAGGTGTACGTATCTAGGCATTCAACACAATATATATATATATATATATATATATATATATATATATATATATATATATATATATATATATATAATTTCTTAAAATTATTAACGGGAGGTTAGGCAACCATGCTGGTATTGGGAATTATACAGCTAAATAAATAAAAAAAAATAGCAAATAACAAATCGATCATGCTATAATGTACATTTATTCAGTTAAGATTTATGAGTATATTAAACCGAAAACCTGTCATATTGGTTAAATATACTCATATTTTGACGTATGCGGAAGGCCGTAATTAATGTTGTGATAACTTGTGGTCCAATCCATCTGCTATATTCATACTTAATTTGTCTTTGTCGCTTATATAAATATTGTACGATCAATAATACCGGTTATAATAATTATAATAATAAACTTCGGGTTCCTTGGTATTTACTCGTTTTCGCCCTATGCACCAATACACTTGGCATAGGCACAGAAATCTCATGCAAGATATCACAGATAGGGTAGTAGAGCGACTGTTAATTGGTGAGAATAAAGGTGATTTGCATTGAAGCCACAAACAAAACCATGGTGAAAAACTGCAAAAAATTGTAAATGAAAATATTAGTTTAGATGACGGGGAGATTAATATATCAAAAATATCATATAAACTATCTGATCAAACAAAACACGTAAAACCAGGTCAAAAAAAAATAAAAAAGAAAATTAGATAAACGAATTTTGAATATACAAAAGCTGTTATTATATATCGGTCAGTTCAATCAACACCTGACTGAAACGCTATTATAAATAAAAGGTATTTACACAGACTGGCTAAACGCAGGACGCGCTAAAATGTATCAAAACAATGTAATAAAATAAATAATTTGGCAAAATATAATCCAAGGAAACTAAAAGGATAGTATGGTAGGCGATTTATGATCATTTAAAAAAAATGTTGGTGGATTTTTTTTTCAAGATTACACTGTTGAGGAGGATTAAGATATAAGTCATCCACATTATCTGATACCTTTTTTCAGATTTAGATATTACGGTAAATGAAACTGATAACGCCATAAAATCATTGAAAGGGGAAAAATTGGCATATCCTGACCTATTTAGAGCCTGTAAAGACGAGTTAGTACCTATGTTGTGCAGTTGTATATGTAGTCAAGTCATATTAAAACTGGCCGCTAAAAACAGGTTGACCGCTTGATACAGGTGACCGCTAATACAGGTTTAGCTGATTTTATATGAATTATATGAATATGCATGTCCCAACAATAGCAATTTATAAGAAGCTGATTCATTTAGAATTCCTAAAGGAGTAAGACAATAATCTATAATTTAAAAATAAATCACCTCAGTCATTAATGTATACATCATATTGAATGAAAGCCAGTAATGGGTATTTAAATAACACCAGAAGTACTAACGTAAAACAAATGCTGTGACTCGGAATTGCCTGTTTATGGGATAATAATGTTGCAGCAATACAAATTAATTTTGTAGTAAATCGCTTAGTTGATCAATTTAAATTCTTCTTCTATCTATGAATCCTATATATGATTTAAAAGAAATTGTAAAGCTGAAGCATACTTGAATAATAATAAAAAAATATAGAAGTTCCATATCTTGATTTTGCTGTTCGCAATCACAAATTAGCTACATAGGAGGGGTGACATAGATATGTTGAAAGAAGTCGAAGGTTATGTGTTAATTGTAATATGTAAGTTAAAGCATCGGATCATTATTTTTATTGGTTTCTCAATATTATACCGAATTTTAAAATTTATAAATAAAGATGTAAAATACAAAATACAAACAAGAGACTTATTATTAATCTTTCAAAATAAGTATGTTTTGCTCTGGAAAAAAAAACGGGGAAAAACGTGACAAAATGAAAGTTATGCTCACTTTTCAAGTAGAATTAAACAACTTGACGCTCATATGTTTGTGAAATACTGAATTACATATCATTTTGTTATAAAGGATAATGTCCATGTATTGCAATAAGCTATAATTTTATTTCAATGGCGATGCGCCTGAACGCTCTTTTATTTGTAATTCCATTTTTTTCTGCCATGCCAGGAGTCGATTTTCACAGTTGACATTGATGGGAGTAGATTTTTGTGGACATTGAATTTTGATAAAACAACTATACATTTATCAAAGAAAGTGTGATTCAGTCCGAAAACTACATTAATATTTCGTGAATACGAAGCATAGATTTCAGCTAGTTATCACCTAAATAAACGATAGTGAGTAAACCTATTCCCTAAGTATAGGCATTTTTTGTCCAATGAAAATCGTTCAAATATTCATTTGGTCTAATGCTAAAATAGGTCAAAAGTGAGATCGAAAAATATTGCAACGAAACGTTGAAACTTAGTTAACCCTTTCCCTCATATAGACTCATTTTGACGCACTCATTAGGTACCACATAAAGCCTGATCTGCAGAAAACCACAGTTAAACCTTACCAAATTTAATTATAAAGTCCTCATTTCCAGACCACTGAGGAGCAGCGAACAGCATAAAACCTGATCATCCTGCGAGTTACACGCAGGCTAATCTGGTTTTATGCTGTTCGCATAGGTCTTTTCATGGTGTTCTCTATGAGGGAAAGGGTTAAGATAAATGTCTGGGAGTCAAGCTGACGGAGGCGGTGGTAGTAATATTGTTCTCGTTCTGCTGCTGCTACTGCTGCTGCATATAACATCATATAACGATTTCCTCTTTACTACATTCTTAGTTCATTCTATCTTCAATATTTTCAGTTACCACAATTTGAAATGATTTTCGTCGATATTTTTTGTATGCGTGGATAATTCAGCAGGTTTTGAAGAAGAGTAAACCCCGTCATATATACAGTCAAACCTGTCTTAAGCGGTCGGTGAAGGCAACAAGAGAGTGTGACCGCATAACAGAGGTGGTCGCTAAAAGAAGGTTAAACATATAACAAAGTGCTAGTAGTATTAAAACAGACAATTAAAATGCATATTGATCGCTTAATACAGGTGGCCGCTAATGCGGGTTTAAATGTTGCTGTTTTTGTTTGTTTTTTTGTTCAACGTCCTTTGAGGATTGAATTGATTCACAGCTTTTTCCATGTAAATTGATAAATGTATTTGCTTCGGTGCTTCTGGGGAGGATTCGTCAGCCATGCAGAAAGACTATCTTGCCTTTGTTAATTTTATGGAAATCGATAAACATGTAAAATTCATAGCTTCGCGCAGATGTGAAACTTCGATTGGTTAAGTCGAGTCAAAATATTTTATTGGCAAATACAAATCATGTACATCGCCAAAACCAATCAATATTTCAAAATATTAATATCATTTTATATCACTTTTCATAAATGTCTGAAATATATATATATATTCTTAAAAATGCGTAGAACAGATCAAGGATAGGCTAAAAATATAAATATGGTAAAAGAAAAATATGCAACTGAGTAAATTCAGAAAAGTAAACAAGTTAGCAAAACTGAAAAAGCTTTGGAAAAAAAGATAATATATACTTTATAACTGAATGCATACAGAAAATTAATTTTGCAAATGCTGAGAGGAAATATATATATATAAGAGTTTAAAACCTGAGTATCAAATGACTTACAATTAGGCCACTCGATATCATTTAAGCTGTTGATATTTTTGTATGGCCCGTCTTCCCAATGGGAGAATTTCCTAATACCTTGCTCATGGGACTGAAAGCATGTTAAAATAAGACTTATTCGGTGGCAGGTGTGTAATTTAGAACGGGAGGCTCGACACAATCTGTAACTCTGACTTGTCACCCATCTAAAGTAACACTGTAGAAGTACAAACAGATTCAAACATGTGCGCTAATCGATTGTGGCTTTGGCACATCAATACAAACGTACCCGTCCAACTGTGAATCGCGTCTTTGATTGCCATAATCAATAAAGCCGCTTTGAAAATAGCCGTATGAAATCTATCAGTTTAAACGTTCGTTTTGTCATCAGATAAGGCTGGGTTGCCGTTTAACTCCATGCTCTGCGTTTTTGCTGATTGCCGGTACTGGTTGTGGCATTATTTCCTTCTAATATCCCGAAGGGCGCCGTGGTCCAGTGGTAACATATCCGATTAAGGATCCGAAGGTTGTGGGTTCGAACCTCGTTGGAGGCAAGAATTATTCATGACCTTCCCAGGCGCAATGTACTGGTCCAACCCAGGAACCGTCGAGAAGGATTAATATAAGTTGTAAGAACTTGTTTCCCAATCGACGTAAAATAAATAAGTTTAAACTAAACTAATATCCCGAAAAAAATAGAAGATTGCATCCCTCACTGAGTGACAGGTCATCAGTTACCAACTTGATTGTTTCTTATTTAAGTTTATTTATTCTTCACATGTGTGAAGTTTTATTACCTTTTTATGTATGAATAATTTTAATGTCATATGAATTGCTTATGAATGTAAGGAATATATTCTCGTCCTGATCATTTCTTGAATTTTTAGCTCGGCTCAATTTCAGATATTTAAGAGCCCATGTCGTTTAGCCTGGCCGTTATATCGCTCATCATCGTCTCGGTCTTATCATTATACAGTCTTGTTTACATAGTATGGTTGTCTATTTGTCAACATTTGCGATCTTCCATTTAAGGCACAATACACATAATGCAGATATTGAAATACGTGGGGTAAACAAAAGACTCGGGTGACTGTCCCATCTGATTATTCGTGTTCATGCTAAATTACAGGTGTGGTACACCAAGTATGTGTTGCCCGATCCTGTGTAATCAATATCCATTATATTCAATTCAGAGGTTACAAACAAATAAAAAAAAGGTTTGGGACTTGTTTCTATAGTGTCTACCAAAATATTCTACTTCATAATAATTCTGATTTTAAATGGCTACGTCAAATAAAATATATCCTATGTCAAATAGGTGTCCTGATGTATTAATTAATCAATCCAGTTTTACAGTTTATTTATTCACTCAGCACAAAGTACATGTGACATGAGGTATAAACAATAAATAATAAATATATGTTGACCAAGCTGTGTGTTTTACATAGACAATGAATTTCTTCAAAAGAAAAAAATAATAATAATACAATGTACTATTACAGAGAGAAGAAAACAAGTATTTTATGAAATATGTTATGAACATAGTTAGTTGCCAGGTGGGTTTTTAAAGTGTTTCATTAAAATATTGATGAATTTACAAAGTTTTGATAAAATAGCCTCATCATTCTCATTCATTAACGACTTAAAAGAAATACAATTTATATTTTTTAGATATTTTTCTGGAATAAGTTTCTTTCTAGTTTGGTTAAAATATGTGCATTTAAATAAATAGTGAAATTCGTCCCCTATTTCTCTAGAATTACAAATATTACATATTCGCTCATTTTGAGGTATATCGGTCCCTAAGTTTTTCTATAGGAAAAGATGATTACACATTCTAAATTTAATAAAGCAATTCAGGTAATATGGTGGGAGTAAATCCAAGTAATTTTCAAGTTTGTGTTCTGTTTTGTATATACGGTAGTTAATACATTTTGAACAGTCAAATATGCTGCTATGCCAGTTTTGCATAAATTGATCTTTTAAGCATTCTTCTATTTTGCTCAGTAGTATTTCCCTAGATCCATCGAAATTCTGATCATCCCAAATAAAACTTAATCCACATTCATCAAAAATAGATTTTACAAAGTTTAACCAATCATATGTTTTATCATTATAAACTGAATCCCTAAAATTGAATTTGTATAGTAAATGTGATAATTTATTTGTGTTTGTTATAATATTTAACCAAAATCCAATAATTCTTTTTTTAATCGCAATCTGTAAAGGAAATCTACCGAGTTCTCCATAAATCATTATATGTGGTGTACTACGTTTAACATTCAAAATCCAATATCAACGTGAAAACTATTCATTACATCGTTACACACTAGTTGATCAGTTTAAACAAACATGGCATCCTCAACTTACAACGTCAAATAAAGGTATCGCATATTTAAGCACGACAGATAAACACTGCCTGGAAATTTATTTTAAACATAATTTAAGGGCGTATGTGACAGTTTGCTACATTTGCTATATAGACAAAGAAGGAAAATTTAAACTGTTCAATATATTTTTTTTTTGCATGATTATAGAGATCATAAAAGAAACATTTTTATGAAAAAATGGGGGTAACCGTCCTACGTTTTGAGTTCTCTGCCCCTGGATGTGATATTTTAGCAATTTTAGGCCATCTTCAAGGGTGTGACTCCCTTAAAGTTACATAATATATTTTGAAACTCGAAGGTAATGGCTCTAGGCATTGAGCGATATAATAATACATGTACTAATGTATTGCTTTGTCATTTTTTTTTACTTTAGCCAATATCTGTGCAAAGTCATGTAATTTAGCAAAAAAAAAAAAAAAAAAAAAAAAAAAAAAAAAAAAAAAACAATATCCGTGTTTCATATATGGTGCTGCCTACATTTTTTATGCAGCACATTGTAAAGATAGCTTGCGAATTCAAATCCAGCTAGAGAAATTAGTAATATTAAAATTTCATTTCAATATATCTGTATTCCTGGGCACAATGAAGTATACATTTTTGTGCTCTATTTTAAAACAACAACAACAATTTTATTGTTTATATTCTTATTAGATTTAAAATACGTTGATTAAACCATTCTTGTGCATTTGTTACTTCAAATTTTTTGTTGTTGTTGTTGTTTGTTTGTTTTTGTTTTGTTTTGTTTATTATTTTTCATTTAAATACATACTCGTGTAATGCTTAACAATTGTAGGAGAGAAAGTGAGGCAATGTGTTTACGTAAATCCCCCCCCCCCCCCCTCATCTTCCAAGAATAGAGAAGAATAGTTCACAGTGAGGATCCCCAATAAACCAGCACCAGCTAGTGGAGTCTGTATTTTCTCGCTTCCATGGTAACATTGGCACATTGCCAATACATTGTATATGCATAGCATTTTAAACCACCCATGAAAAAATCAATCATTTTGCATTGTTACTTATTTATTTCTTATCTACACACACACACATGTACAATTAAAGGTCCGTGTGTCGCAGCACGGCAGCATGTATAATATAGTGAAATTTAAACCTTATAAGACCACATTATATGACAGTACTGGAATGATTTTCCACAAAATAAATACTACTTATTGTGCTGAATATCTACAAGTGCTGGACAGTGAACACCAAGTAAAGTGTTTACAAAGGCGGTCGGTGATAAACCGATCAAGCATTTCGACGTTTCTTGACCAAACACGTTGCACGCTCGACATGAAATCGCACTCTCTTACACATCGGCTAACATTACCATTCACCAATCTCCACGCAGTTATCTCCCCTTCATTCTTCAGCATACTGTACAGATAAGGGGAAGTAACCGCTGCGGGCAGTTTGTACATTCACCTCTGTGGTGGTTCCAAATTTCCGACAACAGTGACGTCACTCAGACCGTTGTTGTCATTTTGAAACTCACGTGATTTAGTCACATGATCATAACATACTAAATGGCGACACAAACACCTGTCAAAATTTTAGACATATCGTACGGTACTCTATTCTGACACATCATTATTCAGACGCCTTTTTTTGTTTTGACCTCGATTTTTATTAAATGGATTCCGTGTGACATCATTCTTACAAGTTTTGTTTGTCAACATCCCTTTTAGCGTTAGAAAGCCAAAATGTGGCGAGTTATTGATGCAGGGCTATTATTTGGTGTAGTTTATACAACACACCTGCAAAACCTCCTTTTCAATAAGTACTTTTTCTCATCTGGCATATTTTCAGTGAAACAATGAAATAGAAAAAATATATGCAACCAACATTCCCTCGTACATTATTTCTGACACGAAAATACAATTTTTAAAAGCATGCTACAATGATTAAATGAAAACCCAATCAGATGCGTCGTTTCATTGTACTCTCAAGTCAGCCTCACTGAATTATACAGACATGACCACTAGCGATTTTGCGTTGAAAAAACGATGCCAGCCACTTGAAAACAATGTAAGACTATGAATAAATTACTTAGCTTTACCATACAAAGGAAAATTATATTTTTTGTTTATGTTAAATTAAAAAAGACCACGATTTTTTCTTAGGTGCGTCAGAACTGTGTACTCGAGGATAGATTGTTTTGTTTTCTGTGTTGCCAGAATAAGACCAATTAACCTACATGGACGCAAAGCTCAACAAGATTCCTTTATCGAGAAATTAAGGTTGGTTGCTGGAATTCTTAATGCAGATTCCCCTGCAGTTTGAAGGAACTGTTACAAAAAAAAATGAACAAGCTTACGATTTCATTGTGCAATGTTCTTCAAATAAATATGTAAGTGACAGTGGTTATTGTGTAAGAGTCAAGCGAGGTGTCGCTTCACCAACAACACCAAAAACAGTGAATGTCACACGTAATGTACAAGTGAACAGGTCACGGAAGCAGTTAAAACTACAGTTCCATGATGAAGTCCCAAATCAAGTTTTTACTTCACCAGTTTCGATAAGGCCTACCCAAGTTACCATGTCAGAATCTCAGTCCAAGTCCTCAACATGCACTGTAGATCATGTTTATAGTAAACCTCCACAAGAAAAGAAGTCAAATCATGAGAGTCCTCTTATTTCGGATTTAAAGAGATGTTAAAAGAGGCTCCGTCTGGTGAAGAATCTGTGGCTGTTCAGTTACAAGAACTTCGGGCACAATCCTCGTCCCTTACATCAAGAACTGCCAGCTTTTGTTCAGTATTATATAAATACAGGGATATAAGCAGGCTTGAGGAAAATGCAGATCATTTCATTAATGAGATAATTGAAGAGATGAAGGAAAGGTAATGCATATTTCATTGTTAAATTTTGTTTCCACTTTTGATAAATAGGTCGGTGGTTCTACCTGGGTATCTCTGTGTACTCGGGGTCTTCCTCCATCGGTAATTAGCAGGACGTCGCTATATGATTGAAATACTATCGCAGCGACGGTAAAAACCCAATGCAACAACAGCTTTTAATAAATGATGTTACACTTATATTTTTTAAGGATGGCTGAGTCATTCACACATCACATAGTAATCAGCCAAATTTTATTAAAAAAAAATCACCTAAATGATTTAATCTGGTTTGAACCCAAACTGTAGACAGTTTTGTACATATTTATCGTTTTACTTAAGTTTTCTTAAAACAAAAACAGCCATACATTTATACTTAACAAACTGATTTTAAACAGTTTTGCTTGATAAATCAATTCATTTCAGGGTGCCTCTTCTCCTCAAAGTTATGCTATATGTAGCTACACCTGCCAGTGAGAATATGAAGCCTTCTATTCTTCCTGTCATTACCTCAGCTTATAGTATTCTGATGAAGCACAAATATGATAACCTTTCAGCTTGTCACAGAAATAACGACCATCATTGCTATCAAGGGCAGCCTTGATGAAAGGGTAATTACATCATTAACATCACATGATATTCTTGAAAAGTTTTTTGAATGTTCAAAAGTTTAAGCATTTTAGCTGTATGTTGCCTTTAACCCTTTCCCTCATAGAGGACACCATGAAAAGACCTATGCGAACAGCATAAAACCAGATCAGCCTGCGAGTAACTCGCAGGCTGATCAGGTTTTATGCTGTTCACTGCTCCTCAGTGGTCTGGAAATGAGGATTTTGTTATTAAATTTGCTAAGGTTTAACTGTAGTTTTCTGCATATCAGGCTTTATGTGGTACCTATTGAGTGCGTCAAAATGAGTCTATATGAGGGAAAGGGTTAACCCATTAGCTACCTATGCACATGCTATGGTGCTTGTAACATAGTGCTAGGGTAGAAGTTTTAACATCACCGTATTGGGTTGAGGAAGTCTCCGTACTAAGTTGTGTTTTATTCATTCATAGCAATATTTTGCTTAATTGCTTACTGGGACTTCCTCCCAACCATCATTCCATCTCCCATTCCATAAATCATGCTTTTGCATTATCAACAGAAATGGTTGGTTAACAAGGCAACCTTAGTGTGTAGGGACCTTGGGGCTCACCATAGCTGCTGAAGGCATACATGTATAAATAATAACACTTTCATACATTTCATTTTCATATTTTTTTGTTCATTTTATCACATGTTATTTAACATGTTAATTGTTCTTTCAAATGTGTTATTACCATGTAATATTTTCTAACCTTTCTTGTTAATTAATGTAAAAATATCTAAAATTCAGCAAGAATTATCTTATTAAGTTTACCTGATGGCTGTTTAATAAAAACTAATTCAAGATTTGTTTTAATATTTTTATATGAAATAAAATAAAATTCAAAATGTTACTTGGCATGTATTTACTTGATCTGTTATTTGCCATTTCAGTTTTGTTACATTTACTACTTTCTTGTTTTTGTGAATGGAGCAAGAAATGCAGTCGCTATTCAAGGTAAAGTATTCAAAGTTCATTTCTGTTACAATTGTTTTGTCATTGAATATGTGGCAATTTTTTCCTTTTATTTAGAACATCCTCAAAGATTGATTTGTTTGCAGTGGTTAGACTAAGTGACTTAAATCAATGTCAGTAGAAATTACTGGAACTGCATTTTGCATTGCATTTAATTTCAGTAAGTAAAAAGTACATTACAAGAGAAAAAGTCATATGTAATGATACAGGAATACCCCTGAATATGAATAATTTATGAGATTTTATTTAGAGCTCAACCAGGTAAGTTCAATATCTATACATGTCATTCCTCCTATTCTTTAATTACCATAAATAATATGATAATAGTAATAAAATAAATGATTATCCAACAAAAAATCATGCGTTCAAATTAATAAAGACAGTTCAATCAATGCAAAATAAATAATAACAGTAGTAATTTATAAGAATAAAAATCTCATTTTAGGCACAAACAAGATTTAACCAGCTTGGTCTGATGATGTCATGGACTTCGAGAGTGGCACTCCAGGAAGGAATACAGACAGAAAAGCTGATAGCAGAGAACTTGAAAAAGAATCCATTGATAAAGGTTACAGGTAAAACAAGTGGTATATAGTGGCACTGTCCCATTTTTTTCTGTATGATACGTAAAGGACATAATTATATAAATGAATGAATTTAACCCTTTCCCTCATATAGACTCATTTAACCCTTTCCCTCATATAGACTCATTTAACCCTTTCCCTCATATAGACTCATTTTGACGCACTCAATAGGTACCACATAAAGCCTGATCAGCAGAAAACCACAGTTAAACCTTACCAAATTTAATTACAAAATCCTCATTTCCAGACCAATGAGGAGCAGCGAACAGCATAAAACCTGATCAGTCTGCGAGTTACTCGCAGGCTGATCTGGTTTTATGTTGTTCGCATAGGTCTTTTCATGGTTTCCTCTATGAGGGAAAGGGTTAAGTATGGAATTTTTGAAGGTGTATTTATTAATTTTGATAATATCATAATTTAATAGGTAGATCTGTGAATATGTTGGCAACAAAAATATTTGTAAATGTGATTTGAAAATTTATATTATGTTAACTCAAGAAATAATGTGTCCTATTATTAAGTTCAAATTAATCCCATAATGTGAGTAACATAGCCATGCTGTTGTTAATCTTTTGCTTATGAATGTAGGTAGTAAACTTGAAATAAAAAGTGTATGTTATGACTGTGAATATGGTATACATCTCATCTTGTACTGATGCAATCTTCACATTGCTCAACTACTATGCATTTTTGAAGAAAAAAAATACATTATTTCTTTCCTCACTTAGATTTTTTTCATCTTCATTAACAACAAATTGAAATCGTCTCCATTTTTATTTATATATGTTTTATTTCAGGAGATAAACTTGACATTTATGTGAAAACATTTTGCCTCAGTAAGGAAAGAAGGCATAAAGACTTACATTTGTTTACCAGTAACATTATATTCAGCAGAGTATTGACAATGGATATGAACAATGCGACACCAAATGCTGATGTTGCCGAGTTAAACTGTGATAAAGTCATGATGCCTGAAAATTCACCAGAAAAGGCCAGAGTCCTTTGCAAAATACCAACATTTCAACAGTATGAACATACAACACGAATTTAGTGAGAAAATGCCCAGGAAGTCAATTGTCCATCCCCTCCCTATCCTGTTCAAAAATGAATCCAAACATGAAGACTGTATGATAATTATGGACAGCTATGAGAATTAAGAAGACTTTACAATTTTGCATTTGGTATGCTTTTTTTATTTAATTTGTTTTTAACACTTGATCATTTGCATAATTCAGGTGTTTGAAGCAATCATTTGATATATGATCCCATCCATTAACTAAATTATATATGTTCAACAATTGACAGAATATATGTTATTTATGCCATTACTATCAGCTCATTGACTGTTCTGGCTCCCTGCATTGTATGAAAATAATGAAATTAGTTGTTATCATTTCACAAATAAATGGTATCATTTGTCATACATATGAAGAAAGTTTCAGTAATGCAAGTGATATCTGTCTTTATACACTTTAACCTTTCCAGGAAATGATGAACTTATCAGAAAATATGGTGTGCCAGTAGGTGGTGACCAGCTCACCAGAGTTCGTCTTAGTGAGGCAAAAACCATCCGGAGTTTATCTGTATCATATAGGAGGTATGAGGATCTACATCCCATTGTGTGTGAGATGTGGCATACGAAACAAGATCTACTTGAGGTAAGTCAAACCTGTCTTAAGGGGTCAGTAAAGGGAAAGACCAAAAAAATGACTGCTTAATAGAGGTAGTCATCAATTGCAGGTTTAACATTTAACAAAATGTTAGTTTAGCTAGTACAGGTTCAATTTTATTGCTTTTCTATCTTCTTTAATGTCTACTTGAAACAATTATATTCTACTGCCACACTGCTGTATAGCACTGTAGACATGTGGCATGATACAACACCCAGTCACCTTATCCTGACACCGGGCAAACCAGTCCTGGAACTACTTATATATTATATGCTTAGCGCCAAGCAATGGAACTATACCAGTACCATTTTTATGCTCACCGAAGGTGACGCATATAGTCGCCGCTTCGTCCGTCCGTCCTTCCGTCCGTTCGTCCGTCTCACTTTCCTTGTCCGGACTATTTCTCTGGAACTAACGGCTTGAATTCAACGAAACTTTATGGGAAGCTTAATTACCAAGAGGAGATGCGCATATCCTCAGCATGACCCGGTTCCTAAATTTTTCAAAGAATTATGGCCCATTGACTTTTCGGCCTATAGTACATATTGCATGATTCTTGTCCGGGCTATTTCTCAGGAACTAATGGCTTGAATTCAACGAAACTTTATGGGAAGCTTTATTACCAAGAGGAGATGCGCATATCCTCAGCATGACCCGGTTCCTAAATTTTTCAAAGAATTAGGCCCTTGACTTTTGGCCTATAGTACATATTGCATGATTCTTGTCTGGGCTATTTCTCAGGAACTAATGGCTTGAATTCAACGAAACTTTATGGGAAGCTTTATTACCAAGAGGAGATGCGCATATCCTCAGCATGACCCGGTTCCTAAAATTTTCAAGGAGTTAAGGCCCCTTGACTTTTTTGCCTATAGTACATATTGCATGATTCTTGTCCGGGCTTTTTCTCAGGAACTAATGGCTTGAATTCAACAAAACTTTATGGGAAGCTTTATCACCAAGAGTTGATACGCATATCGTCGGCATGACCTGGTTCCTCAATTTTTCACAGAGTTATGGCCCCTTGACTTTTTGGCCTATAGTTCATGTTGCATGATTCTTGTCCGGGCTATTTCTCACGAACTAATGGCTTGAATTCAATGAAACTTTATGGAAAGCTTTATTACCAAGAGGAGATGCGCATATCGTCAGCATGACCCGATTCCTAAATTTTTCAAGGAGTTAAGGCCCCTTGACTTTTTGGCCTATAGTACATATTGCATGATTCTCGTCCGGGCTATTTCTCAGGAACTAATGGCTTGAATTCAACAAAACTTTATGGGAAGCTTTATCACCAAGAGTAGATACTACTATTAAAGAAGAAAAACATCAGCCATGACCAACAAAAAAAAAAAAAAAAAAAAAAAAAAAAAAAGATTAGATTTAATCAAAATGAATTGAAAAGTAGAAATATTTTAACCTTAAACATAACTTCTTTTTGAAACAAATATACAGAAAGATATGATAGATAGTTTTAGGGAGAATGCGTGATAGGAAAACATATGTTAATAGATCAAGAATTTTTTGGGTTTTTTTTGAGAAAACGAGATAGAGAGAGAGAGAGAGAAAGAGAGAGAGAAAGCATATTATTTAATTCCCAGCATAGTAAATGATAACTTATTCATATGTATATGTGCAGGTGAGTGTGTGTACGTATATGAAAATGTTTGTGTGTATGTATATGTATGTGTTAATGTATTGTTTTTTATGTCTGGAAATAAATAAAAGAAAAAAAAAAAAAAAGAGTAGATACGCATATCGTTGACGTGACCTGGTTCCTCAATTTTTAAGAGAGTTATGGCCCCTACTACCATGTTGTTGACTGATATTCATGTCATTTGCCTAATTTAACAGGAGATATCATTTAAACAAAACCCCACAAAATTCAATATGCTAGTAATGTCAATCATAATCATGTCAGCTAATTGTTGTTTAGGCCATTATACACTATTTCAAATATCCAGTAATATGTCAAGAGTGTTGGTTAACCTCTTTGATATGAGCACACATTGAAATGTATGACTTAATTTTCAGTAGTATAAAAACTTAAAAAAAATCAATGAAAGATCTGATGAGTAACACGTATTATCATATTAAATAGTAAACTGTTACTAAGTCTCCAAATTAGAGTTGGTAAAACATCTCATCTGATGAGGAGAATAGATATGATTTAGGAATGGGGATTTCAACAGCTTTGAGCTGAAAGGTCCTAAGTAAAATTTTGAGGGTGGGGCCTGACCCCTGTGTGATCTTGGGGGACACCAAAGTATTTACCATTTTATCTTCCGTCTCATCAAAAGGAACAAGAATATATAATATGGTTTACTGTTTAGAGAGTTAAGAGCTTTTTTTTACCTTTTTTTATGCTCACTGAAGGTGACGCATATAGTCGCCGCTTTGTCCGTCCGTTCGTTCGTCCGTCACACTTTCCTTGTCCGGACTATTTCTCAAGAACTAACAGCTTGCTTTCAACAAAACTTTTTATGTGAAGCTTTATTACCAAGAGGAGATGCGCATTACCTGGATTCTATACATGATAAGCATGTGCTGATCCCATTCCGGTCCTTAACATATCCTCCCACCCATTGACCAAGGCCTTATTTGTAACATTGACGTTCTTCGGGGAGCATCTGTCAGTTCTACTGACTTTCTTGTTTACAACTGTGTTATGTCGCTGCAATGGATCAAACTACAATCTCTCCTGGGGCAGATGCTCTAACCACAAGGCCACCTGAGATGGTCACATTACATTCAGTAACATTAATAAGTCAGACATAGCTTGGCCATAACTAACACAGAGAAGTAGCTTTATATATATTTTTTTTTTAATTCCATAAATGCTACAGGAAACTGTTCAAAGAACATATTACCCCTGGTACCCTGAACAACTTCAAAACAATACTTCATAGAACAGATGTCAATGGTAAAATCAAGGGGCAGTTTCAACCTCATTTTGATTTGTTGATGTCTGTTGGTGAAGGAATGGTAGTAGAACAGTTTCTTGAATTCTTCAACATGGAAGGTCAAGATAGTAAGCCAGAGCACAAATTGTTAATTGATCTTCAGGAGCAATTACCAGAAGAACAAACTGAAGTGCTATTGAAGATTGTCAGTGAATTTATATCCCACTATGGGTATGGAAAGTGGATTGTCCAAAGGTAATTGAGAAACCAATCATAGCACTCCAATAAAATGCTTTGCAAAGTCAGACATATACCAGATTGTTGTTCAAAAAGCATTTTCAACAATATCCAACACAGAGTCAGATGAGCTGTACAACTATTGCATGCAGTTGCGTCACTGGTACTTGCACCTGACTGAACTGCATGATACAGCCAAGGAAGGAGACTTAAATAGGACAATTCTGAACTGTCAGTACCTGTTGCCTTTCTTTTACACTCCAAACCTAGTAAGTATTTAGTTGAGAACATGGATTACATACTAAAATGCAAGTATCTGTTAAGCCCATTACAGAGGATGCGAGTGCTTGAAGGTTCATATGTTAACACTAAGGGGGGTAAAGGACAAAATGTGGAAAGTGATTTGACACAGGAACATTCTGTTTGCAATCAGAAATCACTTATTAAGTCACTTGTTGCAAATAAAAGTGAAAAGGCAATAAAGTGAGTAACCGGTGCAGCTGATGCAGTTGCAGCTATCTGTTTAAACTTTGATGAAAATGTTCATATCAAACAAAACAATGGACACCATTCTAAACCATTAAATGATTCAGATCAAGATTTAATTTCAAGAACACTCCGAAAAATCAGACCATTTCAACTTACTCCTGGAAGAAAGTGTCCTGGTTTCTCAAACATAGGCCCTATTCCAGTCAGTGTAGATCAGGTGCCACATACGAAGAAACGACTGGACCAGATCATAACGAGACTTACTTGAGGTCTTAATGTTGCAGATGAAAATGACGATGATGATGCTGATGTTTAGGGCATTGATTGCAAATGATGAAGTAAGAGATTGATGGTTTATAAAATTAGTCAGTGGTATTTAGGTACTAAAATGAACTGATAACATGGTTATTTATATTACTTGTATAACAGTATCAAGCTCTTTGCACCATCTTCACTGGTGTAAAGTACTGATCCAACCCAGGACCTCCCAATAGGGTTATCATATGATATATTAAGAATTTGTTTCCTGATCAGCATGAAATAATTAAGTTTATACAAAGATGAATATCAATTCTAGACGGAAATGGTTACATAAGAAAAATAATTTTGTGTAAGGGTACACACACTGTAATTGCTCTTCATGGAATTATGAATTGTTGATATTCTTACACATTGTATTAAAATAACAATGACATGTTAGTGTAATTATGTGATGTCACTTAATTTTTATTATAGTTTAATACAAATGACATTTCTACAGTATTTGACCTTAAGGTATTAGCATCCTAATAGCCATATTCCATATCTTGCTACTGGCTATTGATATGCACAATGTATATGAAACTTTGAAAGGTGTTAAAAGAACTGTCATGTGTCATAACATGTCATTTCTATATTTTGAAGTTATATGCATTGTTTTGTTGAAATTGATGGCTTTTAGGGATCTGTGACCTTAAATATACTGTATTATATTCAAATGTAATATGAATGATTTCTAGGCAAAATGTATAGGATATCTTGTCTCTTACATATCTATTTTTTTTAAAGGATTAATTTTCAACTTTTTCCAACATTTAAATTACATTAAAATTGGTAATTTTATGACCATTTTAAAGCATTAGAAATAGTCATCTATTTGCTATTTGATTTTAAACAGACAATCAAAAAATGCTGCATTATTAATAGCAGTCAAAACCATAATGTGAAAAATAAAATGTCAAATATGAAGAATTGGATAATGACTATGGATTGATAAAATCATTGTTGATTATCATTAATGAAAGTTCATTCAATGGATTAAATGTCTAAACTGGTGATTAAGTATGCCAGCATCATATTTTAGAAGTCAATACTGGTAGATGAACATTGTATGAACTGATATTCAGATACAAACACATGTAATGCATAGTTACTTCTTAAGTGAACAAATATATTAGCAAAATAACAACAATACCTTAACAAAATAAAGGGTTTTTTTTTCTTTTTCTTTTTTTTTTTTATTTTCTTAGATATTAATGCTATTTATATGCTGTAAACTTTGAGAAAACAACAAATACTGGCAAAAACATGTGTCTAAATAGATTTTTTGTTATTTTTTCGATATTAAAGGTTGAAGAAAAAACAATAATTTACCCATGACATTTAAGTTTGCAATTTTCTGGAAACGAATGTTACATTGTACAATGAGATGATACAATGCACCTTCATTGAAAATTATATGCAAATTGGTAAAAAAAGAAAAAAGCCTGAAGGGCTTGAAAAACGCTTATTTTGAATGCAAAATTGCTTATTACTCTTTTATGTTTTACAACGTCAGATGTCAAAAAATAGAAAGGAGACCTGTGGACACATATGCTGTCAAATTTTCAGGCTTCTAACACATCAGGAGCATTTATAACACATCAGCAGCCTTTGTAACACTTAATTGTATTTTTAGGACCGAAGTTGAATCTCTGTTTTGACAAAAAAAAACTATGGAAACACATGGTGAAGGCAGTAGCTGTCATATTCTTCAAATATCTAAGCTAATTACAGTGGTGCTATCGTATCAGTTGTCAAAAATATCGTATATCGTTATCGCATCGTATCGTATCGCATAGTATACTCAATCGCATCGTATCCTATCGCATCCAATCGTATTAGGCATAAAGAACGGGGTCGTATCGCATCGCCGTGTAGCAATGGTATATCGTAAATCGTATATCGCACATCAAATAACGTGTATCGTATCAAATCACTCTAAGATTTGTGCAGTTTAAGTTTCGGGACTCTCACATTTTTATTTATTATTTATTTGTTGTTGTTTTTTGTTTTTTGTTTAGAAAATAATTATTCTTGTGTCTCTAAATTCAACATTGTCTGTATGTGTATTAATTATGTATCATAAATTATATCATGTAGTATATTATTACTTGTTTAATTATA
>CM037782.1:47068129-47090018 GCA_021229015.1 Solen grandis | reverse complement strand
AATGTACCATCTACAGCAACCAAACCCATAGTTTACCCTTTACTTCATGAATATTCATGTACAAATTTATGACTTCATAGATATTGATTAACTGAACTTCAAATGGTATATAACTGGATTTTTCTTTGCTCCGCAGACTAAGTAGAATCTAAGCTACAATATTGTATAAGCAAACTCAGGGAAGACCTGGATAGGAGCTGTCTGGTGGAGCTGTCTGATCTTGGTTTACTTAGTTTGCTAATGCATCAAAATGTGTCTATATGAGATAAAGGGTTCAGCAAATAAATTATACAACGGGAATTTCAGATGTTTAGATCTCAAGACAAAGGAGGTGTCAAATTGTCTAGACTTGACATTTCAGTGACAGTGTGCAAAAAAACAACAAAAACTAGAGCTATCACTGAAGGTGATTAATACCCCCGCAAAATACTTTAATGCAGGAGAAGCCAGACTTCAGGCAGAGCATAGATAAGAACCTGTATACATAGTATATTGGTTGTGATAGTAATAAGTAAGTAAAGTTTTTATTTAAAGTTGATAGAGAGTCAATAATGGTTGTTTGTCACAGTAATTTAAAAATATAAGGTTACAGTTCTTGGACACTGCACTTCTCCTAGTCGCCATCTGTTTACATTTTAAGTTTCAAGTATATACCATGTATAATATTCGAGTTATGTTCAGGACAAGAAAAACAAGGAAAAGTAACAAAGGGAAATAACTCTGTAATTACTTTAGATAGAGTTATGGTTCTTGTGCACTGCACTTCCTCATATTGTGGTTGACCATTGTATGAAATTGTTTTGAAATCCAACCAGTAGTTTACAAGTTATACTCTGGACAAGGAAAAGTAACTAAGGGCAATAACTCTGTAATTCCTAAAGATAGAGTTATGGTTCTTGTGCACTGCACTTCCTCATATTGTGGTTGACCATTGTATGAAATTGTTTTGAAATCCAACCAGTAGTTTACAAGTTATACTCTGGACAAGGAAAAGTAACAAAGGGCAATAACTCTGTAATTCCTATAGATTTGGTTTTGTCACTGCACTTCCTCTCATTTGCTTGACCATTTATGAAATTGTTTTGAAATCCAACCAGTAGTTTACAAGTTATACTCCGGACAAGGAAAAAATACAAAGAAATTGTTTTGAAATCAAACTTGTACTTTTCAAGTTATGCTCCGGACAAGGAAAAGTAACAAAGGGCAATAACTCTGTAATATCAAGATGAGTTATGGTTCTTGTGCACTGCACTTCCTCTATGTGCTTGACATTGATGAATTGTTTGAATCAACTTGTGGTTTTCAAGTTATGCTCCGGACAAGGAAAATGCAACGGACCGCTGGACCGACCGACCACCGGGTGACTCCTATATACCCCCCCAAACTTTGTTTCGGGGGTATAAAAACAAACAAAAAAACCAAGAGGGCCAAGATGGCCCTAAAGACGCTCACCTGAGAAAAACTGCCTTCATTGCCTGCACAAGTTACTAAATCATAGCATAGTTGTACTTAATACATAATCCAAGAGATCATTTATAATTCTACAAACTAAACAGTGCCTGTGGTCGAAATATGAAGTGAAACTTGACTGAGAAATTATGGCTTTAAACACAAATTTAAACATTAAAAGGGGCATAACTCCTGACCTAACGAGCCAATATAAGCCATAATCGAACTTAACCAAAAGAATATGGCTATAACATTGTTCTAAAGTTTGAAGATGATTTCTTCAGAAAGGAAGATGCTTAAGTGCAAACCAATTGAAAATTGGCATTTTTTCATATTTAAAGGGGCATAACTCCTGACCTTATAGGCCGATATCAGCCATAATCAAACTTGGCCAAGATATTATGGTAATAAATGTTGTCATAAAGTTTAAAGATGATTGCTAAAGAAATGAAGATGCTAGAGTGCAAACAAACTAATTGTGGACGGCAGACGGACGATGGATAGGCAGACGGACGACGGACATTCATCGATCCTTATAGCTCATCCTGAGCACATGTGCTCAGGTGAGCTAAAAAAAAAGCAATTGTGGAACGGTAGGAGAGTTCTTGACCAATCTCATTAAAATCATATCCTTATTTGCCCTCCTCTACTATCCAAGATTAGGATCTGACAACAAAGTATTAGGGTTCACTTCAGATTAAAGTAATTTATATGCATAAACAAGTGCTCGATTTAAACTAATTAAATAACGCGTTTCTAACTGACTTCAGTAAAACATTTGTCACAGGGTCAGAAAAATGTGCAGCTTGACCGGGACTGGAACCCATGGCCTTTTGCTTACAAAGCGAATGCTCTACAGAATGAGCTACCCGGCCGCTTAAACATCTTTCTACCCTATTGTGAATTGAATGCGTTTATTTCCTCTGGTCATACCGAACGATTCTGTAGCCGCCGATTTGATTGGCTTATACAAAGGTCAATCTGAGACGACCCTCTATACGATGTGGTCAGACCCAGTTAGCATACTGAATCTGATTTCAATGAGATTGGTTCTTGACAAGATATATGCAAGATCAATGGTGTGAGAAGAAGGAAAAATCATAATGAGAACTTGCTCAGGCATGAGGAGAAAGACCTCTAGTGAAAGAGGCACCTTGGTAGTCTAGAACCACCAACCTATCGCAAGCTACCTGAAAGGCTTTGTCACATGAAGAATCTGAGTGACTCTGCAAGAACTCACGGTGGTGAGCAGCTTAAAGTTAGTCGGCAACCAGGAAGATATCCACGCCAATGTTTACAGTTAATCTGAAAACATAAGAAAAACATATTTTAAGTATAATAGTGTCATACAAAATGCCACATTAACCAAAAAAAAATATATTCAGAGGGAGGGGGTGGGGGGGGTGGGGAGGTCATTTATGTATCTCACAACTATTCATAGTCTTTGACCAGATGGCAATGGAGGACCCATAATGCTTATTTGATACATGAATTATTATCAGGGTAAGAATTTAACACTCGCAAAATGCAAGTGAGTAATGATTTTGGAAGTTCATTTTCCAGCTTCTCGCAAAGTTTTTAATCCAGTCAAATTCGAAATTGTGTTTTCTTTATCTGGACAATAAAATCTATTGCAGTAATTTAAACTTTGCACCTCCTGCGAGACTGAACCCAATTTTTTTGTATACTAGTTATTACTCATTTACTACATACGGTGCAGTCTGACTGTTTACATATATCATTTTGTTTGCAGCAAATATGTAACAATCAAAATGTCGAAGCGTTACACAACAATTTTTTACCTGTTCAGAAAAAAAAGAATCAAACATTGTTGACATATTATATCCTCGAGTGCCCAAACTGTGCCCCTCTAAGATTTAATTAGGAAATGCAATATAAATCAAATAGATAGAACAAAAACTGTTCACGTACCAATTAATTCTATCAAATTCACATTGATACCCCCAAAAATAATTCTTTTATAAATAATTATTCACTCGAAAATAACATTAAATACATTACGAGTCAAATAGTATGCCATCATTTTGTGTGGTCCTAACTCCGCCCCCTAGGTGACGTCATAGCAGTTGCGAATTGTACACATGACTCCCATTTATAAATATCTAAACACAGCAGATGGAATTTCTGAGATACTTTTAGTGTAAAAGGGCCATTCTGCATGGAAATCATTTTGTATTAAGAAAAAACATATAAAAAGAGTGGTGCGAGATAAAATTTGCAATATTTATCAGTTTGAATCAAAATTTCGTACCAAAATCATCTGGGTTTATTTACAGAAACATAGTAAGAATTCTCAGTCGCACACGCGTGTGATAAAATCTAGCGAGACTATAAAAAAGGAAGGTGGCGGAGTTAGGACAGGGGCGCACAGTTAGGACCTCCGACGATACTTTTTCTTGTTAATAATTTAACTCGGGCATCTAACACTGAGAAGAATATTATTTGTCAGTTAGCCATTGTAATTTACATACCATTCATGAAACTGAAATTGTTTTTGCGAGTTAATATTTCAGCTACTCGCAAAAATTTGCAAGTGGCAAGAAAGGTTAAGTTCGAGCCCTGTATTATAACGTACGGTACTCTATTCTGACGCATCATTATTCCGACGCCTTTTTTGTTTTGACCTCGATTTTTATTAAATGGATTCCGTGTGACATCATTCTTACAAGTTTTGTTTGTCAACATCCCTTTTAGCGTTAGAAAGCCAAAATGTGGCGAGTTATTGATGCAGGACTATTATTTGGTGTACTTTATACAACACACCTGCAAAACCTCCTTTCCAATAAGTACTTTTCTCATCTGGCATATTTCATTGAAACAATTAAATTAAATTTTTAAAAGCATGCTACAATTATTAAATGAAAACCCAATCAGATGTGTGGTTTCATTGTACTCTCAAATCAGCCTCACTGAATTATACAGACATGACCACTAGTGATTTTTCGTTGAAAAAACGATGCCAGCCACTTGAAAACAATGTAAGACTATGAATAAATTACTTAGTTTTACCATACAAAGGAAAAATATATTTTTTGTTTATGTTAAATTAAAAAAGACCACAATTTTTTCTTAGGTGCGTCAGAACTGTGTACTCGAGGATATTCTTATTTTCTTTGAGATTGTAGCCATAATAAGGTAAGAGAGAAAATGTGTCAACGAAGCTGTGAAATCATGCTTACATAACTTAAATCTAAATAAAAATAAAATATAAGTAATAACATTTAGCCAAGAATTCTGTATTGTTAGCAAAGTGAAGAACTCCAGAATCAAATATTTGTTCTTCATTCAGACAAGGCTACAGTATTGTTTTTAACCAGAAGAACAGAACAGAACAGAACAACTCCTTTATTTTCACCCAGGTATTACAAATGCATACAACATGGGGATATACAATAATAATTCATCATATATGGTGATATTTCTGGTCAAGAAGAAGGAATTTAATTTGGCCTTAATAGAATGCAAAATAGAAAGAGAGAGAAAATAGTTAATAAATCAAATGACATTCTGGGGGTGTTCGTGTGTGAGTGCTTGTTTGATTCGTGTTCTTATGTGTGGAGGGAATTTCAAATGTCACATTTCCATCGAACAACAAAAATTATACAATTACAATTTTTATTAATTACAATTAACCAAGATCTATACTTTTACTATTTAATTACTCAAGTGTTTGTTTTAAAAACTATGGTCATTATCCGACGCAGTAGTTAAGTAAACTACAGTGTCATCTGCAAATAATCTGACAGTTCAGTGAAGCGATTCTGGTAGGTCATTTATATAGAATACAAATAAACTTGACCCTAATACGTACAGATCCTTGGGGAACTCCAAATGAACAATCGGATCCCATCGGATCTACTCATATTTGAAACCTAAGTTCTAATACAAACTACCTCATGAATTAAACTTACTAACTTTGTAGTTATCACTTATCTTACGTGTGTAAACAAAACTTACATAGAAACAAAACTTACATAGAACCATTGTTTTACAAATAAAGTTCTATTTCTTATTCTATGGCAATAATAATCTATTTTCGCGCAGTTGAATCTCCCGCGAGTGCACAATCTCGTCTCTAGCGAGATCTGGTTTTTGGGGGGCCTACTACTAAAAGCCGGTCTCCAAATTATCGACGGTCTCCGCCGGTCTCCGAGACTGGGGGCCGGAGACCGTCGTTAAGTATGTAGTATATGGGGGGGGGGGTACATCGGAGACCGTCTACATTTATAACCAAGTCCTGTTATTGTTCAATTAACGCAATTTTAAACCTGAAATTAGAAAAAAATGATGTAATGTTTACTCAGATAATATATGATCTGACAGATAGGAAACCGGCCGAGACCGTCTACATAAAACCTTTCACATTATTTGTAGTTAAAGTCTTCATAATTGATCAATTAACGCAATTTTAAATCAGAAATTCCGAAAGTATTTTGATGTTATGCACATTCAAAAGATGAATAAAGTATTAATTGGTGTAATTAATTTACACTGTTTCACACATTGACACTATTAATGGTAGGTATTTCACGAGAAATTATTTGTTTGGCCATTAGCAAATTGATCGTTGAAAAGAAACAAAGAAAGAAGTAAACATACTTTGATCTTTTTTTCATCAAAAACGTTATGAAAGAACATACACAGAGAAATTGTCTTTACTCGCTAAATACTCAATATGTAAATTGATTTAGCTAAATATAAAATAATGTTTTTTTAAGCTACCCGTAATAAATAAATTAACGCCAACGTTTATGTAAGATTACAAATAAAGGTTTTGATGTGTTGTGCAAAGGAGGATATAGGATAGGAATAGAAGTTTAGATACAGCAGATAAGACAACGTCATCCGAAAAACGTAACGTAAATATAATTATCTATAATGTCAATAGCTACTGAATCATTATGGGGTTATTTGCGCGATAAAGGTCATTTACTCGGGCTACTGCACGTGCACGTTATTGTTTGTAATATAATTTAGGATATTAATTTAGCAACTGCTCATGTGTCTTTCAAATAAAAATATATGTTTAGAAATAAGCAGAGAAACTTAATTTTTTTTTTATTACGGTTCATTAAATAAATTTACATGTATATATGTTATATAATTTTTGCTTTTATGATAAATGGACGGGTTTAATAGTTATAAACATTTACTGGTCGATCTACAAGAATGCGTATAATAGTAATAATAGTGTTGTCTATAAGCTTAAAACATTTAGTACAAAAAAATAAAAAATTAAGTTATAAAAAATTAAACATACTTGGTGATGATAATTTGGAATATATCTTTTTCTTAAATCTTTATATAATGGACAAACGCATACAGAATACAAAACGTTTGTTCTGCAAGTCCGTCCAACATCGCATCTGACATCCGTGCACTCTGTGAGAGTGTGCATTCAAGTAACGATGGGTAAGTGATGATATGTTTGATGTAATGATTTTTATATGGTTTTTTTTTATATTTATACTTTACATCTTCCCAAATCCATAGTATAACACGAAAGTAAGATATATCCTACACAATATTTTTCATATGTTGCTTTTCCCGAATCTATGTATCTATCTATCTATCTATCAAAACAAATAGTAAAATGAAATTGTAAATTGAAATAATAAATACATTTATGTGAACATACGTATGTTTATAGAGCTACCATCTTCGTGTCGGAGATACTTCCTCGTGCGCAAAATATAATAGTAGTAAACGACAGGGGGTGTAGGACAAAAGCCCACTAGGACATAAGCCCACTAGGACAAAAGCCCATAGGACATAAGCCCACTAGGACATAACCCCACTAGGACATAAGCCCATTAGGACATAAGCCCACTTTTAATAATAATTCAGTATATAATTAAACATTTAAAGTTTTTAGAGATATTAATCATCTCTCTCTCTCTCTCTCTCTCTCTCTCTCACGGAAATGCAAGAAGGCAGATATAATTATAAATGTTTAATAATTCCAGTAGTATTAACACTAATGTTCAGATGTCTTGATAAATGAATATTTTATTGAACTATTGATATTTTAGCTTCACACGAATAAATTTTGGAACTTTTCTAAGATGTAAAGCTCACAAACACACACAAAAAAAATTTCTGTTGCAGATATATTACACATATTCTCACGAGATAGGACCAAGTTTAAAATTTGAGTGTCGCTTAATCATAATTTTATAAATATGTAATGATATTGATGGGTTTTGTTATTTTATCAATATACATGGTGTCTCCTTTAAAAATCATGCTAAAATGTTAGCTTCGAATTTATCAAAGATGAAATAAAAAATGGCAGTCTAATGTATATTTTCATGATATAACACAATAATACCGCAACATAGTTTCAGAAAATGATCTTCTTTTTTACTTTACATGACCGATGATGTATTGAAGTTTGCCTTTTTGAAGTTTTAAAAAAGTGATTCAAACTATGGTAACAAATGTCTAAAAAATATGGTTGTTTTTTCAACTTTTATTATGAAATATTAGTTTTGTCCAGGTTTAATTTTTTACATTTGGTCAGAATAAGTTGGGCTTATCTCGTGAGAATAGGTGATTAGTGGAAAAGGATGAAGACAATTATGATAACTTACCTCTAAATCAGTGACCGCTGCTCCAGAGCATGTGTATGCACGTCTCTGTGAGCATTCCCATCGCATTGTAGTTGCACCAACATACTTCTTCGTATACATAAATCCTCAAAACAGAGCTTTACACCACCTTTCCTATTCTTAATAATCTCCATTACTTCAAGTTACAAAATTGAATAAAGAGGTCATAATTTTGGTAGAATATATATAAAACACTTGATACATGAGTAATACAAACTGAACAAAGTTTGCCTCAGTTTGGCTGCATACATACTTTGATGCTGCAACCTTCTTAAATGATCAATTGTAAAACAAATATGCAATAATTACAAATAATTACTACATCATTATCGAAATTGCACAACAAAATAAAACAAACAAGGCAAAGACAACAAGATTAAAGAATAGAGGTGTGATATATGAAGACTTTAAAGAGATTAGGTGTGAACTCCTTAATAATTGTATTTAATTGTGTTAAGAAGTTCTTTATATTAATATTCTTATATCCCTTTTTTTCTTCCCATAATTAAGTTTACAAAAAAAAAAAAAAAAGTGGGCTTTTGTCCCCCTTGTCAAAAATAGGTGTGGGGTTTTGTCCTATGGGCTTTTGTCCTATGGGCTTATGTCCTAGTGGGCTTTTGTCCTAGTGGGCTTTTGTCCGTACCCCAACGACAGGCTTCTCCTCTTAGGAATACTTCTCCCCAAAAAAAGTTCAAAATAGAAATGCCGACTGTAAAATCTCCAAATAAGTGTGACGTTATCACTGATCTAAATACTGAAAGAATTTCCGATGTAACAGATACTGAATCTACATGTATATGGATTAAACATTTTGACCTAAACATTAGTGATAAGAATATTTTACAGAATTATCAAAGGTTAAACGACAAACATTTAAATGCAGTCATTCAGATACTAAGATCACAGTTTCCAAATATGAACGGTCCACAAGACACCAAATTAACCCCATTCTTCATGGAAAGTAAAAAAACATGGAATGTTAGTAGGAAATTTTCTCGTCAAATTCACAAACCGTCAGTTCAAATACATTTTGACGGGACTTGCCATTGGACTGTTAGCATGGTATCTGCCGAGGAACCAGACATGGTGTATTATTTTGACAGTTTAAGTGACAATTTAAAAAATTCGAAAAATAACGTTCAAATAAAATTATCCCAACTTTATCCTAGTACTAATGGTCATGTTTTAATTAAAGTTCCAAGAACACAGCAACAACCAAACAACAATGACTGTGGTCTATTTGCCATCGCACATTCAGTGGATTTTTGTTTTAGCGGTTGGACATTTAATTTTAAAAATCAATATAATATTTTAGAAATGAGAGAACATCTTTTTCATTGTCTTGAAAACGGGAAAATATCACCATTCCCAAAAGAAAATGTTAAAATCCACAGATCTACATCTTTCCAAGGACTACATAAATCAATAAAGATTAAAACAACATGTGTATGTGAAATGCCTGAATTTACTGATAATATGGTTCAATGTGAAAATAAAAAATGCCGCAAATGGTATCACCAGTCATGCGTTGGTATAAACAACTGTAAAAAAATATCTAGTGTTATATGCTGGTCTTGGCAGTGCATGTCATGTTCTAAAACAAACTAACTTGAATAAATATTCAACTAAACATGATATGAACCAGTACAAATTCATTCTCATTTAAAACAGCTTAAAACGATTGTTACAACTATTGTATCTTTTCATTTTGATAAAATTCATGCACTGCTTTGCCATGTATGTGATATATATCTTATCCCGAGTTTGACGAAATGTATGTGTACTGGATTGCTGTATTTATTTATTTTTTTGATTTTATGAAAAATTGTTTATTTTTTAATGTTGTTTGATTATTTTATGAATAAATGATTAAATAAATAATATTTTCTATTTTAGTTTTCGTTTTATTTACAAGTACATTTCATTAAAATATAAGATCAACTGTCTTCTTCAATTGGACACATTCTAATTAAAATCATTTAATTTCTAGATGATGATGATGATAACTATTGAAGTAGTATGGCAGGGACACTCGATATACCGCCTCGGGCACACACTTCCGTGATTAAGTGTGGACAATTATGACATGTGTCAGTCACTGTAATACACACATTCGCACACACTACTATTTTAGTACGTACATAAACGCTTCAAAATTTATTTTTGGTGTATAATAATAATAATATAAACTCATTGAAAAAGATAAATTTTCATTAAATTTGACAGATACTATAAGATCATCGCAATTTTTGGCGGATGAGAGCTCTGCGAGTTAATGTTCTTTGTTGTATAAAACCAAAGACCTAATAATAACTTAATAGGTCTTAGATAAATCCCGACGTAAAATAAAGTTATGTCTAAACTGGGGCTCTGACTGAATTACGGCCAAGATGCTAGGATTGCTAGTATTGGGACATATAAAGTACAGAACACATTCTGACTTGAATTGGGCATTTATCTTTAATGCCAACGAGAGATATTCGTACATAACTGTTGTATGGCCCAATATCTGGGCCTTTAAAAAACGCCCCTGCGACGGAAAGCCCCTGTCTTCGACCGGGGATTAACGACGAGGCCTAATAAACAAACTAACAATCATACAAATACAAGTGCAGTGATAATCCCGAGTGAAGTGAGATGACTGGCTGGGCTTGTTGAAGTTGTAATCAAGATTTTAATGAGGGTCCGTCTACAGTATATGACTGTTTAAGGCTCAGACCCCGGAGTGTGACCCAAACTCCTTAAAGATGAATTTGAATGCCGAAATAGGTCGAATTTTGAAAGGCCTCACAAGTGTTAGGTAAGTACTTAATAAAATCAAGAATTTTGAAGCCAAAGTGGGAATGAAAAACTCGGCTAATTCAGCCTAGATTTTGTCATCCCCTGTGACAAAAGTGAAGGGAGGAGGTGGTCCTGAAAAGAACCGTTTGGGTCAGCTGCCAGAGGCTTGGCTTACTGACTGATATCTTGTTTAATTAGGGTCCGGCTGCCTGTTCGGCTCTGTGCGCGGACCCAACTGGCTGGGCTTAACTGACTGATATCTTGTTTAGTTAGGGTCCGGCTGCCTGCCCGGCTCTGTGCGCGGAGGACAGGCGTGCCCTTTATATAGTGCTTAAGGGAAGGAACTGTGGTCCGTATATATGGCCATACTGTTTCAAAGAAGATCTCAGCTCTTATTGATGTTGATGATCTGGACCCTTATCGATAGGCTCTGTTTTCACATTGAGATTTGGCTCCGTTTCTATAGTTTGTAGGACAGTAACGGAAGTCGTTCAATGTATTCTTTCCGCCTTTTCATCTGATTTCCTGGTTTAGAAAGTGTGTTTATATCTTTGTTTTTTACTGGTTTGTTGAACCGTAAGTTGCCGAGTGATGTCGTAGATGGTCTTTAAATGTTCTTTTGTTTTGCTGCCATTTGTTTTTGCTGTTTTGTTTTGCTGGCTTGTCAACATGGTTCTCTTTGTCTTGTCTGACCGTGACCTTCATGACTTCCTTGTTATTGGTGAAATATTTTACCTTGGTAGTCTGTTTCTGTATTCTGGTTCTGACTGAATTAAATGATGTCGTATCGATCCTCTTTCTTCTATCTTCTGAATGGTGCTATTAGACAGTCTCTGACATTTGTACTCGCTTTTCCTGAATCCCAATGTTTCTTCACAGGTTGAAGTGAAGGAAGTCCTGACGTTCCCGCTTCTTTTCTAGAGAGTCAGCTTCGAGGTCACTTAAAGCCTGAAACCTGCTTTTTAGGTTGATGCAGAAGTAATGTGAGCATCTTTCAGTTCTTGACTTTGTTGTGTTGAACCTATCGTGTCAGCGATTTATGTCGGCGATTCTGACATGAAGCTTGGCTATGATAGGATTGTGATCTGAGCTCACATCAGAACCCCTGTAGGCTTTATCATTTGAAATAGTCCTCATTTTTTTTTATCTTAATTCTGCCATGCCTCCAAGGAAGATGAAAGGAAGATCACGCCAAATCTGTGCTGTGATTATGATGTGTGAGTGCTCAGGATGAGGAACAAGAGAGCGTGACTCAGGGAGCACATGGGACTGATATGTAACTTTAAAAGTCCCTCCTGGTGCGTACATAGAGAAGAGGACTCCCCTCAGACTGGTACCCCCCCCCCCCCCCCCCCCCCCCCCCCCCCCCTACACTGTCAAGTAGGGTCGGTTACTGTCAACTAGGATCAAAGACGTTCAAAGTACGGCCCTATGTATAGTGTATTGGCACTCTAGCTAGCTTACTGTATAGATAGTTTGAACATATCGAAAATATCTGGGAATACTACGGCCAAACCATGAGATTTTTGGAAGTTTGTGACTACATGTACGTCTTACTACGTTAATACGTGTAACTAAGACCAACTATGGTCCTCCCACATTACGGTCTGCAACGTGTGTTAGATCACCTGATGTAAATGAGCAGTCCAGACTAACAGACCCGCACTGCCCCAACTTGAGTATCTTAACAGGACAAAACTGTCTGGAAGTGACCATATACGCTTCCATATACATTGTACTTATGTGAAAACATGCTTGTTATCCACATAATTAAACTAACTTGAAAAAAGCAGCATGATATCAAGTATCTTAATTGAATATATGATTGGCAGTAGTGGGCACTAACAGGCAGTTTTCTCCTCTTCAGATACCCAAGCGGACAACACGAAAGTTTTCTACTTGCCAGATACTAAATGAATATGAGATCATTTTTCAGAAAATTTTCGACATAGCAAAGTGGGCTAGTGGCTGGCAGAAATAACAATTATATTTAATGCTATTCAAGTACGCCGCAACTGCCTCATGATGCGAGATTTCAAGTTGTTTTGTTCGTTAAATGACCTATCTTGTTAAAACAGTGTCATACTATCTGAGATTTTTTGAGCTTACAGCTTTTGTATATCGCACGTCGCACATCAATATTGTATCGTTTATAAAGTATTAACTGATTGTAACTTTTTACAATATTGACTTTCTAATGAGTTTTTCCTTCCTTTGTCGGTTAATACCACACTCTATAGTGATCATTACTGGCTGTGATGGGCTGCTGACGCCGAGATACTCTTGTTGCAAAATATGGTACAAACTGTATGTGGGTAAGCGGATATGACATTTCCTGATCAACCAGTGTGTTAAAATACAGCGGGAAGTTTCACAGGGGGTAGCAAATTAGATATACCGGTAGATATGTTTGTTTTTTCGGTCTGTGCGTACGTCCGTCCGTCCGTCCGCCCTTCACACCCCAGGTTTACCTTTGCGTTTAAGCCTTTTTCCAAGAAGAGGACTTCACATCTTTATGAAACTATGTACACATGTAATCTTTTTAATGTTTATGCAAATTTATGGCTCTGACCTATATGTCATAGTTGGATGAACATGGTAAAATTGATTGTTCTGCCTCAGGTTTACCTTTGCGTTTAAAGCCCCAGTGCGTTTTAGCTGGGAAAAATATATTTTTCAAAATTTCGAATTAGCAAAGCCTCAAATGATGTTTAATTAACCTCTTAATGTTTAATTAAGCCCACATACTGAATTATGCGCCCGGAAGTCTTAGTTGTTCAGACAGGGCAAAATAGTGAGAAAGATGGGCGGAGCTTATTCTGAAACACACTGTTCAGTAAAACCACGGTTGTCTCGGTGTACATGGGGTGTTTCAGAAGTTCATGGACTTTTTCTATAGCCTGAATAAATATTGATACACGGTAGTAGAGGAGATAGGAAGAAAATCCATGAACTTCTGAAAAATCCCTTGTATGTTAATTTTATGCTGTCATTGTTCTGAGCTAAATATAGAACGAGGCAGCCACAATTTGTATTTTTTCTAATAGAATCTTTCCTGTAAATTAGGCATTTCTCAAGGTCTTTCAGTGATGAAATTATATATGTTGTAAGTGCATTCGGATTAAGGTCTAACATCTATAAGATACTGGGGCTTTAAGATTTTTTCCAAGAAGATGACCTCACATGTTTATGAAACTAAATATAGATATACATGTACATTATGATATGATCTATTTAATATTTATGCAAATTTATGCTATGACCTATATTTCACAGTTGGATTGATTGTTCAGCCTCAAGATTACCTTTGCGTTTAAGTTGTGTTTTTTTTTCTTCTATGAAGATGTTTTCGCAACTTTATGAAACTAGGTTCACATGTACATCATGATATGATCTATTTAATATTTTGCAAAGTTATGGCTGTGGACGTCAAGTCAGTATACTGAATGACTCAAATAGTGTAAATGGGCCGATAAAATTAAACACAAGCCCCTATGCACCCCTTGTTTACCAATACACTTTTGCTCAAGAGCGTCTATGTGCAAGTCTAACACTCAGAATTTCTCGGCTGATTTCACGGCCACGGATTTGTGTTGGCCAAAATGGCAGCTATAGGATTAATCCTGTTGCTGGCGTTGTCCTCAGGTAATTCATGGATTTTTTTTCCGGTTCAATGACTAACTTTGTTTTTTAAACAAATATTTCACCTTTGTTCATTTAGATCGCACAGTTCATTACTCTAGTAATGAAAATTGTCAGCATGCGCTCGAAATGAATATTGATAAAAGATATAATATTTTTATGAGAAAAGAGATAATTAGATCTAATTAAAGACATTGATTCTATATGTGATAAAGTGCACTTTTTCCTTTACAACATTTCAAATATAGCTATGACTTATAATTGCACCAACAGTGAACATATATACCCGATATATTTTCCTCTAAACAACATAATTTCCCTAGAAGTTAAATTATTTTTTTCTTGAAAGTCATGCACTTAAAGATGTCGAATATGTAACAAATAATGTAGATGATTTGTGTGTAAAATCTTGGTGTACCAGGAGTTACAATGTATATCGACTTGATAATGTTAAATGTATTCGCATTGTTCTTATAAACGCACGCACGTGTCTATAAATGTATGTATGTAAGTATGTATGTACCGTAATCACTCTAAATTTTGGGACAAAAATAAAATAAATCAGATTCTAATATTTCACAAAGCGCATGGGCAAATATACATACATACATATATATAGACTGCGTTATATGTAAGAACTGTAATTTTTAAAAAAAGTTTATGGAAAAAACCGACGTTCCATAAATTCACCGACGCGGGTTGTTACTATTATTATTGTCAACTATCGCATTTAGTCAGCTGTCTGGCCTTCAACTTATACATATACACTGGGTGTGGAGAGGTCCGACGACCTCCTTAATTATGAAATCTCTCACTTAAAATAACAATTTATGCTTTGTATCACTTTTTTCTACAATGATCCCCGCTTGAGGATTAAAGAAATTAAAAATATCAAGGAACGACTTGAAATTTGGTGTACGTGAAAACTTAACAACTGATTCTGTACAGTGCGTTGTGGGTAACGCACTTCTATCCTCATCTGTGAGTCCATGGTTCGATCCCTTACCACGTTTGACAACTTTAAAACCATGCCTATTCTTCCAATCGAAAAAGATTTTGTGTCATTTTATATCTATTATATCTAGGGGAAAATTCCTATTTAGGGATGTTTCGTTAATAGGAAATACTGCACCTGGTTTCACTAAAGCTCGAGGAAATTCGAAATACAGCTCTTAAGTCAACTGTTTCGTGGAATTTTCGGTTGTGAAATGCAGTGAATTGGTCAATATCTTGATCTTTGATATGGTGAAAAGCCTGGGCATGATCTCTGTATAATGTATATACAAGTACAAGATGTTATGACTATTGACTTCTCCAATGAAGAGCAATTGGGAGATTTGAGAGGCTCTTTCCGTTCGTGACATCTTTAAACATCCGCAAGCGTCCACGTGTCTCTTTATATGTGTTCAGCTTCTTCTCCAAAGTCTGCATTGTTTAAGTTGAACTTGTTTTTTTTGTAATAAGCTGTGATGGTATACAGCCTTTAAAAAAATAGCCATGAACTGGTCTCTAAATTTGTTAATCGTTTATTAAAATTTTAGTTTATGGATGTCATGTGTCTAATATGCTTTTTTGTTGATATTGTTGTTGTTTCTGACAGCAGAAGACATTCCAAGACAGGCTGGAACTTCACCGAACTTGACACACAGAATTGTCCCGAGTCTTGATAAATTGCCTTAGCTCTAGGGTGGGGATTTAGACACACACACCCCTCACACACACACGGGGGGGGGGGGGGGGGGATATTGATAGGTTCACTAAGAGTGAAAACTCCCGACATTTTCATAATTTCAGGAGACAAGAGAATTGCTTGCATACATGTATTTCATATACTCCACATCTGTATCTTAAAACATGTAAAGCTAGCGACATTAGCGCGCCATTTTCTTTGTTCGCGTATAAAGGAAACAAATGAATGCATGGCTGTGCCTTTACAAGCTGCTAATAAAGGATATTTTCAATATGAAATGAACAAAGGGCTCTTAGTGATGTATATTTTATCTTTAAAAAGCCTACAGATGCATAAAGTACAAGTGTTCGCTTAAATTCAGCTATGAAACTACACTATTCATGTATAACAAGTTTTAGCCTACCATTAGTTTCTTCCAGGGTATTTCTAAACAATGAAGTATGAAGTGAAAGCTGCTTTTCAGCATTTGCACATGGAAGGGATAACCTTACAGTACGAAAAGGATAAACTGTATTGGTGGTTCAGTGTTTTTTTTTGGCTAAAATATTCGGCGAAATTCGGCGGCATTCCCCCCTGCCAGAAGTATATATTTTTCCCCCTATTGTGCTGAAAATTCCCCCACTTAGGGTTCATTTTGGGGTGCAAAATGATGAGTTTCTCTCATTAAATCAACAAATGTTGCACAATAAAATATCAGCTGAATATATTTCGTCTGCCCTGTTTACTAGGTATCGCCTGCATTATACGACATATTGTTATATGCAGACAATACCTAGTAAACAGGGCAGATTGTCTAAAAATGGCAAAAAATAAAGTTAACTGGTAAAGGTATGGGCCAGGTGTTGGAGAAATGTCATTTTTTATGATTATGTAACTTGTTTTTATGTGTTTTCTTGCTTAGCATGTGAAAAGCATGCATTTTTACAGTTATGGTTGAATCTATTGTTTACTTCCGGTTTGTTCGTAGGAAATAATGGAAAAAAGCATGCACTGATAAAACTTGTTAAAAATGTTTTAAAAAGCTTCAAAAATGTTATCAAACATGTTATTTATGAAAGAAAACACATTTTAAAGACTGTCTTTAAAAAATATATTACAATATAATAGTGAAGTGGGTGGGGTAATGCATTAATTAATGAAGACAGGACTTATTTAAGATATATCTATACACTTTTATACATCTTTTTTTTATTTTGCACGTTTTGTTTTCCTACATCAATTTAAGCCACCCAAAGCCACAATTCAACAAATGATAATATATGAAGTGCATAATTTAATGTATAAAAGTTTATAGATAGATCTAAAAACAAGCCTGTCTTAATGAATTAATGCATTACCCCCACCCACTTCAGTATTATATTGTAGTTTATTTTTTAACAGTTTTTAATGATGCAAACTATCTTTAATGATTCTGTGTTGAACAGATGGGCATCACAATGAAAATGTTGAATTTTATTAAAACAGTTAAAGCATACTAGTGCTTGTGTTGGTGTTAACTTAGAGTCAGTTTTATCATTTAAATAGAGATGAAAAAATAATTAAAAATATACTGCCTTAATGATGTATAGAGTAAAAAAAAATCCCTTTTAGCTAGTTCGCGCGCTTTTTTTCCCCCTCAAATGGGCCCGGACCCCATTCCCCCAAAAGTGAAAAAAAAACACTGTGGTTGAACATTTCTCTCCAAGTCAAAACTTTCTTAATTTCTTTTTCTTTCCTTTAAATCATGGTAGCACAGGAAATGAAGCAAGAAATTCAAGGATTTTATGAGCGCTAAGTTCAATTTAGGCTGACATCGTATTTTCTTAATCGGGACAACACGAAGCCGTAAGTTAAACCTACGCGCACCTACTGGACTAAGACCACACTTAATTTTACTACGCGCCGTGCAATTGACTTTGACTTTTCCAATAATTTTACATCGATAAAACTGCGGTCGCTTTCCCTCTTACTGTAGAAAACATTAGGCATTGTGTATGCCAATCAGAACGTAGCTCCGCCCCTTGGCTTTACGTGGTTATTGATTTTTGCTAAGTTCTCAGTAAACTTTCGAGATGGAAGTGTTGGCCGAGACGGACTTTAAAGCGGTGCGATTTGGAAAGGGTTTGCAATGACATTCGAGGATTTTATATAATTCCTACATGAAGTACCGCAATTAAAATGGCTATTTGTTGTTAAAAGCCACACGTTCGTAGGCCATGACGACAAGGACAAATATCACGCTCCGTTTGACAGTAACTACGCCACATCGCTTTTGCTGTGTTTTATTAATTCAAGACACAAAATCACTCTTGCTAAAACACCCCCGAGTTTAAGTGCCACCTGTTTCGTTTGAAACTACATAGTTGTTATTTAAACTTATACATTTTTCCTTGCAAGATTACACAACGTGACATATACCTGCAGTCAATTCATAGTTCCGCGAGTTATAAAACTGCGCACTTGATTCCTCTCGCTAAGGAGGCGTGGTTTATATTTGTCAACCGAAGTGACGTTCTGTTTGACAGGCGATAATATCGGTTTGTTGTTGAAGTGTAAAGTGGAGAAAAGTCAATCGCACGGAGTAGTACTATATGTTCTATATCAGCATATATACAAACGGCAATTTCTGTAAGGAAAATTGACATCAAAACTTACCCTCATTAGATAGATCTATTCAAGAGAAATAATTATGTCCATTTTAAACATGGGATAACCCGACTACTTTTTGACCCATTTAAGGCTAAATAACATACGTATGAATCGGCCATTTCACACCAATTTTCTCAAAAATTCCCCTTTCAGCAATGCTCAACTTTTAAGGTTTTTTTTTGCAACAAGGCCTCCAAATTGGGCATTTTCTGACTATTTTAACTGTGTTCTATAGGATTTAATCCTTTATTGCATGTCTTTCAGTCAGAAACTCACCATAATTCAGCATTAAATAGGGTCACTATTTTCTGTGTAGGCACATCCGGGTAACCAAGGGCAGGTAATTGTGGTCTTAGTCCTGCTAGACTGACTAAATTGTCGATAAAATGGCGGATAAATGGCAGACATCACGTGATATGACGTTGATAGTTAATATCACTTGACTTCAGACTGGATCCGGTCTCATCATAAGAATCATGAAGTACACATAATACTGAGCGGGCAAACATCTCATCAGGTGCTAATCTTATTACCGGCAAGTAGCGAGGAACGACTAAGTAGATACACAACATAAGGTGCACGTGAACAGCATGGTATATGGTCCTAAGACAACTCCATCCACCGGTAGTATACGGTTTGGCATACTGATCGCACGCCAGGTTCACAGTCTTTCAGCGTTTTCGGCGCTTTGGTGATCGTACGCCGGAAGTATCTGTGATGACGTCGGGGGGGGGGGGCTGGAGAAAAATGTTGAAATGGTTTGGTTTACAATAATAAGTGATGATCTAGAAATTATCCAAGATGGTGTTCAATGCCTGAAAATAAAAGCGAATGTAAGTCAGCCTCGATGGTTAGGACCTTCACACCCCTAACTATAGTTTGCATCATGCGCACGTGCGCTGGCGAGTATAATCAAAGGACTGATAGGCTCGAAGCTGCCAGTTTATTCGCGAGCCATTATGGACATTTTATGTACTTTTTTATTTATTTCATTCTAGGATATGATTTTGGCTTACAAAAAGAATAGTTCTACGAAATGTAACAAGAAATTATGTTCTTAAGCTTAAAGAAGAGCCCTAAAACAATTGTTCAGCTGGCCTAAAATTCTCAGTAATAAAAACAACTGTCTACTTAAGCATTTCTTAAATGATTAAATTCAAAGTATGGCCATTAGTTAAAAAAATAGGAATAATTTGAGTTTGATATTGAAACTGTAACTCGGGGCCCGTAGACTTCTTTCTTTTTTTTTCTCCTTTTTTTTTTCCAAAAAAACATCAGCATGTAGATTCATTTTCCTGCTATAACAATGTAGTCGTAAAAGGCCCCGTGTTCTCGAAAATAATTAAGTTCGATCTCAGACTCAAATTTGAGTATCATACTCAAATCCCTATACTAATTGTCATAGTTTGAGTAAAGGAATGAAAATCATACTAAAGTACCATTTTTATTTTCAAGAGTTGGAACCATTGAAGGCATAATGTGGCAAAGATGTTTGCAAATTAATTGAACAGTGATATCAGGATCGAGAGACTGACAGCCAATACCTGGGTATTGGTAGTTCACAGAATTAACATCAAAAGGCATTATACATAACACTTTTACTTAGAATCTCATTAACTGATTTGACTTTTTCCAGGATTGATGCTAACAAGAGGATCTACGATGCCCCCAGTCCCAAATAACAATGATGATGGTTTGTATATTTTTAATAATTGTATATATATACTTTGGTGCCAAAAGCAAGTAAAAAAGAATAAAATTGTATGTATTAGCAATATTGTTTTCTTATTGGTTGAACTTGAATTCTTTCTGAAGTATAATAAGCACTGATTTAACTTTTTTGTAGGGTATAGCTTGTGCAGCATCTTATAACAACAGAACAAAATCTTTATTAACTTGTACTACATGAGGGTCAGTAGGTCAGGATTTTTTTTTACATGAAATGAAAGGTAAAAAAAAGGAATATTTTTCTAAAGGCAAAAAGGTAAAAAAAACTTTAGGGTTGGTCGTAAAAAAAGAGGGTTGGTCAGGTGACCAGAAACGGAACTTTTTTTTTTCCCTATCAAACCAATTCTATGGTTAAAGGCTATTATAATAAATTTGCACAGTTTAAATAAAGTATTTTCCAACGGTTTATACATGTTGGGTCTAATATAATAGTATTTTTTAATATAAGTAGGCCTTATATCATCAAAGGCTGGACATTTACAAATAACATATAGTTGCAAACTATATCATTTAAATCACAATATATACACAAATGTTCATGTCTAGAAATCCTATTCTCACCATGTCTACCTGTCTGTAAGCTTAGAAAATGTAAAGAAACTCTCATTCTAATCAGTGGCAGATTCAAGGGGGTGCACCCGGCATGCTCCCCCTCTAAAATTCACTGACCATACATAAATGTAGACACACAACCCCAAAAACACTCACATGAATGTACTATTTCACAGCTTTAATTTTAAAAAAATCATGCAGGAGTTCCCCCAGGTCTTTTAATACAGCACCCCCCTCCACCCCCTAACCTGATTCGGCACTGCTAACTACATAATTTCACAATTCAAATAGTAATATTTCTATGGTAAATAATTTTCATATTCAAATGATGTTTTAATATAGTTGTATATATAGAGCATTTTATTAGTTTTATTATTATACTATTCCTGTATAAATGTATCAAGTAAGCGTTGTTAAACATGTTTAAAAAGACAACTTCATTTACAAGTTCATATGGTTTTCAAATACATAATCAAAAAAAAGATTTTTTAGGTATGATATTCTCAGAATTTGATCACATTAAACCAATATTTAAATATACGCATACATCTAGTGATATATAATGGACATCTCCCTTATTCGCCATATACAGCAGCATTAGATGTACCCAGTTGTATATAAAGTTTTTTCTTACAAAACTTAAGATGAAGTCTTTCTGTTTCTCTTGATTTTGTGACCCCCCCCCCCCCCCCCCCCCCCCCCCCCCGGTTTACACACACACTTCACTCAAATAATTCAGTATTGAACTAACAAACAAATAAAATAATTGACATAGAATTTTTGGTTT
>CM037782.1:47018029-47068029 GCA_021229015.1 Solen grandis | reverse complement strand
CTGTCCTCTTAACAACTAATGGCTTTCTTAATTGATGATGATGATGATGATGATGATTATGGTGTTATCATTATCGTCACATTACTATCATCATTATCACCATCTCAGATAATTTTAAACATACCGGTAACGCAATTTATCATACGCATACAGACAAAACCTCACGTAAGCAACCGATCGAGTTGTCGTTAAACATAGATTGGTGATCAAAAATCAAAAAATAAATATCATAAAATGCATTTTGGATTACTGCCTTAAAAAGTTGTATCTCTTAATACAGGTGCTTCTGAACAGAAATAAAATGCTTTTATAGAGTCTGTAGACTGGTCAATATACGCAGGTTGGCTGTCAAGTACAGGTGTCCGCTTACACTGCAGACATTCCTGTAGACATGTCTTTTAGTTCATTAAAACAACAACTGGCGTTGACATTTAGAATAACGTCAGTCACCAAGGTAACCGTTTAAGTCTTTTATAACTGGTATTTTGTAAATGTTGAAGTGAGCTTGATTAGAATGATAGATGAATTATTTTATTCAGGTTTCATGTTTCATATATCAACTTGTGTTTAGAAGAAGAAGAAATAAACTTGCACTAATGTCACAAGTAAATTAAAACTAAAAAAAAATAAATCTAGCAATGAGCGGATACATGTACGATTTCATCTGCTTATTGGTATAGATTCAAGTGCACTTTATCGTTATCACAACACAAAAGCAAAAGTGGACAGGCATCCAAATAATTTGTTGCAAAGGCTGATGAACCTTATCAAGATAACTGCGGTATCAACACATTCGTTTGATATTTTATCTGTTGGGTAGTTACATCAAAGCTGTATTACCTCAGTGGATTGATATTTATATGACCTCTGACGTGTTGCTGAAAATGATAAATGTAAAAATAAAAGAAATAAAAAATAAAAGTTTGAAGTGACATATCGTTGGGGAAACGAGTAAAACAATCTATAAAAGCTATGTTTGTGGATGTTTACACTACATCATCCTGACTGCACAAATTAAATTTTCAAAGCTTTACCTGTATTTCTTGATTAGATAAAATCCATTGTTTGCTGGCAGGTATTGAAATATTTAAAACTCCACTGTAATCCCCGTAACCAGACCGTGCAAAGTTAATACCGCGGCGTGCACCTCCAGCGTTTTGAGCTTCTCGTTAACAAATGTTGCATCAATAGATGGATATTTCCCACGTAACTGATAAAATCAATAAGCAACGACAACCCTGGCTTGAGTCGAAGTCTACGATACTTCAAAACGCCAAAACAGTGTCGATGTATTTTCTCCTCACTCACAAACGTGTGTAAATCCGAAATAACAAATACGCCATCACTTCAGGAGCGAAGTTTTTATCAGCAGTTGACAGTTATGATCAAATGAGAGGTCATTTACGTTTCAAGTGTTAAATTTGTAGGTCAAAAGACAAAAATCAAACACCTTATCTAATAACAACAACGGTTAAGTGATAAATACAATTTTTATCGCCAAACATGAAGAAAGTTCAACTCAATCTTTTTTGGTACAAGTCAAGTCTCACTAAAGCGAAAAACGAAGTTGTGAGCGCAGCGTTCGTTTCACCACTGCAAGTAAAGGGCCGCTCGCACAGCGGTTAGCGCCGCTGCCTCACGTGGACCTGGCTGGGTTATACGACATTCCGAACCCTTTCCGTTTCACTGGGTGACTTTTGAATTAAATCCAATAAAAATCACTTCTCCTCCCACATGAAAGAAAAGATACAAAGATTTTGTTTCGTATTCTTTTGTTGAATTTTTATGATAGACTCAATTAAACCACAAATAGCTTCCTCACAAGTGCAGCACGCTCCACAAATAAAAGAGAATAGATAAAAGATCTGAAGAAGCCAATGGTTTAATCAAATCTTAAACGTTCAGTTTAAAATAACCGGCTCTTCCGTGAAAAAAACAACATAAAAAACGTTAGCTTCTTTATAAACTGCAGCCTAACTATATTTTGTAGTTGTCATATGATGATGAATGTGGTAGTTTACAACAAAAAGTCGCCTGCCCCGAAAATTACTCTAACCCAATTGAAATTCTATATATATAAACGATATCTCTGTGCGACCGGCACACATTTGGGGGGACGTAGATATTTAATTTTTTTTTTTTTTTTTGTTGTAAATTTCCCCTACATATTGCAGTTTTCTGTCTAGTTGCATGCAGTATTGCCGTATAACTCAAGAGTGAGTTACATTTTATATTTCATTCACAATCAGTTATGAAAACAAAACAGTCGTAACTGCTGCATAACGCAAGCAACTTTTTCTCGATTTCCTGGATATCTGCGGACTACCTGATTTATTCCGTGGAACCGGAATGATGTATCGTCTAATAATTAAAGAGCCAGCACCGCCAACGTAAACTTTACTTGTTGTTGTGGGGTTCACTAACCGTCACGTTTACAGTACAGTTAAACCTGTATTAGCGGTCATCTGTATTAAGCGGTCAACCTTCATTTAGCGGCCAATCAATATTACCAAATTATTTTTAGCGACCATCTCGATTTAGCGAGCGGCCAACTCTATTAAGCAATCACTTTTTCTTGTTTTCTTGACTGACCGCTTAAGACAAGTTTGACTGTTTTTCAGCAATATTATATGTGGCGACGTCCAGCCGTTTTACATGTGGACGAAAACGTGGCAACCGGGTAAACATACTGACCAACCGCAAGTCAACTGGAAGGCGTCCTCGTCTGACAAATCCGAATGGCCTTACAGGGACCCGAACTTACAGCGGTGAGGGGCTGAGTGAATCATAACACTAGAAACACTAGATGTAAATAGTGCTGTGCCGATTTGAATTCATACATGAAGGCTAGCCAAGAAGGAAAGTTTTGTGTTTTCATTAAAAAAAAAAATATAAGAAAAGCCATATGAAGTAATGCAAAATGTCTGTCAACCTCCATCAAAAATCAGAAGGGCTAGGTGCTGTTACGATCATAAATAGGTCAAGAGATTAACTAAACAAAGCAAGAGGAATTATTTTGTATATCAACCTGTAAAGTCTGATGCAAAACTGATCTAATACGTTTTTAAAATGATCAGTCCTGCTGAAATTCATTTATGGCTCGTCTTTAAAGTTAACCCTGCCTCAGCGGTTATCTGCGTTAGACGACTCACTTGTTTTTTTTGGGTTTTTTTACGGTTTATCGCTATTAAGCAGCAGTACTCATTTTAGTATGTATAACAAATAAGCGACATTGTAGTCATTCTGCAATGGCTATAACCTAGTATAAGGACAGAAAATAAATGTGCATTCTTGACTTGACTTGACTATTTGAGTTTTACCGTCGCTTCGACAGTATTTCAGTCATATAGCGACGGCCAGCAAATGACAGGCCACGGAGGCCCCTTGTGCATTCTTAGGGGCTCAGTAACCAAATGCATGCACTGTTTGTTTCTATTTATATATCTATGTTCATTTTATTTCTATTTATTCCTTTAGTTTAATTCTTTTAATCCTTTTTATCCTTTTTATTTCAAAATTATTAATTTATTTTTGCACTTATTCATATACTCATCAGCACTTTAAGGCACAGGCACACAAGTACTACTTTTTATAACAGTTTTTGATCCTGTAATCATACATAACAAGTAGCAGATTTATCCGCTGCCTCCATCATGAGAAATTCAATTACCCAAATGACGGGTTCCATGCACTGCAGAAATAAAGCAATAACACTGCACGTGAACAGTCAGTTATACAGATCGCAACTGCAAAAAAAAAAAAAAGAATGAAAGAAAACATGAAGACAGAAGATAAAGAAATACACATAGAAAGAAAGATTTAATAGGAAGAAATGATGACGTTTTCTTTCTTTAAAAGTTCAAGCAGAAAAAAAAGAGAAGAAAGAGTGAAGATAGAGAAATATTGAAAGAAAGAAAAAGACTGGAAGGAAAGAAAGATAGACAGAAAAGTTCAGCAAGGTGACTTCATTTGAATGAGTTATGTAGTTAAACAAATGAGATGAAAGCTAAGTAGACCCACCAAACCACACACGGTCTAACAGTCATTACACTGCCATGACCCAAAAACAATTCCCATAACGTTCAGACATTTGATACTTCAATGTGCTTTTCAGAGAAAATGCATATTTAATGTGGAGCAGGGAGCTTTCGTATCGTACAAATATGCAAACTATCAAAATGTAAATCCCCGAATATTTAATCTGTAATTTAACTCCTGAAGTTTCTTTCTCTCGCATGTTTTTGTCCTGGTTTAATTGACTATCTAGAGTTGATAATCGTATATTATTCTTTTCTTATTCATACACTGTATGTCCGCCTTTTTGTCGCATTGGCAAACAGATCAAAACCAGATCAGACAGCTCCTTTCAGGAGTTGTCTGATCAGGGTCTCCTCTGTTTGCTCATAATTATTGTAGCTCGGATTCTACACAGTCTAAAGGGCAAAGAAAATTCTATTGGACATTTAAAGTTCTAGCTAATTAATATTCATCAAGTCAAATGTGTGAACATGAATACCCCGACTTAAGGTTAAAATAAATAACATGATGTCTCTGTTTGACCCAAGGACAACGTACAGATTTAGATCATAAAATATATATTTAGTTCAAAAGCGATATACATGAAATAAATGGAAACACGACTGACACCAAAGAGACTTGTGTGCTTCTTTTGTACAGCTAGACTTCCATGTATAATCCATATAAAAATGTTTATTCACATTGTATCTTTTACAGCAATAAATCAAAAAGGAGCAGAGCTGAATACAATCCGGAGATTAGTAAAAACAACTGAATAAGAATGTTCAATTTTCCTTGTATACCTTTTTTCACTAGCGCGCCCTAATATCTAAGGGACGTAACGCAAATAAAATATTAAATAGTGAGGAAAGAGTTATACATGTATTTCGTTGATTGGGGACAGTACATGCATTTATGTCATTTAGGGATTCATTGTGCATGTGGCAGCTAGTGTTGCCTCACAGCGTCGAAGAATGGCACGATACCACACCAAGTCACATTATCCTGACACTGGTCAGCCAGACACGAAACAACTAGTAGTCGCGATAGTGGGGCGTGTTTTTTTTTTTTTGTTTTTTTTTTCTGAGCATATAATTGATATTATAAGTAGGGTTTTATCATTTGTTTAAAGTTTGTCAAATAATGAGATATCTTGATATAACATAAAATAGGGAAAGGATCATATGAAAGTCCATAGGTCAGAGAAGACGATTCATTCTCCAACAGCACTTACTACTCAAAGTTTGCTAAGCACCACCGGCTATTTTCCCATAGAGTCACATGAAAACACATGCTTAATGTAATGCTATGTACCTGAAAGGAAAGCGTTAGCTGACCATCATTTTTACGCATAGTTTTTGTCAAAATGATAGAAAAGAGACTCAAAAATGAGTTACAACGATTTAGCCAATTCCTGTCATTAGTTGGCAACTTCACAAAAGTGTGTTTTTTGCAAGAAATGGCATTTTATAAATTGAAGTTATATCTTGTTATCAATACAGAAAAAATGACCATGAACAGGCCAACATCGTCACAAATATCCTTAAAAGTATTCCATTTAGAAAACAGGAATATTTGAAGATCAGTTTTTTATTTCATTTTTGACTTATACAAATAGTACATCGTCAATCAGTATAATATTACAATATTTGAAGATCAAAGTTCTGAATTTAGCTGACTTTAAATTTTAAGGTGTTTTCTCAAAATTTCGCACTTTCTAATTATGATTAATTCCCAGTATTGAGGATCCGAAAAGGCTTATTTTTTTGTAACTGGTAGTAAGTTTGGTACATAAACAATACTTCTGCATAAAAGCAAGATTTGTTTTATTGTAAAATTTAATGTAGCATGCCTTTAAAGTCGCTTGTCTAGGCATGAAACGTTACGGGAAAATAGCGGATGGTGCTTAGCAGACTTTGAGTAGTATATTTTATACAGAGTTACTGGGATTCCCATGAAAAAAATAACCAACTTAATCTCTTACTATCCAAAAGTTGCACGATACTGGTGCTAAGAGTCTAGTTTTCATAGCAAAGGAGAACTTCATTTTTTGAATTTACAATTTAAAGTTCAGTAAATTAAGTCATAACTCTGTACATAGATATCATGGGATAACAAGCAGAGCTGTACCATCAGTGAAATAAGTTTTATACAGATAGACTTACAGCGTTTCAGTCATTAAGGATTTTTTCTACACAAGATAGAGTGCTGCCCGAATAAATATCAAGTGATATACACATGCCAAGATACACTACCCAGTCACATTACCCTGACATTGGACCAGCCTGTCCTAGAATACCCTTACATGCTGAATACCAAGCAAGGAAGTTACGCTAATATTATTGTATTACTATGGTATGTTGTGGTTTGGGATAAATTCTGCGACCTTCTTGCTGTAGTGCAAACACACTAACCACTAAGTCACCAGCAGTCACATAACATACTAATGTTATTTACCAGTTGTCATACCCACCAAAGTCTGTGCCAAAAATATGTTCCTGACATACAGGATGAATGTAGCCTGTAATCTTTGTCACATAAGTTTGATCATTTCTATGTATGACCTTGAACCTTTGAGCTAGCAAGCTGGTTCTTTCACGTGACATTCAGTCTTAAAACAGTAAACATTTGAACCAACCTATTTTGAAATCCATCCATCCTTTCTTACAGCCCAGACAAGTATATTGGTATTGATTTTTTGTTGACCTCTAAGATGACCTTAACCTTTAAGCTGGTAATCTGGTTCTTTTGCGCGACACTCCGTCTTATAATATGGGAAACATTTCTACCAAACAATTTGGAAATCCAGTGAGGCATTGTTTTTTTATTGTTGACCTCTAAGAATGACCTTAACCTTTAAGCAATCTGGTTCTTCCGCACAACACACTTTATCTTAATATGGTATACATTTGTGTCAAACTATTTGGAAATCCAGCAAGGCATTGTTAAGTTACAGCTCGGACAAAAAAAAATAAAATGGGATAGATGGACGGACGGACAAACAAAGTGATTCCTATAAAGCTCCACCCCCAGTGGGGTATAAAAAGTATTAAGATAATTCTATGGTAAAATTATCACAGACTGGTAATATAATGAGATACTTAGTGTTATAATACACTTAAAATTCTTAAAAACAAACACTTTGAATAATGAAAATATGTTTTATTACAACCTCTTTTACAATAAACAAAATCCTCTGACCGGAAATCAGGAAAATACTTAGAACCATATCCTACTACAGTTTCTAGGTAACACAACAAAACAGAAGTTAACTAAACATAAATAGCAAAACTTGAAGGTACAACTATGATGTGTGACATATTCATGGCAAGGTCCTGTTTCCCTTTGAAATGACACAAAAAAGTAACAATGTATCCACTATTACGCCTTCCCAACTATTCTTTAGGAATCAACACTCCATTTTACTTGTAAGACTTACTACTGAAAATAGGTGTTAAATAGAACAACACAAAAAGAAAACAGGACCTTTGAATTACTGACATGAGATCTCTTGCAAAATTGCTATCATTCTGTCTCCCTCTCTCTCTTAAACATACAATTGTAGCTATCCAACTTTTGAGCAAAAATATAAAAAAAATACTGTGCTGTCGAATTAGTGAGCATTTTTTACAATGTTATATTCTAACAGATGTGCATGTTGTTCATAAATCAAAGATATGTGAGTATATTAAAAATATGATAGGTAAACACGGTTCTGTATGTGTGTGTGTGTGTGTGTATTTGTGTTAGTTAAGTGTCACTGAAATTACAAATACTTTTTGAGTATTGTTCACATAAAAGATAGAAAATTCTTGTAGTTCAGCAGTCTGTAATATTGTATGAATGATTTGAAAAATGTCCTAATCTTCTAAACCAATAGTAAAACACTAGGCACTTTTGAAATTGAAAAACAAAGATAAGCTTGAAATCTATTTCCATCTTAAATCAGTGGACAGCTGTTGTTACTGTACCTGCAACACTATTTCATTCCCATAGCAATGTCCACCTTATTACATGATGGTAGAACCATCTACCACAAGTCAACCTAAAGACTGTATTTGAAAGATCACTTGTACCAGACCAACAACAGTGAGAAGCTAGGTGATACAAGTCAGTCATTATACACTCTGCCACTTTGTTCCCAACTGTGGACAATGTAATTACTGCCAGTTACTTGCATGATGATCTGGTATACACTGATTAGATATGGATAAAAGAATGTATATTCCAAATACAAAGGATTGTATGTTTAAATGTTAAAGATTGGTACTCAAATTTATAAATGGCCACATCTTTAATAAGTTTCTTTTCATTTGTGTTAAATAATTCAATAGATTTTTTTTGGCCCTTGATAGAAATTCCTTACATGATATTAGTGGACTCTGACAAATTCTTTCGCATTTACATTCATTCGCATTCACATTAACAAGTACACAATCTGATGCAGTGTTTTGCTGCTGTTGGACATTTGTGAAGTGTGAACATAAATGTCATAAGGTGTTAACCCTTTCCCTCATATAGACTCATTTTGACGCACTCAATAGGTATCACATAAAGCCTGATCTGCAAAAAAACACAGTTACCCAACCTTACCAAATTTAATTACAAAATCCTCATTTCAAGACCACGGAGGAGCAGCGAACAGCATACAACCTGATCAGCCTGCGAGTTACTCGCAGGTTGATCTGGTTTTATGCTGTTCGCATAGGTCTTTTCATAGTTTCCTCTATGAGGGAAAGGGTTAAAATGTCATGAGTCAAAAGAGATCTACTGAGATAACCTGATCACACTGTTATCATGTTGAAACATTCTACAAAACTCTTGTATACTTAATAATGATTTATTCCCACAGAGATGTACATAACATACACCTATGTCACATTTTCCCCATGGTTTATGTATCCCCCTCCCCACATGACACTTAATAAAACATAATCATACTAATACACGTAACAAAATAATACACCCATAAAACAAACAAAAAAATACCACTAAATTAGGTACACTTTTCAAAGAAGAACATACTTTAAGAAACTTCTCTATTTACATTATAATAAAACCAAAACAAATTATGCCAAATATACAAGTATCCATGCCATCTTTACAAATACAATATATTTTGAGTATATTATTCAATACTTTATCCCTGTTACATGATATACTGATTATATTGCTATGAAATCTTAAACCCTCAAAATACCATAAAAAAGACAAGCCCACATTTTCAAAAAACCTAGCTATGAAGTCAACACAGAACACAGAACTAATATCAAGTACCCATACCTTCATTCATTTAAATTTCATTTTACATAAACTTCATTTGTTTTTTACGATGACAAAATATCAAAAACATCAATTTGAAAACTTAACCCATTACAATTCTGCGGTCATTTATGACTTCATCTGTGATCAGTTAAGACTAAGATCAACTTGCACATCTGCGCAATCTGATTATGGTTTGCACTAATTGGTATTAAGTCAATAATAACTTTTCGGAAAGCACACCCATTAACAACTAATGCACAGTCCAAAATGAAGAAAGGACAATTAAGAAATTTAATTTTGGCAACTGCTACTGAGTTACTAATAATGTTACAAAAGTAACATTCTAACAACTAATACTTTCAACATTTCTGAACAAATATCTGCTCAAAATTTTTTTTTCGTCATTTATTTTTAATACCTAAAGATCAGCCATAAAATATCATGTACACCTATTTTAAACAAGAGGGCCAAGATGGCCCTGTGTCGCTCACCTGAGTAAGATGGCTGTGTTAGGCATAATGACAAAAAATCTAGCATCTAAAAGTGTTTTTCTAACATTTGACTAAGTGACCTACATATTGATCCTACCTGAATTTGCACTCAACTGGGAATTCATACAGTCATCATTCATATTAAGTTTAATGAAGACTGGGACAAAAATGTAGGCCTCTAGAGTGTTCACAAGGTTTTTCTTAGATTTGACCTGGTGACCTAGTTTTTGGCCTCATGTGACTCATTTTCAAACTCATCCAATATATCAATTAGACAAACATCCTGACCAAATCTATTGAAGATTGGGCTAAAACTGTGGCCTCTAGAGAGTTCACATGGTTTTTCTTAGATTTGACCTGGTGACCTAGTTTTTGATCCCACATGACCCAATTTAAAACTCATGCAAGATATCATGTAGACAAACATCCTGACCAAAATTTATGAAGATTAGGCCAAAACTGTGGCCTGTAGAGTGTTCACAAGGTTTTTCTAAGATTTGACCGGGTGACCTAGTTTTTGACCCCACCTTACCCATTTTCGAACTCATCCAAGATATCATATAGACAAACACCCTGACCATTTTTCATGAAGATTGGGCTAAAACTGTGGCCTGTAGAGTGTTCGCAAGGTTTTTCTAAGATTTGACCTCGTGACCTAGTTTTTGACCCCATGTGACCCAATTTTGAACTCATCTGAGATATCATGTAGACAAACATCCTGACCAAGTTTCATGAAGATTGGGCCATAACTGTGGCCTCTAGAGTGTTCACAAGGTTTTTCTAAGATTTGACCTGGTGACCTAGTTTTTGACCCCACATGACCCAATATCGAACTCATCTGAGATATCATGTAGACAAACATCCTGACCAAGTTTCATGAAGATTGGGCCAAAACTGTGGCCTCTAGAGTCTTTACAAGGTTTTTCTAAGATTTGACCTGGTGACCTAGTTTTTGACCCCACATGACCCAATTTCGAACTCATCTGAGTTATCTTGTAGACAAACATCCTGACCAAGTTTCATGAAGATTGGGCCAAAATTGTGGCCTGTAGAGTGTTCACAAAGGTTTTTCTAAGATTTGACCTCGTGACCTAGTTTTTGACCCCACATGACCCAATTTCGAACTCATCCGAGATATCATGTAGACAAACATCCTGATTAAGTAGTTTTTGACCCCACATGACCCAATTTGAACTCATCCGAGATATCATGTAGACAAACATCCTGATTAAGTATCATGAAGATTGGGCCAAACTGTGGCCTCTAGAGTGTTCACAAGGTTTTTCTAAGATTTGACCTGGTGACCTAGTTTTTGACCCCACATGACCCAATATCGAACTCATCTGAGATATCATGTAGACAAACATCCTGACCAAGTTTCATGAAGATTGGGCCAAAACTGTGGCCTCTAGAGTCTTTACAAGGTTTTTCTAAGATTTGACCTGGTGACCTAGTTTTTGACCCCACATGACCCAATTCAACTCTCTGAGTATCTGTAGACAAACATCCTGACCAAGTTTCATGAAGATTGGGCCAAAATTGTGGCCTGTAGAGTGTTCACAAAGGTTTTTCTAAGATTTGACCTCGTGACCTAGTTTTTGACCCCACATGACCCAATATCGAACTCATCCGAGATATCATGTAGACAAATATCCTGGCCAAGTTTATGAAGATTGGGCCAAATTGTGGCCTGTAGAGTGTTCACAAAGGTTTTTCTAAGATTTGACCTCGTGACCTAGTTTTTGACCCCACATGACCCAATTTCGAACTCATCCGAGATATCATGTAGACAAAATCCTGAATTATGAAGATTGGGCAAATTGTGGCCTCTAGAGTGTTCACAAGGTTTTTCTAAGATTTGACCTCGTGACCTAGTTTTTGACCCCACATGACCCAATTTTGAACTCATCCGAGATATCATGTAGACAAATATCCTGACCAAATTTTATGAAGATTGGGCTAAAACTGTGGCCTCTAGAGTGTTCACAAGGTTTTTCAAGGATTTGACCTAGTGACCTAGTTTTTGACCCCACATGACCCAATTTCGAACTCATCCGAGATATCATGTAGACAAACATCCTGATTAAGTTTCATGAAGATTGGGCCAAATTTGTGGCCTCTAGAGTGTTCATAAGGTTTTTCTAAGATTTGACCTAGTGACCTAGTTTTTGACCCCACATGACCCAATTTCGAACTCATCCGAGATATCATGTAGACAAACATCCTGACCAAGTTTCATGAAGATTGGGCCAAAACTGTGGCCTCTAGAGTGTTCACAAGCAATTGTTGACGACGGACGACGGACGACTGACGACGCACGACGCACGACGGACAAAAGGCGATCACAAAAGCTCACCCGAGCACAAGTGCTCAGGTGAGCTAAAAAGCACATACCTAACAAAATACAAAACCAAAGAATAACTGGTCTCTAAATCCATTAGATGGAAAGAAAAGCATTTGACTTCATATTTACAACATTTAGAAAAGTGCTCCTAGACATAAAAATAAGCTTGAAAGAATCAGGAGTATTGTTACCATAGCCCTTAGATTTAAATTTGAACACACTCTTGCTAGCTCGTATATCTAAGAAATTAACTTTTATATATACACATATAAATTTCAGACTATGTAGACATTTCTGTATAATTATATATCTCCTCCATCTTTCCTGCAATCATGATCTCCAAAACGTGTATAATATACTACACCACAAATGTGAAACAAGAGGCCCATGATGGCCCTAAATCGCTCACCTGAGATAAATAGGTTGACCCAAGGAACATCTGTACCAATTTATTTTAAAATCTGGCCAGTAGTTTTGAAGAAGATGATTTTTAAAGTTTTCATATTTTTTTTCTTTTTGTTGCCATGGCAACAAGAGTTCTATATGGATCAAGTTTATTTTAGGAACTTTTGTGAAGGTTGACCCAAGGATCATTCCTGCCAAATTTAATCAAATTCTTTCCAGTGGTTTCAGAGGAAATGTTGATTAAAGTTTTCCCTATATACATACAAGGCAAATAAGCCCCGCCCCTGGCGGCCATGTTTTTTACGGATCGGAAAATTTTTAGCAACTTTGGTAGAGGTTGACCCAAGGAACACCTGTACCAATTTATTTTAAAATCTGGCCTGTAGTTTTGAAGAAGATGATTTTTAAAGTTTTCATTTTTTTTTCTTTTTGTTGCCATGGCAACCAGAGTTCTACATGGATCAAGTTTATTTTAGCAACTTTTGTGAAGGTTGACCCAAGGATCATCCCTGCCAAGTTTAATCAAATTCTGTCCAGTGGTTTCAGAGAAGATGTTGTTTAAAGGTTTCTCTATATACATATAAGGCAAATAAGCCCCGCCCCTGGCGGCCATGTTTTTTTACGGATCGGAATAATTTTAGCAACTTTGGTAGAGGTTGACCCAAGGAACATCTGTACCAATTTATTTTAAAATCTGGCAAGTAGTTTTGAAGAAGATGATTTTTAAAGTTTTCATTTTTTTTTCTTTTTGTTGCCATGGCAACCAGAGTTCTACATGGATCAAGTTTATTTTAGCAACTTTTGTGAAGGTTGACCCAAGGATCATCCCTGCCAAGTTTAATCAAATTCTGTCCAGTGGTTTCAGAGGAGATGTTGTTTAAGGTTTCCCTATATACATATAAGGCAAATAAGCCCCGCCCCTGGCGGCCATGTTTTTTTACGGATCGGAATAATTTTAGCAACTTTGGTAGAGGTTGACCCAAGAAACATCTGTACCAATTTATTTTGAAATCTGGCCAGTAGTTTTGAAGGAGATGATTTTTAAAGTTTTCAAATTATTTTTCTTTTTGTTGCCATGGCAACCAGAGTTCTTCATGGATCAACTTTATTTTAGCAACTTTTGTAGAGCCTCACCCAAGGAACATTCCTGCCAAGTTTCATTAAATTCTGTCCAGTGGTTTCAGAGGAGATGTCGTTTAAAGCAAATTGTTGACGACGGACGACGGACGACGCACGACGACGGACGCCGGACGAAGGGCGATCACAAAAGCTCACCTTGAGCACTTTGTGCTCAGGTGAGCTAAAAAGTGCTCAAACATTTCAACAATGTTATTTTTGAAATTAAACACATGTATATGGTTTTTACATATTACCGCAAATCAAAGGCTTCTTTAGCTCTTTAAATTATGACACTGATAAAAAATAGTCATAAAGATATATACATATGTTGCCGCTATGCAAGGTAAACAAATACAGACGAAAATTTTCATAACAACATTCGTAATATTATGTATATCACAGTATTATGTATATACACCATATCTGTTTATGTTATCATATCACCTGTCAGAAAATTAATGAAACAAGGACTTAAAAGAAAAAAAAGTGAAAGAAAAGAATATTTGATAAAAAAATTTAAAAAAAATTACTTAATTTTCAGGAAACTAGTTAATGAATGTAAATATGACATGAAAAGCTGCATTTTAGACTGTGAAAACAGGTTTTCCTGATGTACAGTTGAAAAAATCTTGTTATATGTTTAACCGGCATTTCAGGAACACCTCTGTTAAGAGATAATTTTCTCTTGCTCCCTTGGCTGACCACATAAGACAAGTTAGACTGTATATAAGTAAAACATTCTTACATCTATACATACACTGTACATGTATATAAAAATAACCATTATGTATCAGAATTAACTTTGATAAATTGATGGTTGATTTTTCTTTTTTTTGGGGGGGTAACATTCTTGTCCTCTAATATCTCTTTGACCAAACTATCTTTTGTGAAAATTATACAAAACTATACACAAAATGCAGCAAATGATATTACTGCAATCCTGTAATAGCCGGCAGCCCTCATTCTTGTAGGTGACTTTAAACTCTTTCTATTAGTACCTGGTGAATATGAAATGGAATGAAATACACAGAAGGTGAAATGGAATGAAATCCATAGAAAGAAATTTTCTTTCATTCAGATATACGAGTCAAAAATTCTTGCCTTAACATTTGCCAATCATGAAATTGACTTCCTTCATTTATATTGAAGATAACGGAATTCACAGAAAAACGCAGGAGGAAATAGTGTAGACAGAGTTTAACAGATAAATAGAAAAACACATGACACAACCACTCAATAAATAAAATATTGATAAAATTAAATTTACCAATATTTGGATTTTATCAAGTCTTAATACTAAAAATCCCTTTTTCTAAAATTGCATTTCATATAACTTCTTAATTTGAGTTTATTCTAAACTCTACATTTTGAAAATCAAAAGCTGTCTTATTTTCCAAAACAATGAGTAGACAATTTCTGTAATAATGTTTTTATTATTAATATCTATCTTTTTTTAATTTTTTTACAAACTATGAGCTTTAATTTCTTTATCAGTTTAAAATATGAGATCACTGATTAAAGAAAGATAACAATTTCTGATGTTTTATAAAGATGAGGCCAAATACCTTATTGCATAAGTTATCTGATTTTGTGCATGGATTTCCAGAAAATAAGCTTAAATGATGTAATATACACAAAAGACTTATTTGTCTTGCATAACTGCATGGTAACAACATACATATTCACAAAATTAATTAAATACCTGCTCAATACAAAATACGAATATATATAAAGCAGTTTGTTCATCATGGCTCTAATAATGCTAACAAGTGCCCCTTGGCACGTTTTTCAAGCTCCATATAAACATGTGTTCCATTCACATATCAATAATTCAATGTATTAAGTTTTCATATATTACCAACTTTAAAAACAAGTTTGATATGGTTTTGATAGAGAGTCCCTTCAAGTAAGTGGGAAAACACATTTTTGAGGTAATAAAAAACCCTGCAGGGGTAAAAAGGATGCTGATACATATAATCAACTTTCTTATCAATGGTAGGGATGGTTAGATTTAGTTTTTCACCCCTGCATCGTAATGATCATGTTTAAAAGAAAGAATCAGGAATATATTACAATGATAAACCTTAAGAAGGCATTTTAAAGCATCTACATTAAAATAAAATCACAGAAGCAATGACAAATGCCACGTTTATAAAAAAAAACTTTCACAGTATGGATGAAACCTGATTAAGTAAAATGCATATACGATCACTTTATATTTATAGTTTTTGCCTTTTCGCAATGATTATTTCAACCTTAAGTTTTAAGTGTTCTTGTTATTTTGGAATTTTCCATTGCTATGACAATATTTCAGTTAATTAGCAATATCAAAGTACATGTAGTTACAAGTGAAGAAAATCTCAAAGTGCATAAAAAACACTTGGATAAAACCACTAAGCTACAGTAAGCCAGCAGGGAGATTTCAAAATTTTAAAATCATATTAGACAGAAAATGATTGGAAAACACATTGCTGAGGTGATGTGTGACAATAACTACTCAGGTCTCTCAGAACTTTGGAATAACAGTAAATGGTTAAAAAATGAAACATGACATGTTTAACATGGAAAATGGATTTCTTATAAACAAATGATTATGACAGACTTTAAACACGAGGGCCATGATGGCCCTGGGTCGCTCACCTGAGAACCAGGTATAAGTGGGAGGAAAAGAAACAGCAAATATCTTATGATATTGTGGAAAACGGGCTCTGCCAACTGCCAGCCATAAATCGAGTGAGTACTTTAGGACAAGAAGAATTTTAAAATTGTACTATATACATATAAGGAAAACGGGCTCCGCCCCCTTGCAGCCATGTTATTTAACGAATCAAAATAATTTACACAATCTTGGTAGAGAGAGACCTAAGGAACATCTGTGCCAAAAAACTTTGAAATCCATTCAGTACTTTTGGAGGAATTTGCCATGGCTAAAGATTTTTGATGTTTTTACTATATACATATAAGGAAAACGGGCTCTGTCCCATGGCACCCATGTTTTTCGCGGATCAAAATAATTTGAACAAACTTGGTAGAGAGTGACCTACTGACATCTGTGCAAAATAACTTTAAAATCGAGCCAGTACTTTTGGCCAAGAAGATTTTCAAAATTTGTACTATATTCATTTAAGAAAAACAGACTTCGCTCCCTCGCTGTCATGTTTTTCAATAGATCAAAATAATTTGAACAATCTTGGTAGAGAGTGACCAAAGGAACATCTATGCCAAATAACTTTGAAATCCAGCCAGTACTTTTGGTGGAGAATATATTTGAAGTTTTTATTGTATACATATAAGGAAAACAGGCTCTGTCGCCTGGTGGCCATGTTTTTCAACGTATCAAAATAATTTGTAAAATCTTGGTAGAGAGTGACCCAAGTAACACCTGTGCCAGATAACTTTGAAATCTTGCCAGTAGTTTTTGAGAGGAAGATTTTCAAAATTTTCATGTTTTTTTTCTTTTTGTTGCCATGGCAACCAGAGTTCTACATGGAATCAAATTCTTTGAACACCTATGAAAGGGCTTCACCCAAGGAACATTCTTTTGAAGTTTCTTTAAAATTGGCCAAGTGGTTTAGGAGGAGATGTCGCTTTAAGTTAAATGTTGACGCCGGATGCAGGGCATTCATCGATCACAACAGCTCACCTTGAGCACATTGTGCTCAGGTGAGCTAAAAACACTAAAAACGACTTAATGGTTAACACATTGATGTGCAATTAAAAAAGTGCTGTATGCTATCTTACGAAAATAAAATGCAATTAAATTCCATTTCAAAAAGTGGATACACTAAATGGAATATGAAATACTTACAAAAAATACTGCATGTGAAACTAGAACTATCATTGAAAGTGATCAAAACCCCTGCATTGAGGACAGATTGTACTGTCACATAATTCCATAATATTTCATAATAATTCCAATCCAAGCCTGATTCCATAAGGATAACCCCTCTGTTTGTAAACCATAAGTTAGCCATAAACGTGTCAATTTAATGCAAAAATTATATCCAAAGACTGTGTAAATTGAAAAAAAATGCCAGGTTACTTGACTTTATACAAAATGAATAAAGATAAAAGAATATTTTATACAAACTCTTTTGATAAAATCATGTGATTTACCCATTTATGATGTAAAAAATACAAACTTATTACACATACCTGCGATACAATTAGATGGCCAAAATGCAATTTTTAACATAACAAAAATTTAGATAGATATATACAGAACTAAAATTCATGTGTTTAAGAAAATGAAACAAAATGATAGAAATAATATCTGATAGTGTTTTAATAATGCAGAAATGACCAGACAGCAAATATTTTATACAAGAGGGCCATGATGGCCCTGGATCGCTCACCTGGTATCATTAGGCTATGTAAAATCAAGTGACCCCTGGGGCAGAGCCAATTTTGACCCCAGGGTCATGATTTGAACAAACTTGGTAGAGGTCTATTAGCCCATGCTAAATACCAAATATCTAAACTCCAGGTCTTGTGGTTTCTGAGAAGAAGATTTTTCTTGTTTTTTTTCCAAAATAAGTCTATTTTAAATTAAGTGATCCCTGGGCGGGGCCAATTTTCACCAAATATCTAAACCCCAGGCCATGTGTTTTCTAGTTTTCTAAAAAGAAGAATTTTCAAGTTATTTCTATATTAGCCTATGTAAAATCAGGTGACCCCTATGGCGGGGCCAAATTTGACTCCAGGGCCATGATTTGAACAAACTAAGTACAGATCCACTAGACAATGCATGATTCATGATTTGAAAAACTTGGTAGAGGTCTTTTAGCCAATGTTACATACCAAATATCTAAACTCCAGGCTTTGTGATTTCTGAGAAGAAGATTTTTTTTAAGGTTTCTCCTATATTAGTCTACTAGTATGTTAAATCAAGTGACCCCTGGGGCGGGGCCAATTTTGACCCCAGGGTCATGATTTGAACAATCTTGGTAGAGAGTCATAAGGTCATGATAAATACCAAATATCTAAACTCCAGGTCTTGTGGTTTCTGAGAAGAAGATTTTTCAAGTTTTTTTCCTATATTAGCCTTTGTTAAATCAAGTGACCCCTTGGGCGGGGCCAATTTTCACCCCAGGGTCATGATTTGAACAATCTTGGTAGAGAGTTATAAGATCATGCTAAATACCAAATATCTAAACTCCAGGTCTTGTGGTTTCTGAGAAGAAGATTTTTCAAGTTTTTTTTCCTATATTAGCCTATATTAAATCAAGTGACCCCTGGGGCGGGGCCAATTTTGACCCCAGGTTCATAATTTGAACAATCTTGGTAGAGAGTCATAAGATCATGCTACATACCAAAAATCAAAAGGCTAGGCCTTGTGATTTCGGAGAAGAAGATTTTTAAAATTTTCATTTTTAAAATCTATTTTTAGCTCCCGTGACCTAGATTTTTGACCAATCAAAATAATTTTAACAACTTTGGTAAAAGCCCCATAATGAACATTCCTGTGAAGTTTTATCAAAATCTAGTAAGTACTTTAGAAGGAGATGTTGTTTAAAGAAATTGTTGACGACGGACGCACGGACACACGCACGCAAGTACGATGGACGACAGACAAAAGGCGATCACAAAAGCTCACCATGAGCATGTTATGCTCAGGTGAGCTAAAAATATTTTCAATACATACTGAAAATCCTCAGATGGACAGTAAAATTCCAATGGGTACATGTCTGTTTGACTTTTTCTATTAAAACATGTATTTGGGATAAAAATCTAACACTTTGAAGCATTTAATTGCAAATTTCTTTTTGTGTGTTTTTTTTTCCTATCTGCAAAACTGTCCTTTTATCAATAAAATTGTAATATTTGTACAAGCAATAAGAAACAAAATATATTGGGGTACTTGTAATATTGCAGTGTTTGAATATTGATAGAAACGGGGCTGATCTAAAAATTCATACACTAGGATAATAGACATACGGTACACTTTTTTTTTTTTTAATTCAGTAATGACAAGCACTGAAAATTAATGGGATCAGTGTAAGGAGAAAGAAAAAACAATAAATCAATTTGTTCATATGAAAGTTTCTTTTTTAAATATCTCTATAAAACATCCCTGTAGAATAAGAGTGGAATTCTCAAATGTAAGTTTTATAATGTCTTGCTCAAAAAAAAAAAAAAGGGGTAACAAATTCAAGTCGTTTAGAGCCAATGTGTTTAAGTATAAAAAAAAATAAAAAAATAAAAAAATGGACAACTTTGCTATTTTGCTACCCCTGCCAACCCATCAAATGTCAGAGGGAAAAACATTTCTGTATGTCCTGTAAATAAGACATTTTCATTTTAAAATTTTTACAGATCTTTTAAAATTAGACAAAAAGATTGAACTTTTCTGTATGTAAATTGGAGATGTTTTCATTTGAAACTTAAAATCAATCGCTGCAAGTCTAAATTATCACATAAAACATTATACACAAAAAAATATCACAGTTATTTATTTTTCTTAATGTCTTCGAATTTCTCTAAATAATTATTGTGATCATATACAGTTGCAAGAAGACCTCCCTCATTCTTTGGGTACTGCCCACTAGAATAATCAATGTATTTCCCATCCAGCGTTGTCATCTTGCCATCAACTGAGCTCAAAATGGCATTTCCTGCGCAGATGTCCCATTTCTTTATCAGCGTGGAATGTATATAGGCGTCCTGATTTCCTTTTATCACCTCCAAAGTTTTGAAACCTAAGCAACAATAATTAAAGTTAAATTGTTTGTCATTTTTAAAATAAAACTTTATGCAATTTTTACGCACAAAAGCAAAGGAGTTTGAAAAGTAAAATACTGTTCATGTTGGCTAATATCATGATTGATCTCCCAGAGGTCAATGAATATAAAAATGCCTACTTTTGTACCACCACCATTATAACCTGAATAAGTCCTTACAAAATCAGAATATACTTACATACTACCAAAAACGCTAAAAAGTTTCTGTTTTCATCAAAAATGATATCTCATTTGACTATCCTACTCAGAAAGCAATATTTTGTTTCGAAGCACAAAAAATATTGTTGAAAGAAAGAGCATATAAGCTGAATTAAAAATGCACAAAAACATATAGTAATGAGAGGTGTATAAATAAGAAATTTTTATTTTGTTGATATCTGAAGAAGGTGATTTTAACCTGTATAATAACTTTAAAAACAGAGGGCCATGAAAGCCAAGAGATCACTCACCTGAGAACCAGGTATTAGAGGTTTTTATTTCAAGGTTTTTTTCTATATAAGTCTAAGTAAAAACAAGTGATCCCTGGGGTTGGGTTAATATGACCCAAGAGCCATGATTTTAAATAAACTTAGATGTCCACATGGTCATGTTTCGCAACAGATATCTAGACTCCTGGCTTTGTTTTTTTTTTCTTTGTTAGTCCTTGAAAAATCATGTGACCACTGGGGCTAGGCCAATTTTGTCAATATTAAATACAAAATATACTTATTGTTATATATAATTCCTCTTCAATTAAGATATTTTCATAAAATATATATATAAAGAATTTTTAATAGTGAAAAAAGAGAAACTGCTTTTAGAATTTGCTTTTCCTTTGATCTAGTTAATATGTTTTCTTTATTTGTATCTTTAAAGTCTCTTGGACTTAATTGGACAAATTCCTATTTCTTAAAAACAATTAATCATGGAAGTGTATATAAACATGAAAAGAAAGAAGCATTACTGACAACACTGGTTAAGATAAGAAAATTCAAACTTTCAGCATGACATCCCAATATTGAATTTCTGCGTACCTGCCCCACCGGCTGGAGTTATGTCCACTTTGCCAAGGGACTTCTCTGCCACAGTCTTTACTTCCCCTGCATGTGACCTTGACACAATGATACGGTGGGGCTCATCTACTTGTTTCCCCTTGCGTGCTGCTCTGACAAGGTTAGAAGATTGTCCATACCCCACCCAGGCCCAGGCTGTGAAGAAACAAGATTAGCTGAGAATAAAGTAAATGGATAGGAATCAGAAATAATTTTGTTTGCCTTTATGGTTAAATCATATCAACTGTATTTCAATCATTTGTGTTTACGAGAGATATAGTGCTACCTCACTGTGTTAACATTCCATAGACAAGGTGCATGATATCACATTGTCCTGACACAGGACAAATCAGTCCTGGAACTACCATACATGCTGAAAGTCAAGCTAAGTAGACATTTGCCATTTTGTAAAACTTTTGACATGATGTGACACGGTTTGAAACACTCATCCACCAGGACCATTAAAAACAAGAGCACCACATGCGGGTGCTAACGCTCGTCTGTTTTTGCCAACGTTACACATCTTTGTTAAACACTAAAAAAGTTGACCTTGAAAATCACAACTGAAACTGTAAGCCTTTAAATGCAAAGTTTAAGTACCATTCCCTTTAAATTTGACCTTTGACCTAGACCTATGCATGGAATAGAATGTATACAACACAAAGATGTAAAATATGTAAGCAAATAATCGCAATTGCTTATCCATTGAGTTTTTGATAATCAACACAAAACTGTAAAATTTGAAGACATTAAAAAAAAAAAAATTCTTTTTTATATCGGAAACCTATAAAAAGTTTTTTTTTTTTTTTTTTAAAAATATTGAAAAATGACAAAGAAATATCGATTATAAAACTTGTCCAAAGTTACGGCGAAAAAAGGTCAAAGGTCAAGGTCAATACATAAAATATTGAGGTTATCTGAAAAATCATTGTCATGATGAATATGCATACCAAATATAAAAGATGTATGTCAAATAGTAAAAAGTATGGCCAACGTTTAAGTTTTTTTTTAAATATTTCAAAAATAGGTCAAAGATCAAAGGTCAAGGTCAAAACTCCAAAAGTGTAACATTATGGAAAGGTCTTGCCACAAGGAATTTACATGTGAAATATCAGTGCCCTGTTGGTAACGGTTCCAGGGGTTTACTTAAGGATTTGACTTACGCTTGTCTAGGGGGGGCAAGTTACTTTGAACATCTACTAGCCCCTAGTGAAAACAGGTTGCCCGATCTTGAAGTTAGTCGGTGTTTGTTAATGTTTAAAACTAAATTTGTGTAATATTAAGGTGAATTTTAGTTTTTATATATCAAAGACAATTTGCAAGTATTTTACCCCTGATACACTATAGAAAATAAAAAGAACGAAAGATTTCATTTACATAATTAAACTTGCCCACAGGGCTATCTTGTTTGAAAAACCACTTGCCCGCAGTGATTTTAACCCGGCGCGGGCAAGTGGGCGTCCACTTAAGAAAACCCCTGCGGTTTTGAAATGACAGGCATTTTAAAGTTTTCAAAAATACAGCAAAAATAGGTCAATGTCAAGGTTGATAGATGAAATGTTGAGATATATCTGAATAGCCCTTGCAAAGATGAATATGCATACCAAAAATAAAAGTTGTATGTCAAATAGTAAAGAAGTTATGGCCAACGTTAAAGTTTTTTGTTAAATATTTCAAAAAATAGGTCAAAGAGCAAAGGTCAAGGTCAAAACTCTAAAAGTGTACCATTGATGGAAAGGTCTTGCCACAAGGAATTCACATGTGAAATATCAGTGCCCTGTTGTAACGGTTTTGAATGACAGGCATTTTAAAGTTTTGAAAAAATACAGCAAAAATAGGTAAAAAGGTTTAACAGCCCTTACAAAGATGAATATGCATACCAAAAATAAAAGTTGTATGTGAAATAGTATAGAAATTACGGCCAACGTTAAAGTTTTTTGTTAAATATTTCAAAAATAGGTCAAAGAGCAAAGGTCAAGGTCAAAACTCCAAAAGTGTAACATTGATGGATAGGTCTTGCGACAAGGAATTCACATGTGAAATATCAGTGCCCTGTTGGTAACGGTTTTGAAATGACCGGCATTTTAAAGTTTTCAACAAAAAAAAACCAGCAAAAATAGGTCAACAGTCAAGGTCTAGGTCAATAGGTGAAAATTTTTCATATGTTGGATAGGCCTCGTCCAGATGAATATGCATACCAAAAATGAATGTTGTATATGGAATAGTAGAGAAGATATGGGCAACGCTAAGACGACGCTAACAACAACGCGGACGCTGGAGTTATGACAATAGCTCGTATTTTTTTCTTCGAAAAACAGACAAGCTTACAAGAGGGCCATGATGGCCTTAGATTGCTCACCTGAGTATAGGGTTACCCAAGGAACATCAGTCTATGTTAAAACATTTTGAAATCTGGCCAGTATTTTGAAGGAGATGATCCCTGCAAAGTTTTATCAAATTCTGGCAATCAGTTTCAGATAAAAGGTCATTTTAAGTTTTCAATAATATACATATAAGGCAAATAGGTCCTACTAATTTTATCAACTTCTGTGAAGCTTCACCCAAGGATCATCCCTGCCAAATATGATTAAATTCTGTCAAGCAGTTACAGAGAAGATGTCGCTTAAAGATTTCACTATATACATATAAGGCAAATTAGCCCTGCCTCTGGTGGCCATGTTATTTTATGGATCAGAATAATTTTAGCAAATTTTGTGATGCTTCACCAAATGATCATCCCTGCCAAATTTAATTAAATTCTGTCCAGCGGTTTCAATGGAGATGTGGTTTAAGGATTTCACTATATACAGCTGTACATATAGGGCAAATTAGCCCCGTCCCTGGTGGCCATGTTTTTTCACGTATTGGAATCATTTTAGCAAATTTTTTTAAGCTTCACCCAAGCATCATCCCTGCCAAATTTAATCAAATTCTGTCCAGCAGTTTCAGAGCAGATGTCTTTTAGAGATTTCACTATACACATATAAGGCAAATTAGCCCCCATGTTTTTTTATAGATCAGAATAATTTTAGCAACTTTTGTGAAAGTTCACCTAAGGATCTTCCCTGCCAAATTAAATCAAATTCTGTCCAGCAGTTTCAGAGGAGATGTTGTTTAATGATTTCACTATAAACATATAATGCAAATTAGCCCCATCCCTCGCAGCCATTTTTTTTCCCGATCAGAATAATTTAACCCAAGGAACATCTGTACCAAATTATTCTGAAATCTGGCCAATAGTTTTGAAGGAGATGATTTTTAAAGTTTTCATAATTTTTTTCTTTCTGTTGCCATGGCAACCAGAGTTCCACATGGATCAAGTTTATTTTAGCAACTTTTGTGAAGTTTCATGTAAGGAACATCCCTGCCAAATTTAATCAAATTCTGCCTAGCCGTTTCAAAGGAGTGGTCGTAAAGTAAATTGTTGATGACAGATGACGCACGACACATGACAACGGACGCAGGGTGATCACAAAAGCTCACCTTGAGCACTTCATGCTCAGGTGAGCTACCAAGAAAGGTGAGTGAATAGGAACAAGAAATAAGAACAGTGGAGGTAGGTAATGTGGTCTGACAACAAACAATATAGCTAAGATGATTAATAAACATACCATAACCATTTGATTGCATTTTTGATCAGAATTTCATAATAATTCAAACATGTAATGAAAAGGTCCCTCTCTGGATTTTGAGCAAAATCTATCACAGTATATGTCATTACAATTAATGAATTTTTGATGTTTGAATTCAAACTAAAAATAACTATAAAATATTTCATATGGTTGAATTATTTTTAAAATCACTGAAGAAACTTGTGAATGTTTATGTCTGACAGGCCAAAATAAAAAAAAAATACATTGGTTTGTAGTTGAACTGCATTTTTTTTTCTTTTACCTAATTCTAAGTACTAAAACTTACAGACAATATATTAATAGAATATTTTTTTTTGTGAGTCTTGTCATGCATTGCAAACCAATTTTTTTTATTGATAAGATTTTGAACCTTGAAAGGATGACCCTGGTTAATTGTAATAGATAGGATCTCAGATCTGTTTCTTTAGGAAAAAGAAAACAAAAAGATCATATTTTTTAGTAACTACTTAGTTCATGAGTCCAAGTCTAAAAGCAAAGTTAGTAAATAATTATAATGTCTTACTTGTTTCGCCTTTATCCTCATTAGCAAAAGGTTTGTGTATGACTCCAATGGTTGGCTGGCCATTCACAGCAACACATACCATCACTGTCACATATCTCAGCAAATCCTCTTTAGTTTCTGAAAAAAAAAAAAAAAAAAAAATTAACCAACATTAAAGAAAACATAGAACTCATTTTAAAATTGAAGTTAACAAGGCTTTGTTAGTATTGCAAGCAATACAGGAGTTCCTAACCGGTGAAAACTCCCCAAGATAGAAACAATAAAACCAATGGAAATGGATGATGATTCCCTAACTGCGCTCTGTCACAGCATAAGTACAAATTCAAAATTAATGAATTGTATGGTAATTGTTCAGTGCACTGCACTTTTCTTCCAAAAGGTCTATCTTTCTTTGAAGTTCATATGTCATACAGTGTATGAGTTATGATACGGAAAAAAATTGAGGATGAAATTAACAAATCATTCATGCCTGATGAGTGTGACACACCCTTGTGTTATAAGGAACACTTCTGTAAAGTATTATAAAAATCCATCCATAGATGTCCAAATTATGGAGCTGAGATGAAAGCGGGATGGAGGGAATGATGGACAGAATGATGGATGGACAGACAGATGGAAAGACACCTGCACACCTTTGTGTAATGACAAAAGAGACGTTTTATGAAAATCTATCCATAGATATGAAAGTTAAGGAGCTGACACAAAGATGTACCATGCACCCTTTTAAGGAATTAAATTTTATTAAATCCATGAATAGTTATGATGGACATGAATGCTGGATGGATGGAAACATGACCAGATTGGACTCTTTCACTATTTGCTTTTATTTTTTAAAAGGGCCACGGCCCCTTATTCTACTGTTACAGAACAAGTCTATTGTTCTCCTTTGTTTTGTTTACCATTAAATGGCCCCATACTCCAATCTTGCTGCATGGATGGACAGACATTCTCACATATGAATATATATGCGGCTAATCTTTTCTTCTCTCTACCCACATAAGAGCCAAAGGAAATTTACTGTTACCTTTGGCTATACATGAGCATGGAAGGATGCACACAAACATATAGTTACATGTTAAATGGGGACTAATAATCATGAATATTATTGTATATCAATTTATAAGGAAACATTATGAGACTCAAAAGATCCTCATTTCTATTCCAATAGAAAATTTTCAATACATCATAACCCTCATGATGGTATCTAGCTGGATTTAATAATTAATCAGTGTCGAACAAATCTTATGCCCAGAGCCCGTGGGCTACCAAATTTGTTGGCCGGGCTACTGACATTTCCTGTTTCTGGTTGCCCGGTATCATCAAGCCGTATATATACTCTCTACTAAACTACACAGTGTAAATTATGTAATGAAAATACCTACTGTGATCACTGCTAAGGTATCAATAAAAAGGCGGGGTCATTCGCCTGTTAGCAGTATCAACTGATCCAATCAATGGATGACACTGATGCATGCAGGTTACTCGGATAGTTTCATATCTTTGATTTTCGTAGATGTTTGCAGACACTTTCGACAGGAATCCTTTTTCTGATTATAAAACCTAGACCAATATTCGGCAACATTCTGTATGCCAACACTATCCCAATTTGATGTAGGAAAAGTAAAAAGAAAACCATGAATATCCTCCAAAAGTATTTATTTTAAGTTCCTACATTTTCTGTCATGAACAGACACCATATATGGGCTTCAACTGCACAACAATAAACACATTTTTAACCAATTTTGAATTATTTTTCTCATATTCAAAGTAAGAAATAATTATTCTAAGAATTTCTCAGCAATATAATCATACATGTGTTTTTACATTTAATTGTTCCCTCTGCTTTTGTAACTGTTAACTACACACTGATAAAATAAATTGTATAAAGACTGAGTCTAAGCAAAATTCTGGTACAAGCTTCCAAATTTGGTAGCCCAGTGGGCTACAAGAATTTTTGAGAATTTGTCGGACACTGAATTGATATTAATTAATATTACCAATGTTTGGAGCACTTCTCACTATATATAACTATCTGTATATATTAAATAAACTAGAGCTAGCACTCAGACTGAGAGTGATTAAAACACAGCTACACTGACATGACTCAGTAATACAAATATTAATCTAGCTCCCTCAATGGCCTCATGTTGAAGAAAGTTGTACATGTATATGCCCTGCACTGATAGTGCTTCTTCAAACATTGAACATGAAACTGAAATTCTATAGTAACTAGAAATATGTCCATTGGACACAGATGCTCCCACAACTGCTTTTTTGTGGAATGATAGCATGTCAAGAACCTTCATCCTGTCTGACAAGGATTTCATACTAAAGATTACAGTAACCATGACCTTTGACAAAGTGACCTCAAAGCCAATAGGGTTCATCTACTTGTCAAGGCTAATGTCCCTATCAAGTTTCACAAACCCAGGCCCTGCGGTTCTCCAGTTTATGACTGGACAAGGATTTCATACTAATGCATACAGTGACCTTAACCTTTGACATTGTGACCTCAAAATCAATAGGGTTCATCTGCTGGTCATGGCCAATGTCCCTACCAAGTTTCACAAACCCAGGCCCTGCGATTCTCCAGTTAATGATCGGACAAATTTTGGTCATATACAGATGAACAGATGTACAGACAGCAGCAATGCTATATGCCGCCCACTTTTCAAGTGGGGGCATAAAAAGGGACCTACATGTACATGTATTAGTCTTTAAGTTTAAACTAAGAGAGAAGAACTTTTGACCAATGCATCTGTGTGCAAAGTTTCATGGCTGTGCAAAATTTAACTTTCTGTAAGAAAAGAATGTGCAATATAGTAAAATGGGACCATTACCAGTATGATTCACAACCATTCCCCTCAGCAACCCAAAGAATTGACTCTTTAGTGTGTACCTACCTTTGTCTATCATCTCAGTATATTCCTGTGTTGCATCTAGTGGGTCAATCCATACAGTTATCTCGTTTAGAGGAATGGACTGATCTGACTTCACATTCTCATTGACTTCTTTGAGACTTCTGTCTATATCAGAAATTTGTGCAAAATCCATTGGCTTTTTTTCATGTTCCTCAGATACGACCTAAGAACAAACAAACATCATGAATATAAGTGAGTAACATTTAAAGTCTGTATGTGTCATTATTACTATTATTATTAGACCATTCATCTATTTAGAAGGAAAATAACCTGCAAAAAGTAATTATCTTTAAAGTTTGTTTATGGGTTCAATGTCCCACTGATAGTAGCATGATACCACACCCTATAACATTAGGCCATTTTGTCTTGGCTCGCAGTGATTTTTTTTATTTTCTTTTTTAATTTTAACACTTGTGGCTTATTAGGAATATAAGTGCTATATAAAAGATTGAGAAATTTACAAATTAACATTAAAATTATTGAACAAAGGGGTCAAAATGGCAACCCTGGCCCTGAGAAAGAGGATTGCTTAAAACATAAAGATGCTTTTTTATATTGAAAGGAGCATAACTCCTGAATTAACTGGTTGATTTATCAGCCATAATTAAACCTGAGCATGAAATTATGGTCAAAAACATTGTGTTAAAGTTTGAAGATGTTTGTTAAAAGAATAAAGACACATGGGTGTCGACAATGTGAGATCTGGCGGTTTCTTATAATCAAAGGACTATTTGGCCAATCTCAGCCATTATCAAACTTGATTGAGAATATGTGGTCATAAACATTGTCTTACTCTTCAAGTTTAAAGATGATTGTTAAAAAAATAAAGATGCTAGAAGGTGAACAATGTGAAATCTTGTGGTTCTTTTTTTATAATTAAAGGGGCATAGCTCCTGAAATGATTGGCCAATCTCAGCCATAATCAAACAGTTAACTCGATCAAGAAATTATGGTCCTTAACACTGTCATAAAGTTTTAAGATGACTGTTCAAAAAATGAAGATGCTACAGTGTAAACAAAGTGAAATCTTCATTTTTTAATTTAAAAGGAGCATAACTCCTGACCTAATTGGCCTATCTCAGCCATTATCAAACTCAATTGAGACATTATGGTCATAAACATTGTCATAAAGTTTAAAGATGATTGCTATAAAAATGAAGATGCTCGAGCGTAAACAAAGTGAAATCTGACAATTTTGTTATTAAAAGGGGCTGAACTCCTGCCCTTATTGACCGATCTCAGTCATACCCGAACTCAATCAACACATTATGGTCATAAACATTGTCTGAAAGTTAGAAGAAGATTGCTAAAAAAAAATGCGGTGCTAGAGTGAAAACACTAAAATTGTTGACGACGCACAACACACACCAGACACACAATAGCAAATCACTTTAAGACTAATTACTTATATATAATAAGTAATTATTTGTTTTGTCACACTACCCCACACTACCGGACATCACCCCCACACTACTCAGTATTTAATAGTAATTTCTACTGAGATCCGCTCCGGTTGCTTTTTTCGTATTGGCCTCCGCTAGATCTCTACTCAGGTCTTATATAAAAGCTTTCGGGAAATTTACACCGATACCCCTACCTCGTTTTGGCCGTTCAGATCGATTGTTTTAGGTTGCACACCTAAAAATCCACGCAGATATGGTAAGAAAACATATTTTTCTTTCCATTTCATTCAACATCATTGTCTTAGTTTACCGATTTCACCAGTTTTACAGCTACATACTCACGAAACCTCCATTCTCGCCGTTTAAACTGCCATATTGTTTACATGCAAGGGTTATCACGTGACTAATCTGTGATTGGATAACTACAGTTAGGTTCAACTCTCGGGTTATGCGGTACAGAGCGGTATGTGGTTTTCTCGATCTATAAGTAAATAGAACGTATTTCACATAAACTTTATTTTGAAAATCGTTTTATACAGCAATATTTCTTTGATTTTGCCATGGCCGACTTAATGGCAAAGAGCATTAACCTTTTGTTGTTGAACTGTCGTAGCTGAACCGAGCTGTAGTTTAAACTGCTTCGCCTGTAGCTTCGCCTGTAGTCACGTGATCAATATTTACAAAATGTCTGTTTAAAACTAAAAGGTGAGCGATGTGGTGCTTTCCGTCGCCGTATTTCATGAAATCGGTAAGCTAAGACAATGATGTTGAATGAAATGGAAAGAAAAATATGTCCTCTTACCATATCTGCGTGGATTTTTAGGTGTGCATCCTAAAACAATCGATCTGAACGGCCGAAACGAGGTAGGGGTATCGGTGAAAATTTCCCGAAGCTTTAATATAAGGCCTGAGTAGAGATCCAGCGGAGGCCAATACGAAAAAAACAAGTATTATGAAAATATTGCTTAGGCAATACTAAGTCCCCTACCGGCAAATGGAAAACTAAGACCCCCCCCCCAACACACACACACAACACAACCTGTTTATTCCAATTCCAAGGGCCGTAATTCCATCAAAAATCAATGGACCAGAACGAAACTCAAACTTGATCTGTAACTCATGGTGATAGACTCACACACCAAAAATTAGATGAATATCTGCAAGCGTTTAGAAAAAAAATCCGGAAAACTGCTATTTTAATGAAATTTTCTAATTCCAAGGGCCGTAATTCTGTCAAAAATCAGTGGACCGGAACGAAACTCAAACTTGATCTGTAAGTCATGGTGGTAGACTCACACACCAAAAATTAGATGAATATCTGCAAGCGTTTAGAAAAAGTCAGGAAAACTGCTATTTTAATGAAATTTTCTAATTCCAAGGGCCGTAACTCCGTCAAAAATCAGTGGACCGGAACGAAACTCAAACTTGATCTGTAAGTCATGGTGGTACAGAGCTACAGATAAGACGTGTTTTTGCATTTTTAAGCATTATTTTTTGGTAAAAATGCATTGAAAGCAAAATTGAAGGGTGAAAAAACGCATTTGAAATGTCCGATCAGCATTGTTACTCAATATTGTTACGCGTATTTCGGTATTCTTATTCCAAATCAATTTCATGGTATCAAACTAGTCTGGGTTTTAACATTGGTTCCCAATTCTACTGTGTACTGTAGTAGTTAAAGTTCTTGATAATCGGGAACCATGATGTTGGTTCCCTTTTCTAAGTTATTGTTATCGGTATTCGGGTACCATGCGTATCATGTAGACGCTAAAATTGCAGGTAGAAGCAAACCTGAGTGATTAAAGAGAAAATATTAAGCAATGATGACAATCCTAGTGTTCTTATTTTTTCAGAAATGAAAATGAATTGCAGGATCTATTACCAAGCAAATATTTGAAGAAATAATATATGACAGCGTTATTATGACTGAAAATGCTTCTAAGAAACATGCCGGTGATTCCATTTCAGATGAAACTGTTAAGTTATGGTCGGAGAAGCAACCGTAGTTGAAAGTCGTTGACAGTTTGTTATAATATTTATCATCTCAGTTGGAAAATAAAACAAGGAGTGTTGTACATAGCTCTTCATATAGAACTTATAAAATGTTGTCACTAAGCTGCAAGGTACAGAGAATGCTGAGACTTGTTTATCATGGTTTATCCAGGAAACAGGCAGATGTGTTTAAATAAAAATGTCATTTACTTTTATGATGGGGGTGAAAAAATATTTGAATTTTCAGTTTTCAGCATAACAAAAAATTAGAGGGGGTAAATATCATTTAGACTTAAAAATTATCTGTAGCTCTGGTGGTAGACTCACACACCAAAAATTAGATGAATATCTGCATGAGTTTAGAAAAAAAGTCCGGAAAACATGTGATGGACGGACGGACGGAGTGCAAACCTATAGTCCCCTTCGGCGAAGCCGGTAGGGGACTAATAACCGGAGCGGATCTCAGTAGAGATTATATTTAATAGTAGAAACTCGGGCCTGCAAATAACGCCAATGACAAATGTATTATGGGAAATTACATTTAATCCTGGAAAGGCCTTTGCAAGTCCATAAAAGATTTCGTTGTGCGACTTCATATCTCCTTGCGATACAAACTCTTTAGCTCCCTCTTTTGTCTCCCCCTTCACTTGTTGATTCAACGTGTCAGATCTTCGGATTTCTCGAACACGGTCTCCACCTCGACGAGCAAGTACGACGCTAGCCGACAACAATTCTTTCATACTGATTCTTGTTTCTCTGTGCGTAAAGAAATCAGGCAGACCGAATATGTAGAAAAACAGCACAAGCACCACAGCGATGCAAACTGCACCTCCAAGAGGATTGATTCTGATGTTCATAGGCGCCATATTTGACAGTTTCTGAGATCCGGCATCGGCCATCGCAAACGCGTCAAGGCTTATAGCGTACAAGCCGGGTTAAAGCTGTTGCGGTTTGCTGGTACTCGGTTTTTGTGTGACACATGTTCAAGCCGGTTACCATCTTAAAATTGATATTCGTAGTTTCGCATAAATAATCGATTAATATCCATCGAAATGTCTCCTTTTGTAATTATAAGTTCTGTTAATTATTTGAAAACATCAAAAGTATCTTAATCAATGCATTATCAGCAATCGTTATTTTATCGAAAGAAATAATGCATATTTGCGAAACTATTTGTAAACATTAGGGAAACATGACTTCCATGGAGGTAAAAAGAAACGAGGACATTTAATGTTTTTTGTTGTTGTTTTTGTTGTTTTATATATTTTGTAATCTATTATCATGAGACTAATCCATTTGCGTAATGCAAAATTATTTTTTTGCTTTTACCGATGAATTAATTATAGAAAATATGTTTGTAAATGGTCAATTAGATTCGTTACACAATATGTTTTCGATTAGATATCACGGGCCGGATATCACGGAATTTCCGTTTAAGCTCGAAAAATATAAAGGACCCACAAATTCCCGTTAATCTTAGCATGCAGTGTTTTTTTTTATATGAATATATTTGATTTAAACTTTCTTCACTTATTCACGTACTGATACTCAAATTCATGTATATCGATACATTTTTTAAGTGTAAATGAAACAAAATATATCTCTTCATTCTATGCAAGTGTTAGAGTTACTTTCCTTGATAATGACTGCAAAAACTTGGCCTGAGTAGTTTTCTGTATATAAATACCCATGTTTAGATATAGTCCTATAAATAAGCCATAGCGTATCGATTTTACTATTTTGACATTTCCTTGATACGCTATGTCTTATGGCTCGCCGTATACATTGATGTAGCAAACTCCGCGTGAATTCTTACGCGCTACATTTCCATTTATCATAGGCATAAAAATTGGCAATTCACTATGAAAACACAATAAACTTATAGCAGACATAATAATTTACCATGTTAGTTAAGGAAATTGTCATACATAGACATTAAGAGGGCGAAATACTTTATCAAAAACTTCACTTTCCTTTTTTGAGTTTATATCCTCCATTACGTACAAACAACACCGAGTGTTCCGAAAAAAATGTGTACAGTCAGGGTTAAACTGGGAACACGAATTTTGGTTACATGAAGTTTATCTTGTAAACTATATCGTGTTCAAAGTCCAAAATAAACATTTCCAATGTTGGAAACGTTTATATCGTGTAGTGAGCGATATGACAGATGATAATATATGAGTGAATGAGAATTGTCCCACTCAACATCGTTAGTTTGACTTTATTTATTTCGTCTAAATATTTTCGGCTATTCCGTATATTTTATATAACACTGATTTACACAGCAAGATGGTGGACAAATGACTACATTAATTGATGTGTCAACTACAAAAGGATTTTTTGACATTATAATGGTAATATTTCAAATTTTAATGTGACCAATTAATATGTTTTTGTGTTTGTTTTCTACATATGAGAGTTATTTTGTCAACAGTCACGTATACTTAATTTAATGTTTTGCTACATGGACCTCTATGGGAAGCCATAAGACTTCGCATATCTGTTGAAAGTAAAAATGTTAAAAATCAGTCTATTGAATGTTAAAGGTGAATTATGATATGCGAAGGCTTATTTATAGGACTAGTTTAGATACTGCACACTTATTAGGGGTGGCGTTTCCTTGCCCATGCAGTATCTGATGCAAAACCATGGACCATGCAGTTATCTGGATATCCGCACAGTTATGGCAGACACTCTTTTCATCAAATATCTGCATGGTAATGGCGACACGACTTACCTTGTGACCACCCTAAATTATTGTTTTTCCCTGATACAATTCCTTTAGGACTGATATGACTTTACCTTTACAGTGCTAGATTTCTTAATAAAGCCTGACCTTTCTTTATTTTAGACTTTACCATTAGTAGTTTATGGGGGATGTCTGTTGATTATTTTTTTGGAGTGAAAAGGACACAGTGCAGACCATGTCATGATCAGACTGCACAGATTGTAAATGAAAACACAAGTTCACACATCATTGTAAGGGCGATATTGATATTTTAAGCCAACCAATTAATTAGAACATTTCACCAAAATTAAGCATTTGTGAAGCTAGAAATGTGCTGCTTAAAATACGAGGTTGTTTAATATATATCTTATTCATTCTCAGTAACATGACTATTAACACAAAACTCAATACATAGTTCCCGTATGATGTCATTGGCACTGATAAGACTCTTTTTGGCAGCCATCTTTAAAAGTATATTACTATAAGTTAATGCAAGTTGAAAGTTGAGAATACTTGCTGTTTTTAAATCATGGTGCTTTTATTTTTCAGTCTATGTTACTGGAATTTATGTCAAATTGATCAGCTTAAAAATAATAATCATTTTAAATATGGAAATGATATTTTGATAAAATTCAGAGGTAATAGATTTATAACCAAAATAGTTACACTGTTTATTTTGTTTAAGGATGAACCCATATTTCTTTTCTTTATTTGTGCATTTATTTTTTGTGCATCCATACATACATGTATTAAAAATATTTCATCCTATAATATGATGTTTACAAAATAATAAGAAAATGAAAATTCTGCTTCTATGTCATTCATGTAAAAATCACCTGAATTTGACTTGAAAGATGGCTGCCAAGAGTAGGAAAATTCACTGATGTGAGAACTATGTATTGTAATTTTCATGTGACACTTTGAAAGTGGCAGGTTGGCCAAAGGTTTCACAAGAATTTATGTGATATAACTTGGAGATGGTCCCCTAGATGTGGTTGAGAGGGCTTAACTCTGGTTCCCATTCCTTTTTAATGTGTAAGATCACACAAGTATAATTAAGATAGCTAAAGCTAAACCATTTAACTTTTGACCTAAAAACAGTTAATGTGTATCATTTGGACCATCTTTTTTTTCAGAAATATATAATGCAACTTATTACTTAAGTGCTGTTTAAAGACTCACCTATTTAATAGGATGCCATGGTTACATTCTGGACTTGTTGCCTTTCTAATTACAGAAACGCCTCCAAAAGGAGTTACAGATTCTCACAAAAGAACCTCCCCATGGAGTGAAAGTTGATACAGAAAGCATTCAAAAGAATATAACAGAGTAAGTAATGTATTGGAATGTTGATTCTTTGAAATTTGTTGAAAAAAGTTAGGTCTTGCATCCTTAACCCTTTCCCTCATGGAGGAAACCATGAAAAGACCTATTTGAACAACATAAAACCAGATCAGCCTGCGAGTAACTCGCAGGCTGATCAGGTTTTATGCTGTTCGTTGCTCCTCAGTGGTCTGGAATTGAGGATTATATAATTAAATTTGGTAAGATTTAACGGTGGTTTTTCTGCAGATCAGGCTTTATGTGGTACCTATTGAGTGCGTCAAAATGAGTTTATATGAGGGAAAGGGTTAAAATAAGAGTTGCCAATGACTCACCTTCTTTTGGCTGGACTACCTTAAATTCCCCAAGCTGGCACCAAAACTTGAGATTGTACTCCTGGCTATCTGTTATCATACATTATGGTTAGAAAAGACACTTTATAATCATCAAATTTAGGATCTTAATTACCAAATGTCTGATATTCTTGTCACTATAATTATGTTGGTTGCAAAAAGCTTAAACCAAAAGAAAAAATGTGTATATGATGCTCTCCAAATCGTTAAAGATCCTTACACCAAATAATGGTGTCATTAACGAAAATGCTCTAATTATGAAGCAATCAGTCAAATAACTTCAAGTCATGACAGTTCCAGGTCATGAAGTACTGTAGTAACCGATAAAATGGCTGCCAATCTTGCTCAGGTGTAAATTAATAACAAAATGCAGTATATGTTTAATTAATTGACACATAAATGATACTTGAAAAATGCAATGAAATATAATTAGTGAAACAAGAGTTTCCAAAGTTGAAGTTTTATGTAAGAATTTAAAACTTAACCCTTTACTTCATACAGACACATATGGAAACAGATCAATCAGAGTCCTTTAGGAGCTGTCTGGCGAGGGTACACTGTTTCTTTATACTATATAGATGCTCAGATTCTACATAGTCCACAAAGCAAAAAAAATCCTTTGTTTTATATATTGATATATTTTATAAATTGATATTAATGAAGTCATAAATTTGTACATGAATATTAATGAAATGCAGGGTAAGTAATTAACCAGGTATTAATGTATACATGCACAATATTTTCCTCCTTCTAGATGGATTGTGAACCTAGATGGAGCTCCAGGGTCAATGTACTGCGGTGAACACTTTCAACTCATGTTTAAATTCAGCGCCAGATATCCATTTGATTCCCCTCAGGTGAGAGATCTTCATATTTTTTACAGATACAGTAAAAACTGTCTTCAGCAGGCAGTCAGGGGAACTTGATCCATGCAGAACTCTGGTTGCAGGTTTATGGTATGAAAAAGAATGGTCAGAATTAGATTTATTTGGCACAAAATGGTCACCTCATGGCCCTCTACCATAATTGCTAGAATAAAGGTTGATCTCTTCAAAATGGATCGGCTAGTTTCTTATACAGTAGGCTAGTTTGTTTACATGTATATAATCTATCATAATTTAATCTTTAGAATTCTTTGTGTCTGAAATTTGAATCTGGTTGCTGCTGAAGGTAACCAGATAAAATCATGTGACCTGAGATGCTTTAAGTAGGCTTGTGGTACTCTTGTGAGAGTTCTGGGGCCACCATGGCCCTCTTGTTATACAATATTCACTGCATGACATTGAGGTTTTGGACTTGCCAGGCTTTAAAGATAAATTGAGTCCCAATATAAAAGCATGCATCTTTCTGTTATTTCAATTGTATTTTTCTAATATTTTATGCATCCAGTGGATGCATTGAAATTAGAAAATTGTCTCCACAGTGAAAACATTACATTTATGATGTAGAATGCATAGGTAAAATAATCACTGCAAATATTGTTGCTAATGAGCTATTTTTAATCCCCCGCCGCGAAGCGGGAGGGGGGTTATAGGAATGCCCTTCGTCAGTCCGTCAGTGTGTCCGAAACATTTTCGTGTCCGCTCCATATCTCATGAACGCTTAGACACATTTTCTTCAAACTTGGCTAAAGTGTTAACCTCATTGAGCTGATGTGCAGAAGGCATGTGGCGGTCACGCTGGCTCAAGGTCAAGGTCATACTTGCAGGTCAAATGTTATTTTCGTGTCCGCTCCATATCTCATGAACGCTTGGACACATTTTCTTCAAATTCGACTAAAGTGTTAACCTCATTGAGCTGATGTGCAGAAGGCATGAGGCGGTCACGCTGGCTCAAGGTCAAGGTCATACTTGAAGGTCAAATGTTATTTTCATGTCCGCTCCATATCTCATGAATGCTTGGACACATTTTCTTCAAACTCGGCTAAAATGTTAACCTCATTGAGCTGATGTGCAGAAGGCATGAGGCGGTCATGTTGGCTCAAGGTCAAGGTCATACTTGAAGGTCAAATGTTATTTTCGTGTCAGCTCCATATCTCATGAAAGCTTGGACACATTTTCTTCAAACTCGGCTAAAATGTTAACCTCATTGAGCTGATGTGCAGAAGGCATGAGGCGGTCACGCTGGCTCAAGGTCAAGGTCATACTTGCAGGTCAAATGTTATTTTCGTGTCAGCTCCATATCTCATGAACGCTTGGACACATTTTCGTCATGATATATAAAGTTTTTAATTGAGTTACACATGTATTTTGTGGTTACCTAACACATCCTATACTTCATTGATGTTCACTTTTTGTACTGTTTCCCATGTAAAACTTGTCAGTAAACTTTTAATATATGTGCCTCCGAATTCTGAGATTCATACATAACTCCGGAAAGTTAAATTGTCTTAAACTGATCTTCTATGTCTGCTACAACCATGCCAGGTTAAGGTGAACATAATCCTATGACCAAACAAATTCTAATATTTGGCCAGCGGCGGGGGATATAGCTGTCCTTTGGACTGCCTTGTATTTTTTGTTCGATCATTGTGAAATATACCTAAATAATTGAATTCACTCTAACTCCATATTTCGGCAAAAGTATGCCTTTCTCAAAAAAAAAAAACATGAATTTTTAGCATGTCCTTTATTATAGACATTTGAATAGTCGCCATATTGTTATTACCGGTATTCAATTGTCTAATGTAGGACTTGCTAAAAATTCATGTTTTTTTTCTTGAGAAATATTGAGTTAGAGTGAATTTAATTATTTATTTATTATTTCCCTCTGGAAAATCAACATATTTATTGAAATATATTTAGTTTTGATCATTTTCTTTTCATGTTTTTTCTTGTCCAGGTGATGTTTATAGGCAATAACATTCCAGTCCATCCCCATGTGTACAGTAACGGCCATATCTGCCTGTCAATACTGACGGATGATTGGTCCCCTGCTCTATCTGTCACATCCGTGTGTCTCAGCATCGTCTCAATGTTATCCAGCTGCACAGAGAAGGTACAGCATGAATGGGGTTTTTATAGGGTTTTCCACAGAAAATGCTTCAGATACTTGTATCACTCCCTAGAAATTATTTAGTATTTACAAAAAATAAGCATCCCTCAAATAGATTGCTAGTAAACAAAATTAATACAATTGGAAACAATACCTTAGGGGTAGGGATGGCATGTGGTTGATACATATGTAAACACATTATTGAAAAAAACCAAAAACAAAACAGTATTTATTTCTATTCACTCTGTAGATAATTTTAAAAGCTTTTCTTTCAGATCACCAGAGCACACCATGCTTATCTTGAATTATTCTGATTGCCCTTTGTCAATTGTCTGGCATCAACAATTTTTATGTGAACACTCTAGCTATAGTTTTGAACACATGTCAAGAGGGGTTTGTCTGCATTAAAGTTTGGATGAGTTTGAAACTGGGTCAAAATGTAGGTCTCTAGGTCAAATGTAAACACCCTAGAGGCTATATTTTTGGCCAAATTTTCACAGTTTAGCCTTATAAAATCCTTAATAAGTTTTAAAATGGGTCATGTAGGGTCAAATGGTTGGTCAGTGGATGAAATCTTTGAAAACCTTGTGAATACCATAGTGGCCATATTTTTGGCCAAATCTTTACCATGAAGACCAGGGTCCTTAGGTGAACCATTCACAGCCATCTTGCACTCTTGTTTAATTTTAGTAAACTTAGGCTTAACCCTTTTGAAAGTTGTTGGGCTTGAGTATTACATTGGCTTTTGGGAGGTCAGCAGGATGTTGACTCACATTTAGATCTGGAGACTATCTAAAAGTACCTGGACTTTTTATGTAACATGAAAACCATTTGGAATATCAACCTGATAGTTTGACATGACTTTTTATACGCCCATCTTGAGATGGGGCGTATTATGTGAACACTCACGGCGGGCGGGTATGCGGGCGTGGAACATTTGTTGTCCGGGCTCTAACTTCAATACCATTTGCCCAATCCTTTTCAAACTTTCCACACATGTGTATGGCCATAATATCTCGGATGAGTTCGATATCCAGCATTATTGCTTGAATGACTTAGAAGTTATGGCCCTTGACGTACACAAAATACTTGAAATTGTGATTGTCCAGGTTCTAACTTCAATACCGTTTTCCCAATCCTTTTCAAACTTTACACACATGTGCATGGCCATAATATCTCGGATGAGTTCGATATCCAGCATTATCGCGTGAATGACTTAGAAGTTATGGCCCTTGACGTACACAAAATACTTGAAATTGTGATTGTCCGGGCTCTAACTTCAATACCGTTTGCCCAATCCTTTTCAAACTTTCCACACATGTGCATGGCCATAATATCTCAGATGAGTTCGATATCCAGCATTATTGCTTGAATGACTTAGAAGTTATGGCCCTTGACGTACACAAAATACTTGAAATTGTGATTGTCCAGGTTCTAACTTCAATACCGTTTTCCCAATCCTTTTCAAACTTTACACACATGTGCATGGCCATAATATCTCGGATGAGTTCGATATCCAGCATTATCGCGTGAATGACTTAGAAGTTATGGCCCTTGACGTACACAAAATACTTGAAATTGTGATTGTCTGGGCTCTAACTTCAATACCGTTAGTCCAATCCTTTTCAAACTTTTCACACATGTGCATGGCCATAATATCGCGGATGAGTTCGATATCCAGCATTATCGCGTGAATGACTTAGAAGTTATGGCCCTTGACGTACACAAAATACTTGAAATTGTGATTGTCTGGGCTCTAACTTCAATACCGTTAGACCAATCCTTTTCAAACTTTCAACATGATTGTTTTAATAAGTAACATTCATTAACTAATGTGATTTAGGAGACAATAGCTTGATTCTCTGAGCTATTTCTGAGAGTCCCCATACTGTGATGGGCGTATTTTGTGGCAGTCCTGACCCTTGTTGGAACATATAATCAAATAACTCTGAAATTCTCGTGAATATATCTTTACACAAATTAAGAATATATGGTTTTACAATAACACATCATCGTGCTCCTGGCGCAGTCTATAAATACCACGTCAATGTTAACTTTTTTTTCAAAATTAGAAACATCAAATATAATAATGAAATGACCTCACGTTATTTTCCGTTTCTCAAAAGAATCACTACTAGCTTCCAAACATCGCTTGTGGCAGTTATATGTTAATGAACCATGTCCCACAAAGGCTCGAAAGAATATGTTGTGTGCTGTTGAGCAATTCAGTCACTAACTCAAACCGTTTACCCTGCAACTTGTCTTTCAACTTTCAGTCAAAATTATATTATTATCTTATTATTAATTTTATAATTACTTATATTGATATTATTATAATTATTATTATTGCAGTTGTTATTTCTCATAATTAATAATAATGATTTAAACTTGTATGGTTGAGATAAAGTACCCGGAAATATAGCGAAGTCCGTAGGGGCAAGTTTTGGGGAATATGGAGGATGGGTTACTGTCTCTAGCTCCATCAATGATAGCTCGAGGCGCATATCTAGGGCTGTGTGTGCAGGGGAGTTGTCCTTATGAAGCAAAAAGTGACTGATTGGATGTCAGGGCCTCCTTTTGCACAATGTGCAGATGAGGTCACTTCAATCCATGTTGAGGCACATCTTTACATCGTCAATTAACTTTGCGTTATCATCCTCTGCCCTCACCCTGTGTCTTCTTGCAGATCTTCTTGTCCCTAGTGAATAAACTGTGCCATTTTAATACAAAATATCATAAAACTGCTTTCTTTGGGATTATGGCAGAACATGATAATGGCACATTATCAATTTTTACCATTTCTGTCATTTTTGTATGTTTTTACTCTAATGCATTATTGTTAAGGTATGGTTTTGCTGTGTATTCACGAAAATGACACAAAAGTTGAAAAGCAACTGATGTATTTGACGTAATTGAACAAATTGATGTCATTTTCGTGGAATTTTATCACCAAATTTAAGTTTTACACTGAATTTGAATTGAATTTTGGTTTAAATTTGTAGGTTGCGCCACTTAACATTTATATACATTTTTTGTAACACCATAAAACGCTATTTATTACTGTATCACATTTTATCTTGAAAAACGTTCTGAGAATACATAAAATTAAAAATTAATAAGGATAAAATATCATTATGATTGATGTTAACATTAAAAAGATATTAAAAAAGTCCACATACTTTTAGATAACCCCTCGTATAACAAGATCATGATGCCTTTTTATAGCACTGACTTTGAGCAAGTTTTTATGAAGCTCCATTGGCCAGTGGTAATGTCCACTGACTATGAATTCGAAAGTTTTGAGTTCAAGCAGGGGCTAGAGTATTTCCAAACTTTCCCAAACTAAACCTAGAAGTATAGGTTGGAAAACTTTAATCTAATCAATGTTATTGATAAAGAAGTAAAACAGGGCTTACTAAGTTGAAGTAACTACCACTTGAAGCAATACACTTGTTCTATCTTAATGTCCATGTGCCAAAATCTTGCTGTAAACTGTCCTTGACAACACCACTAAAGCTTTTATTACAGTGACGTCTCGAGACTCATGAAGCTTACCATGTCGAACATCTTTAAATGCTGGAAACAGCCCAATCTAAGATACAAAGAAGATGGGGAACAGTTTCGCAGCTTATGTGTGAATGACAGATTTAACCTGATAGCTTGTGTGAACAGGGGGGTTATCCTAGGGTGAAATGGCCCTTAGATCTATACAAGTTAGGCCATTTTTGGCAGAATGCATTGCAGCTGACATTGAAGCAAACATGACTATTATTCTGCATGACTGTAGTTTTTTCAGACTTTAGAACACATAGTATCAATGTGATCCTGGCACAAATTCACCATCTTTAGCGCTACATTCTCATATGGGCAATAACCCTTAAGTGTATTTTGACCTTATTTATCTCCTTTTTAAAAATACCCCAAACAGACAAGCGTTGGCATCTGCATGCTGTACTCTTGTTTGTTCCGGTAGCAACAGTCGAGGCACCCACCTTACACACACCCAATGCCAAAATTTCCTTAGCAGCACAATAACTAATGCTAAAGGAGATGGAGATTATTTTCTACAGAATACATGTGTTTCAGTATTAACAGGCAAATGTTGTTCCATTCTGTCATCATCTTGAACACATCTCTCCCCTCTGAAAACTGTCTAAATCAATATATGTACAATGTAGGAACACATTCCCCCTATACTGTAGCCAAATCAGAATTATTTTCCTGCAAAGTCTTCCCAAATTAAGCATAAAAATAACATTTTGTAACAGGGCGCTTCTTTGATGAGTGAAGCACACAGCATGTAATATATGATGTCATGACTTTGTTTATGATGTCACAACACTGTAATTTCTTTGGCATAATAATATTGAAATGTTTTATTTTATTTTAGTCTGACAAAAATACAGACACACAAATTTGATTATATATTGTCTTGACTGGCATTTAACAAAATGTCTTCATCTAGGATTTTCCTAAATTAAAAAATGTAAAACTCTGACTCACAAGATTGTTTAAATTCAGTTATTTTATGAAATCAAAGATATTTGTTTGTTAAAACATTATGTTATTAATATATCATATGCATGTAATTTTTGATTTTCTTTTATTAAATGAGACATAAATTTTGAGTCGAAAGAGAAATAATTAACTGCAGGCTTGTTTGTTGTAAGTATGCAATCTTTAATTGGAAAATAATCTCACATTCTACAAAAGCTTGTATCTGCTAATCCACTAAGCTAAACCAGTATGTCAGAGTATATTTATAATTGTTTATTTCCATAGAAACGACCACCAGACAATGCAATATATGTGAAGACATGCAGTAAAAACCCCAAAAAGACTCGATGGTTTTATCATGGTAAGTACACTGAGATTTTCTCTCTATAATTTGTATAAAATCTATCGTACAGAATTTTTATTCCCCTCACCACAAATAGGGGAGTGTGGGGGGGGGGGTGTGTGGGGCATAATTATATAGATTTGCCTTTGTTCATCCATCCAGAAACTTTGTGATACACACAACTCTGAAAACATGATGGATATATTATTAAGGACATGAACATGCGCACCTGGGTGTTTTCATCGAATCATCGTTGAAGTTGACAGAGTTATGGGCATTTGTTAGCTCACCTGAGCACAAAGTGCTCAAGGTGAGCTTTTGTGATCGCCCTTCGTCCGGCGTTGTGTGTCGTGCGGCTTCGGCGTCAACAATTTGCTTTAAACGACATCTCCTCTGACACCGCTGGACAGAATTTAATGAAACTTGGCAGGAATGTTCCTTGGGTGAGGCTCTACAAAAGTTGCTAAAATAAAGTTGATCCATGAAGAACTCTGGTTGCCATGGCTACAAAAAGAAAAATAATTTGAAAACTTTAAAAATCATCTCCTTCAAAACTACTGGCCAGATTTCAAATAATTTGGTACAGATGTTCCTTGGGTCAACCTCTACCAAAGTTGCTAAAATTATTCCGATCCGTAAAAAAACATGGCCGCCAGGGGTGGGGCTTATTTGCCTTATATGTATATAGAGAAACCTTTAAACAACATCTCCTCTGAAACCACTGGACAGAATTTGATTAAACTTGGCAGGGATGATCCTTGGGTCAACCTTCACAAAAGTTGCTAAAATAAACTTGATCCATGTAGAACTCTGGTTGCCATGGCAACAAAAAGAAAAAAAATATAAAAACTTTAAAAATCATCTTCTTCAAAACTACCGGCCAGATTTTAAAATAATTTGGTACAGATGTTCCTTGGGTCAACCTCTACCAAAGTTGCTTAAATTATTCTCATCCGTAAAAAACATGGCCGCCAGGGGCGGGGCTTATTTGCCTTATATGTATATAGAGAAACCTTTAAACAAAAACATCTCCTCTGAAACCACTGGACAGAATTTGATTAAACTTGGCAGGGATGATCCTTGGGTCAACCTTTACAAAAGTTGCTAAAATAAACTTGATCCATGTAGAACTCTGGTTGCCATGGCACCAAAAAAAAATAAATGAAAACTTTAATAATCATCTTCTTCAAAACTACTGGACAGATTTTAAAATAAATTGGTACAGATGTTCCTTGGGTCAACCTCTACCAAAGTTGCTAAAATTATTCCGATCTGTAAAAAAACATGGCCGCCAGGGGTGGGGCTTATTTGCCTTATATGTATATAGAGAAACCTTTAAACAACATCTCATGAAACCACTGGACAGAATTTGATTAAACTTGGCAGGGATTATCCTTGGGTCAACCATCACAAAAGTTGCTAAAATAAACTTGAACCATGTAGAACTCTGGTTGCCATGGCAACAAAAAGAAAAAAAATATAAAAACTTTAAAAATCATCTTCTTCAAAACAACTGGCCAGATTTTAAAATAAATTGGTACAGATATTTCTTGGGTCAACCTCTACCAAAGTTGCTAAAAAATTTCCGATCTTTAAAAAACATGGCCGCCAGGGGCGGGGCTTATTTGCCTTATATGTATATAGGGAAAACTTTAATCAACATTTCCTCTGAAACCACTGGACAGAATTTGATTAAACTTGGCAGGAATGATCCTTGGGTCAACCTTCACAAAAGTTGCTAAAATAAACTTGATCCATATAGAACTCTGGTTGCCATGGCAACAAAAAGAAAAAAAAAATGAAAACTTTAAAAATCATCTTCTTCAAAACTACTGGCCAGATTTCAAAATAATTGGTACAGATGTTCCTTGGGTCAACCTATTTATCTCAGGTGAGCGATTTAGGGCCATCATGGGCCTCTTGTTTTTGAAAAATATGGAATTTTATGCTTGTGACGCACATAAGTCTGAAAGTATTTGTACTACAGACTTTAAACTTCATGAATATAATATTCAGGATATAAACTTGTGCACCTGGGTATTTTAATCATGAAAAAATAGTATTTATATTACAAACTTGAAACTTCATGGATATATGATTCAGGGCATACACTTGTTCATCTGGGCATTTTAATTGGCCAGTTTTTACTTAGATAAGCTTTCACTTTTCTTATTGTCTAGTTGTTTAATAAAACTACCATTGGCAAAAGAAGTATTCATGTAACTGCATGTATGACAGTGATGTGAAATTTGTGGATTTGCCCTCGATTTGAAATACCTCATCTCCGTTTTAAGCTCACCTGAGCATAATGTGCTCAAGTTGAGCTATTGTGACCGATGAATGTACAGCGTCAACATTTAACTTAAAACGACATCTCCTCCTAAACCACTGGGCCAAATTTATAGAATCTCCACAGGAATGTTCCTTGGGTGAAGCCCTTTCATCGTTGTTCAAAGAATTTGTTTCCATACAGAACTCTGGTTGCCATGGCTGTGGAGAGAAAAAACATAAGAACATTTTGAAACTCCAAAACTACTGGCAATATTTCAAAGTTATTTTGCACAAATGTTCCTTGGGTCACTCTCTACCAAGATTGTTCAAATTATTTTGATCCGTCAAAAAAAACATGGCTGCCATGGGGCAGAGCCCGTTTTCCTTATATGTATATAGTAAAAACTTCAAATGTCTTCTCCTCCAAAAGTACTTGCTGGATTTCAAAGTTATTTGGCACAGATGTTCCTTAGGTCACTCTCTACCAAGATTGTTCCAAATAATTTGATCTGTTAAAAAACATGGCTGCAAGGGAGCAGAGCCCTTTTCCCTTATATGAATATAATACAAATTTGAAAAATCTTCTTGGCCAAAAGTACTTACTGGCTTTCAAAGTTATTTGGCACAGAGGTCACTCTCTACCAAGATTATCTACCAAATTATTTTGATCTGTTAAAACATGGCTAAGCTCATTTTCCTTATATGTATATAGTACAAATTTAAAAAATTTTCCAAATTTTTGGGAAAACTATCTAGATATTTGTTGTTTCTTTTCCTCCTGCTTATACCTGGTTCTCAGGTGAGCGACCCAGGGCCATCATGGCCCTCATGTTTTTTATTACAATGCCCAATTTGCCAGGTGTTTGAGCACTTGTCTTGTGTTGCTATTGTAGTTGTTATTGTTAGAATATAAAAAATGATGTTATTTTCTAATAAATTTGTTAGGAAAAATTATTGCTGTGCTCTCTTCTTCATTTGCCAGTACATTTTTATGCCACTCACCAAAAAGTGAGGCATATAGATTCGCATTTGTCCATCCGTCCACCCCATAACTGAGACACAGGTAACTCTGAAGGTGTTTGTGCTACAGACTTTAAACTTCATGGATATATTACTCAGTCATGACTTGCATACCTGGGTGTTGGCCTATGTTTTGGAATATGCAACAGCTGGGGGCATTTGTCCTCTGGACACATATCTAGTTAATTGAAATTGAAATAAATACTTATACTTCTTGTGGGAAAAGGAGATATTGTTATTTACAAGCATTTTTTTCATTTTTGTACATTTTCTTTCTCTCTCAGAAATGCTAATTTTCCATTGTGTTTGAAAACATTTCTTCAGATGCTTTAAAAGTGGAAGAGTCTAAAAATTGCCAAACATGGGAAAGAATTACCTTTACATTATCTTTGCAAACATTAATTTGAGCTTGAATTTTCCTTTCTTTTACAGACGATGAGGTATGATGGCCAATACAGATAAAGATACAGAGTGATTGTCATGATGCACCGAAAATAACAGCTGCCTCATGCTCAGTACCGTCATTATTTAAAAAAAAAAAAGAAAAAAAAAGATTTTTATTTTTACAGGGTTCTCACTAACCCTTTATTGGTAGTCCAGGATCCAATTTGTTATTTAAAGGACGCCTGTCCTCTTTATCAGCATATTTATTCATGTATAGGAACGCAAACTTTTTGGCATCTTTTGGAAGGACTCCAATTTTCATTATCCTAGTGAAAACCCAGGCTTTTTTTTTTGTTTGGCTTACTCTCTATTTCCATGGATAGTTTTGTTTCATACACTCTGCATTAGGTGGGTTTGTCCGTTTATTCCCACCATTATTTAATTTATTGGTTTCATTTTTTCTTCCATGGATTGCTTATTTATTTTGTATGATAACTTATAGATTATTATTCTTTTATGGATGTCTTAGATCAAATTGATTTCATGAATAGATATTTTATCCCATTTTTAGCTACTATTTAAATATAGGTTTGGTTGCAGCTTTTGGTTAAGTTTTGCGTGCAAGTTACTATCAACCTTATATCTCAATAACCATTTATGGTATTGACTTGAAAGTTTATAAATATGTTTAGGGGCATCAGACAACCAAGGTAGATAACTCTTGACTGAATTTAATATGAATTATGGCCCCTTTTTAACTTAGAAATTTTGGTTAAAGTTTTGCATGCAATAGAAAATTGGGTTAAAGTTTTGCATGCAAGCTACTATCTAGTTTGTATCTCAATAACCATTCATGGTATTGACTTGAAAGTTTATAATATGTTAAGGGGCATCAACAACCAAGGTAGATAACTCTTGATGGAATATTTACAAATTATGGCCCCTTTTTAACTTAGAAATTTTGGTAAAAGTTTTGCATGCAAGGTACTTTCATGCTAATATCTCAGTATCCAGGTATGGGATTGATTTGAAACATCTTTAATATGTTTAGGGGTATCATACTTTCATGGTAGAAACTTTTGATGGAATATATTACAAGTTATGGCCCTTTTTTAACTTAGAAATTTTGGTTAAAGTTTTGCATGCAAGGTACTTTCATGCTTATATCTTAGTATCCAGGTATGGGATTGATTAGAGACATCTTTAATGGGGTATCATACTGTCATGGTAGATAACTCTTGATGGAATATGTTACAAATTTTGCCCTTTTTAACTTAGAAATTTTGGTTAAAGTTTTGCATGCAAGTTACTTTCATGCTATATCTAGTATCCAGGATGGGATTGATTGAAAATCTTTAATATGTTTAGGAGTATCATACTATCAAGGTAGATAACTCTTGATGGAATATGTTACAAGTTATGGCCCCTTTTTTAACTTAGAAATTTTGGTTTAAGTTTTGCATGCACAGTGTTATTGTGCTTATGTCTCAGTAACTAGGCATGGGATTGATTTTAGACATCATAAATATATTAAGGGGTATCAGACTATCAAGGTATATCATTTTTTACTATTACTATGAAGGACAAGAATTTAAATAGATTTCATTTGATTTACCAACAAGCATTTTGAATAGTCGAGCGTGCTGTCCTCTGACAGCTCTTGTTAGGTAATAAAATATTACCTGTACACATAATGTAAGAGAAAGAATTTTGAATCTGATTGTCATTAGCCTTGCATTGCTCACAAACTGATCTTGTAACCATCTATCGTGGCCGCTGGCTTATTTAGTTACATGACCAGAAATATTTGCTGATTTGCCGGTATGATCTAACTCTTTGTCCCATATTCTCCAGGTAATTCATGACTTATAAATATTAATTTACAGAACTTAAGATAAGTAAGTTAAGTCTTTATGTAAATGGATAACATATATAATATAAACCTATTTTTCATATGATCCACAAATGTTATATGAAAAAATGGAGTTTCCTTTACTGTGTAGATTGTGTAGAATCTGAGTTATAGTATTGTATGAGCAATCGGAGGAGACCCTTATAGACAGCTTCTTTCAAGAGCTGTCTGATCTGGGTATACCCTGTCTACATGAAGAAAAGGTTTAAAGCAATTTGCAATGTATGTTAAGGTTTATGCCATGTAATTCACTTCCGGTTAAGGTATATGCCCCATAATAACCATCAGA
>CM037782.1:46967929-47017929 GCA_021229015.1 Solen grandis | reverse complement strand
TTGAGTTTGAATTCATAATTTCTTAGCAAGCTTTATCATCACGATCCGGTCACGTGGTTCAAATAAATCTCGCACTGTGTTTCATTTTTTCAAAACTATTTTGATGACGCCATATAAACATTATAACATTCAAGTTTTGTCGATGATTCAACTTAATGACGATATATTACGTGCTTAGTCGTGAAATTTAACACCTCATTTTTTTTAAAAGAAGCGCGAGAATGGTGTTTTAATTTCATTTTTTTATGCGCCAATGAAATCATGAAAATTGAATCCAGTTGTGTAATTCTCACTTGTACTAATCAATTAAATAAGCCACTGAAATGGGTTGAAAGCTATGTACTAAAGAAATGGAAACCATTTAAATAGTAAATACAATATTGTATACACATGTTTTCGAAAGTTATTTCCAACATAAATCTTACTGATAGGAATAATAGCCATCGTCACCATTGTAGTGGAAGAACATCAAACACATACTTAACAATTTAAGTTTCATGATTTATTGGCATATCAAGTAAAACAAATGCTTTTGGCAATATCCTATTAAGATATAATATACGCCATTTGTGTTTTTGAATTTGATTCATTGTGTTTAAAATCATAAACAGTAGTACGTAAAATACTCGCAGTTAAAACAATAAATCAATAAAAAATCAAATTTACTTAATTCCAATAAATTAGTTTAAAAACTCCAATAGGAAAAGTCTAATCTCATGTTCATATAATGCAATCTCGCTTCAAGAAAGTTTAACTCACTGTAAAGCTTTAAGCTTTTCAAACATCTTTTTTAATTTCGTGTAATAACATTATGAAATCATTTAATATTGTATTACTTGAACAACCAACAGCGTTGCACGACAGTTATCTTTACATTATTTTGTACATTTATTTTGTAATTATTGAAATAGTGAATATAATAATATTAAATAAAAACAAATGACTTCTACTCCTACTCAAATAATAACAATAAAATGTTAGTGATAAAATAGTATCTACTACTCAAAATATTAATTAATAATACTGGTTCTACTGCTTAGACCAATAAGAAATACACCATATAGTAGGGTGAATGGAAAAAAATATCGCTGGAGATTACATTTAACATTACAAATAGGGTCGTTTTTGATTAAGTAAAAGATGTAACTTATTTTTAATCTTACACATTTCTCTCAACTGTTCTTGAGTTGGACCTGTCTAGCTTTTGGCGTCTGGGGTAGTCAAACCATAATGAACACTGGTATCATTTTTTTTCTCTTCCATCGGGAAAAATACTAAATGCATACAAGTTGTCATATGCAAGCAATAACATTCAATTGTGTGTCGTTTTGATGGAAAATCATAAATCAAAATATGTAAATCCATTTTATGTGCATAATAAAATTGTCTCAGTTAAAGTGAAAAATGTAGTACATATTTTATGATTTTTTTAACTCAGTAAATTTAGTTGTAGTTCTAGTCTAACTTGCGTATCTTGACACAGACGCACAGCACTATATGTCAGGTACATTTTGTCCATGTTGGCCCAAGTTACGTAATTTGTAAATGTCTTTGGGCAGCAGGTTAATTGATATAGGAGATGGTATGTTATACATTTGTGTCATGGAATCCCCACCAACACATCTGTTAATCTAAGTCTACAGATACTTTTGATGCCATGTTTATAAATAGATTTATATGATAGTTTACATGTGTTTAATACTTCAGTTGTTTTTGATCCTTGTTGTAACGGGTTTAATTAAGATCTGTCTGATAATAGTGATTGCTTTAGGGTCAGACCCCGGAGTTAGACCCACACTCCTAAAAAAGTAGACTTGATTTCGAAAGTGGGTAAAATTTAACTATGATACCCTAAATTATAAATGACCATTGAAATACCGACTGGAAAGAAATGGAAACTATTGACTGCATTTGTAAGGAAGGCATTGGGTGGTTAAGATGACCAGTTAAGGCCAGGAGAAATAATAAGTGAATTGAAATAACGAGATGCAGTGGCTTTTTTTTAATAGACATTATGTAAAGTAAGCTTTATTATGTTTCCAGACGGCGTACTTCTAATTAAACATATATATAAATATTACAGTTTCCAGGTATTTACATTGTTTAAAGTTCCATGAACTCAGGCAATAATTCAGACACAAGAACATATAATACTGTGTATTTTTCAATATTAATGCAGTTATTGAAATCGTAATTTGGTTTTGTTACAGAAATAAAAAGAGAACATCAAAATTATGGTCTTCGTCGAGAATTTGTCTACCAAACTAAAACAGAATTACATATTTATTAAGTAAGATGACGTTAATGTGTTCACTTTTCCTAGTTTCCATGGAAATGTATACGTATGCCACACACATATAATCAAGTTATCCTATCTTTATTGTATTTCATGGTCTCTTCGATATCTACATTAAGCAAATGAGAAATTATGTAAAGAGATTTGCAGTGCAAGTGCGTGCACTTAAATATTGGGTAAATAAGATAGTCGTAACGTGCATACTCTGGAGTCATTTAAACACGCAAAGAATAAAATATTCGGATAGAGGAAAGCAAATGGAGAATCATCCGCTAAATGAATATGGCCGTTTTGAAGTCAAAGATTGGTCTCTGCAAAGCCAAGCGATGCATCGCACATTTATCACGGACAGGAACTATGGTCCGAGGCGAGAAAGTGACCAGACTAATCTCTCTGCGTGATTTATCTCCCATAATTTATCTGAAGATTGCAGACGCTGGAACGCTTCTTTATACGTGCCTCATGTACGATCTGCGAATTTTCTAATCATATAATTGGATCCTTCATCATCCTGAACCCTCAAATACCTTAAATGAATCTTCAAACATATGCCCTCCGTCAAAATCTTTCAGCGCGAAGCTAATTTTGATGCTGAAGAGAAACCTTGGCGCGAGGCAAGGAGATATTTTGGCCTCCTTTCTGTTTCGTTTTGTGAATTTCGAGGGTATCAAAGAACTTTCTGGGGTCATATCGGTTCTACATTTGTTGACACAGTCTAGCTACTTTTGTTTCGATTGTTTGTATGATGATGTTATTGCTTCCAGCACGTCGGCTCCTGTGGTATCCAACAATGTCTTGGTTCTAGTTATGTATACTGGGGAGCCGGCGGGAAAGACTTAAGAGACTGTTGGGGCAATGGTTAAATACAGACTAAGATGAAGGGGTAGCATTGGCGCTGATAATAGACAATTATGTTTATCAGTACTAAGCAAATGTTTATAAATACACGCGATAGGGGCATGAGCTGTTGCTGCCATTTTCCCGTCGCTTTGGACTAAAGCAACACGCCATGATGTTCAAAGTTACAATGCTATTACCTCTTCATCTTCTCGATTATATGCCGTTTTGTTTCCTTGGTTTAACATGAGTTTTAAACAATTGCGGTTTTCTGCCCCACACATAGTAATGCTTATTACCTGAGTTGTAGTGTTATATACTGATAATCTTTGTAAATTGTTCCTATTAACTTACATATCGACCATTCTGCTGTTATTAATTAAACAAGCTTTCTCACGTTGACTAGTTTTCCCCCCATTTCCTCAGACTTATTGCTGCGCATTTAATGCAACTGCATTTTCATACGAAGCACCTGCTTGAGTCGTCAATCGTGTAGTGGATAGTTTTTGAAAAACTTTAAGTGCATTTACCTTTAGGATATTTAAATCATACTTATGTATTGTCTCTAAATTTGATGGTTATCTGGTTTAACCAGTTTAGTGTTGTTAAGTAGAAACATAATGGTTTAATACACGTTGTACATTATACGTCTTGTTGCAACACTTTTATTTACTTCTTTTTCGCAATGATACATAGCGTACATACATTTCTTTTACGAGTAACTGTATTTTAACATAGGCGGCATGTTTAGAACTACACTTTTTTTGGATTTGTTTACAAAAATGATTTCCTACTATTTAACTTATTAACGCTTTAAACTGTTCTCCTAGATAGGTTCATCATGATTGCCTTTGTGTTTATTTTGATTTTTAAGCAAAATATTATATTATTCATTTCTTTTATAAAATAAATATTTCATTCGCCTTTGATTCAAGCTACAATTAATTAGGATTGTGGTTATCAATAGGCAAACTAATTAACTTGTTTTGATAACAAACTTGTTCCGTAAATCTTTAAACTTTGATTAATTTTGTAGTCTCTGTGCTCTTTTCAAGAGTATGTCTTGAAAAAGGTAAGCATGTGATCACTTTGAACATTCTTACTGTCAAATCCTTTCTTTTAGGAATTCGAAATATTAGAATAATTGGCTCTGTTTTGTTTCATGATCAAAAACGACAACATGTTGACAGATACGTTTAAGAAACCCGAATATTTATCAAGGAACCACATTGCCTCGTTAATATGTTTGCACGAGAAATCTTAAAAAACTTTTGCTCTCACCATACATTTGATTTAAATTTAAACTACTTACATCGATCGTAAAGCACGGTCTTCTTTTGAAAAGCGTTAAGAAAAAAAAAGGACAAAATACTCCAACAAGCTAGATCAGGTATGCTTTTACTTTGTACTTATTCAGTGATAATAGTAAGCTATGGGTTTTACATGATTTAAATAGTAAGAAAATACAGAAAGGACAATTTTGAAATTTATAAAACATTTTTATATATAGAGAAGGTTACTTCGAAACATGGATATGGGTTGTTCTAGACGAGAGAGATTTAAGACCTCAAAACATAAATATGTACATGTAATTTTAGAAAACACCTGGACGTCCATATTACGTTCGGCAAATTTAATTTGAACGTAAATTAACACACATATTATTTGAATTACATTAAGTAGTTGATAAAAAAAAATGCACATATCACGTGGGGGAGGACACACTGTCCTGAAACAGGTAGATTTATTGATTGGTTTAAGATATCTAGGTATTATAATACACGTGTGTTATTTGAACCTAACGCTAACGACAATTCAGGAATGACGACCATAGACGTTTGGTTTACTCATATCGTTAATCACCCATGTTCGAAATAATTCTTTTAAAATATTGCAAATCAAAATATTTGAATCAATTGAAGCACATGATGTACATTTATCTTGTTTGTCCATAATTAATGTGACATTTTAATGAAGAAGAAAAAGTATGAAATAAAAATAAGATTAAAATCTGCTGTCTGTGCGAGCATATCTAAATATGAAAGAGGTTATATGAATTCTGAAAACAATATGATTTTTGTGTATTTTTTATATTCTAAGCAACATCAATCATAAAACCATAGGAATCATATAACAATGGTAACTCCTACGCTGTACTTCTAATATGACTTGACTAGCATTGCATGACTGGCAGAGGTCTCCAATGGCAAAAAAAAAACAACCACAACAACATTCCTCTCTAAATTGCCGTTTTCCATTCATCATCTACAACGATCATTGTCTCTACACACTTTATCGTGAACTCGATCTCAGATGGTCTAAATGTGATGGCGAAAATACGGTGGACGGAGTTAACCAAATAATTAATTTACTAAACCGTGCAGAGGATTAAGGAGTAAGCGAAACGCATCTCCAACCAAACACTGATTTATTACTGAGGATGATAAGTAAACGGAGTTAATTGAATCTTGTGGGTTGCTGACAACTTGGGCTGCCAGCTCCACTGTACAGCTGTCTAAGATAACAGCAGAAGCCAGGGTCATTAGCATCATACCGCTTGACTTTACAAGTTCTCTACATACGCTATCGGAACCGACATCGCTCAAAGAGAGCCGGAAAATAGATGGGACCGTTACGTGCAACCGTAATGAAATATAGAGCAACTGTCCGCACGACCCGCCAAGGATAAAATTGTTAATACGTATTGTCGTGTTCTTATCAGTAACGTGAATGAGTTGAACATTTATTTATAAGTAATATAATGGTTTTATTTTCCTGATGTTGAAAGTCTATGCTTCAGTTAGTTAATAACGGCATCGATAAAACCGTAAATAGTAATATACTGATAGCACAGTAATCATTTCAAAGTAATGATGATATTATTATAACGAAAACAATGATTATATAATGTTTTTTATATAATAATACTGATGATGATGATGATAATGGCGGCGGTGTTGATAATGACGATAACAGTGATATTTACTATACAATACAGTGTAACGTTGTGTATTAAATTGTAAAGTAAGAGTAAGTTATTCTAACACCAGTATAAGTAATAATACTTACAATAGCAAATGTTGTTGTTTTTAGTAATAAAAGTAGAAGAAACGAAAAAAGTACACATTGACATTGCAAGAAAGTTGTAAAGTGCAGGCGGCTGGCATGATAAGTGCTGTTAGACTCACAGGAAGTACATCTATTGTAGGACACAACAGCGATTCATAACCGAACTATGTTTTTTACCCACATACTGGCTGCTAAGCATTTTCAAGAACGGGTGGATATATTGCTTGCAGTTGAGTGCATGAGCACAGGAAGTTGCAAATATGTACTTTCTGTTTAGTCCAAATAAATACCTTCGAAGAGTGTGTCAAAGTCATATAAAAAAAAAATTGAATTTGAAATGAGGCATTAGATACGATAAAGAAGTTCAATGGCATTATCTTCAAAAGACATTCTTGGTACATTATGTGAAAATCAAAGTCACCATTTGTTAGTCAAGTTACCATTGATCTGGTTATTCAAAATCTTAACCTTTATATAGCTTTGCTTATGCCGAAATATATAAAACTTCTACTCAACTGATGTATGATTAATTAAGTGACATTACTTGGAGAATATATACCTTAAAAAAATCAAATCATGAAACATTTCTCTTACGTGAACAATAAGACAGAGCAAACCTAAACAGAAAAGTCTAATAAAAGTAACTTATAGAGCCGTAATCTTTTTATGTTTCATTTGTTCGTATATGACGATATAACCAAGTCATGATTCTAGAACTCTCTAATAATTATCCGTAATTATTGCACATAATCAAAAGCAGTGACGAATCTATTCGATTTGTTTCTCGTTATAAGAAAAATATGTACAATTACGTTACGTAGTTCTTTAATTGTTTAAAACAAATTTTGTAAATTTAAACATTTCAAAAACAACCAGTCGATGCAAATACATTTCTGAAACGTCGAACTAAATCATTACCAGAAGACCATATGGAGATCACAAAATACATCATTTCTGGGCGTGATTTTGACACCTCAGCATGCTCAGATCTTGTCAAGAACTTACAAGTGTAGTGAGCGAAATCTGAATGTAATCGTCTTTTGTCAAGTACACAGAGTAGACAAGCCTATGAGTAAACAGTGTACCAGAGTTTGACCAAAACCCTTATAGTCAAACATCTGTATCGTCTAGGAACGAGAATACCACAGCTGGATCTCCTCGAACGTGGCACTTTGATGACAGCCAATTTTACAGTGTCGAAATGTCATGTTACTTATAAGAGACTAGTAGTAAAGGCCTGATGGAGATAACTTTTGCTCGGGAAGGCACATATGGCGTATTGTCTAGGCTAAAAAAAAATAATCTCGACAGCTATTTAAAAATAATGATGTAACCGTAAGTAAACAGTTGTATCCAGCTACAACAATGGAGTTAGATCGACACATATACTGTACAAAAACAGTAATAACACAATTTCATCGAACAATACTTGTACTGAAGTATTTGAATTACCTAAGGAGCATTTTATTTTATCAACACTGTAGATGCAGCGAATGAAAGATGAATGAAAAAAGCGAATGAAAATATGATTATCATAGTGTGTTTATTTCCTAATATATGAGTGGTCAGTGACTTTCATAGTTTTCATGTTTTACATAGCCTAATGTGCGTTGTTCTTTTAATATGACAGTAATCGCTTTTTTGAAAAATGTAATTTGCGACCTTGAAAAGAAAAAGAGTTATCTTTTAGGTTACTTCAAAAAAGGAGACATATTTAGAAATGTCATGTGACTTCTCGTGAGACAATACAGTAAGTAAATAAGTACATACAAAATTTGAAGGAGCAAAAACATGCGCTATCTTCCTTCCCTGAAAACTGCTTACCAGTGTAGACTAAGCCCTAAATATCCTATCAAGTTTGATAGAGATCGGCCGATAAGCCAAAGCCCCTGAGAGAACATGACTTCAGCAATCGTTCCGGTATTGAGAGAATACGTTAAAATCGATCCCTCGATCCAGATAATGAATTTATTGACAGATAAACAGTTGCCGCTGAGAGGGTTGTTGAGATCCGCGAGGAGGACTGGCAGAATGGAGTGCACTGATGTCTTTCATAGCATACCGGTAGCAGGAGACTGATTTAATCCGCATTTTGATACTGGCACAACAAAAGGAAGGCCAGGGAAACATTGAAACGCTCTGGAACTGTTTTGCAGTGGCAATACATTTTTTCTGAGGTTAATTTCATTGACAGAACAACGAAGGTTAATGAAGTCTTTAGGCATGTCTTTTTAACCAATCATATCATTGTCTTCAGGTTTCTCCCAGCCACACACGTCATTATCTTCATGATGAAATTATTGATGATTAAATGGAAAATAAAATCACTATCGACGTATATTTTGTAAAAGAGATACATATACATGTTATGTAATTTGTATAAGAGACTCACATCACATACTTTAGACCAGTTGTTGAGGTAGGAGAATAAAGAAGCAAGTTATTGTGCTCAGAGCGTTCCACCCAACTCTCAAAGACAGCGATGAGAGGTTCTATCAAATCTCATTAACATTACATCGTGTCATAACACATCGCATAGAACAAGGTTCCGATCCCTCAGCTGGGAAGGGAAAATAATTGCAAACAAGAACCTCATTGTAATGACAAGAAGCCATATACAACTTTCAAAGAAACAAATTATTTCCCGAGTAAATTGCCGCAGAGCGCAAGTTTCAATGTGTGCGATCTTTGTGGAGCTCATTGCTGTCATCTCTCTTTTTTTCTCTCTACTGAAGTCACCTCGTTGAGATGCCTTATGATTCTGATATGCGTCTAATCCCTTCATAAATCAGAATAGCACATGACATCCATGTAAAGACCTCTCCTCTTCGAGGTCTTCTGTGCTAAATCACTGCAATATTACGAGAAAAAAAACGTAATATCAACTTGACGATGTAGATTGGGTAGATGATGGTGACCTCTCATTGGTGACCTCTCATGTGCCGTTGGCAAAGTTATGCAAGTCAGTGAGTGTGCACTTGAACTATTCGTCGATGACGTTGCGAGATGGGTTTCACCCTCACATTTCTAGGGTGTTACGTTTCAAGTGACGTCCTGATTATCACCTTGGTGTTGGGGTATCGCCATGGTTCTCATCGTGTACGCTACAAAAAAGTATGATACTGCAACTTTGTAACGTATGGGGGGTTTACCGTATTAAAATATGTCTCCAGGTAAAGGTAAGCTGACAGAGAAAGATTTATAAAAAGAAAAATGCAATTTTAAGATATACAAGCATTGTATTTATAAACAAGATGAACTGCACCACTGGAACAACTAATTTTCACATTTTCACATTCTATGGTATTCAGTATTCAGAACTGTACATTTTGGAAATCAACTATTGACGATCTTTACTAGCTTAATATGTGATTAAAAGTACAAATGTTTACACGACAAAAATAATTCCTGTCTCAATAAATCTAGACAAACAGCGAATATAGAGAACACGAAAATTCAACGTACTGAAGCGAAATGATGAGTACACGTACCTTTTGAGAATAGTCGTAAATTTTCTGACTACAGCACAATAGCTAGAAATGTTTGCATGAATGTCTTTTCAAAATCGGATTATACATTTTTTATAAGTGCAGATTTGTTTGGATTCGCACGTTTCTGGTTACAAGAATTAATTGAAAGATGTCGTTATCTATAACAATGAAGACAATCGGTTCCGTCTTTTATTCGAGAATATTGCTCAACGTGTTATTGCACAGTTTCGTCGACTAATAGACTGTAATCTGATATTGTAATCAATGAATTATCTCCCTTGCTAGTAAATTGCATGGAAGCTACTTTATTGCAATGACAACAAAGCAACTTCAACGCCGTGATACATTGTCAGTATATTGATTCAGGGTATGAAGGTTGTTGGTTTTAACCAGGTTTTCAACGAAAATTCTGGTTATTAGAATGGGGTACAATTGTTAACATTACCGTCAAATATCTCTTGTTAGAATAGAGATACAGTTTTCATACTTGGTAGGTAGATACCATATTTGGATTGATTTTCATGGTGATAAGGTCATGGTCAAGGTCATTGTTATTTTTTTTTTTCGTTTCCGCCAAATTACTTCTCTTAGGAGTGAGGTATGATGATCAGATTCAGTATACAAATACATTATGGGAAGAGGAATATTGGGATTGATTGCCAGGTCAATAGGGTCAGTGTCAAGGTCACTGTTACTAAAAAGAAGTTTTGTTTTCATGGGACGACAAATGAAAACCTAATTTCGCGTTATTTGACGTGTTTCTTGTTAAAAGTACGAAGGTGGCAAAATATTTTCATGCCTTTTCAATCCTCAGGTTGGCATCGAAAGGGACAGCGTACTTTTGACCCAATGAACGTAAGGAACTAAAAGTTCACACCGTTCTCAGACTACCAACATTCGAAGAAAAAATACCTTCTAAACAAGCCCTATGTGAAGAGCGCTTGCAAAATACTGCAGAAATCAGATACCTTCCATTCAAAACGTCAACTCCTTCTCACGCCTGTCCCTTCTGGCCTTATGTCGAGCATCAGGCCAAATGTCGGCAACAGGTTTAGACCATAAACCATGGCCACGACATGGGGCATTGTACCATGCTGAGTTTCGGTCGTTTTATCGCCATAAAATACACATGGAAGGTTTGTCACGGTAAAACACCCGTCTGAGTTTATGATAATAACGAGAACACGAATACCCATACACGTCTCGCCAGTTTGAGAAAGTGACATTTGTGTCACTTTAAAGGTTTGAAAAATACCACCCGACCATATATTAACGACGGTGAGTTGAATGTATTCAAATAAGATTAACGGTTGGGACTCTAGATGCTATATTTTAGTTGATGTTATTTATGAGATAAATTGGGTTGAGGTCTACACATTTGTCTCATATAGTAGTTATTTTCCATATAAAATAGTGGCTTCATTCATTTATTATATAACGTCTAAATCATATTGAAAATTTCGAAACCAAATGCACCAATTTGATCAATCCCCCCACGGTGTTTATGTTGTTATGATTTACAACCTTGTGTTATTTATTTTCCGGAACAAAGTGTATGTTTAAGTGATAAAACCAGACCTATATAGGGTATGGCCATAAATAAAGCTCTTTAATAGGCGTGGATATTTTGAACAAATATTTCATCATAATATGATAAGTAGGTGGGGGTTAAATTTTTGCAATATTTAATCGTCGTTTTTCCAGTCTCCCTGAGCAGTTCAAGATGTTGTTTAATTGTAGAATCTGTGTAACTACGAGTTGTCAGATTAACTGCTCAATTACATTATAAAAGTATGTATGAACTATGCATTAAAGGTGTCAGTTTATAGAATAACCAATCAACCAGTTTTAAATCAACAACTTTAAAGTGTACCTTTATGGATTCGCTTATACTTTAAAGACTGAAGAGAAAAAAACATTTTGTACCAAAATAGCAACAACAAACAAACGTCGGGAAATTTGAATCTAGCTTTCTGACGATTAATGCAAAAGACGAAGAGTTATTTTGAAAGAGAAAAAAACCTAGCTTAACTATAGGGTATGGCCAAAATAGCTCTTAAATATAGCGGTGTATTTCAATGAATTCAATGGCTATATACTCAAAAGAAAAGGCCGTAAAAACCCAGTTTCGCCCTTTTCGTTAGCCATTCAGGGCTTTTTCACCCACTATCATATCACCTACTACAGTTATACAAGAAAGGTTACTAGTGCATCCGTCAAAACGTATGTTTTGTCATTTTATCTCTCTAATGTTGACGCTAACAATATTTAAATGGTTCATAAAATGTAATGATTAATGTCGCGTGAAAGGTGCGCTCACTTGCCTGTCGGTTTTAAGCTTTCCTTCTTTTTCATATTTTCATTCATGAAATGAACTTTTCTCAAATCGCTGCAGTAAAGTTTAAATTAATTACCGTTTTAAGTTCAGTTTTGAAATATGTTTTAATTGCAGTCATAAATTATCTTGGAATAAGTACGACGGTTATATGAACATTGTGTTTTGTAACGGGGTCACGGCAGTCTATCTATTCAGTTATGCATTTACTGCAATGCTCGTGCTGTCACAAATATGAAATTTTTATCTAAAAGGAAGTATCCATTCATATTTGCACTTTAAAATGTTTTATTTAAGATTTATCCCCATTTATTTGAATACAATACGGTTAAACATTTTCATACCTTACAAATGTCTCGTAACTGAAAATTGTTTAAAAAAATGATAAAATGTTAAAGCCTATAAAATCTGATAGTACATTACATTATACTTGAATAGCTTTGGCTACAGATATTTAAACCGATTAATCATCGAAAAGAATGTTTTCTAATATGATGGAGAGAAAAAAAGTCATTGGTTTTGTTAAAAAGTGAATGCTATACGATATGTTATTGATAAGGTGTTACAAAATCCCCCTTTCTCAGTTCTTCGAGTATTGACTTAAATGTACCAAACAATTAATCATTATTGGCTGTATTTCAGTGTGAAACAACTTTTGCCATTGTCATTTCTAACTACATGCATAATCATATTTAAATACATTTTGCTAGCTTAATACGTAAATGTAATCCATAACCTTCTTCTATGAAAAGGCCTATCAACAAAGCAAATAAGCGCTTCATCTGTGATACTTTCTAGAACATCAATCTTGCAAAGAAACATGACTAAGGCTTGACATAAATTATGTGATGCTTTTTTATATTTCCATTGCATTTCGCACTTAACTTTTAGCTCGTATTATAATGTTTCGGTAATTAATCATATGCGCTACACATGCTTTGGGCATTTTTAACTTGACCTAAGGACTTAACTTTTCACCACTGCAGTTTTTCATTTGAATGAATTTTCGTTCTCTTTAAGTGTCACTTTTTCTTATCAGTGCTTGTTTTGATGGATGGAACCTGCAAGAAATGCACCGTGTCAGACAAATTAGACCCCCGTCTTCATAACTGGCCCTACTGGGTATTTAAAAAAAAAAGAACCTGTCACGTCAACTCTTTCTGGTTCACAATTCTGCATTTCCATCGCAGTGGGAGTCGCCATGAAGAGTTTTAAAAACGAAAGCTTTTTTGTGAAGAAGTTTCAAGTTGGCATGCAGAAGAGAAGTTGATTTATGATTGCCCATCAAGATTCGTGAATACATTTTGTATACTGCTGGCTGCAGAAAGGTACCGTAATCAGACCTCGGTTGATGGTCATACGACACTATCCCCGTGACTTTACATCAGCCAATCGGTGGCGGAATCTTGATTAAACAGCATACAGCTTCTGTGGTATGTCATATCACAAACACAATCTTGTGACCGTGAACACACACTTGATCTTTCTGTTTTTGTAACTTAATATTTTCTGCATATTCAGCATTGTATAAATTTTGTTCGAAAAATAAGGTACATATTTTTGTTTATTTTGTAATTTATTTTAACATTTTCATTAATGTGCGCTGCTTGAATCTCCGCTCTTTAATTAAATCTTTCTTCCGAGATGTACAAAAATTTAGACTTTTATAACGCAAGAAAATGTTTGGTTTTATTAGAGTTCATAATTTAAATGACAATAGTCGCAAATAAGCTTTCTGTAATACGCTTTAATACGGCATTCCTTCCTTCTATATCACGTTGGCATAATAAGTTTTGATGAGCGTGAGATTGCAAACAAAAAGAATGTCGCAAACAGTTTTCAGCAAGCTGTCATACAGCGTGGAATACTCAAAGCTTTAGCTGAACCAGTTTAAAAATTGCCTCCTATGTCCAGTTATTTTAACACTCAGTTTCTGAAAGACCTAGGTTGTCCGGAGGGGAACATCTACAAGCTGCCGAAAGCATTCTAACTCAGATCGGAGATGTAAAATAATAAAAAAGAAGTCGTTGTTGCTGTGTCTAGTCTCGAACTGTAGACCTCCAATTCGGTAACATAAAGTCAGGCCTTCCAATGCTACCTATGTTTACTTATAGTTTGAGAAACTTACGCTCTCATAGTAATGCCACAATCTAAAATATACCACGTGTACTATCAATCTGTTGCTTAACATGGTATTTATTTACGTTCGTTCTTTACATTTATACTTGTTAACCCTTTCCCTCATATATATTCATTTTGACGCCATCAATAGGTATCACATAAAGCCTGATCTGCAGAAAACCACAGTTAAGCCTTACCAAATTTAATTACAAAATCCTCATGTCCAGACCACTGAGGAGCAGCGAACAGCATAAAACCTGATCAGGCTGATCTGGTTTTATGCTGTTCGCATAGGTCTTTTCATGGTTTCCTCTATGAGGGAAAGGGTTAAAGACTCGCCTCAAAGCGCAACATATTCATTTCCGAGCACATAGGTTTTATGTAATATTATAACTTTTAACTTAGATAATAAAGATGTATTCTTTTGTCTTTATGTATTCGAATCTATCTCTTCATCCACTGTCAACAATCATAATATTGTTGTGTATACAAAGAATAACTACCTTCATTTCTTTCTTTTTTTTATTTGGTTTACATTTTCTAGGCCTACAGATAAAAAAAAACACATCTGCTGTATTCTGTACGATGCAGATAATCTAGTACAAAAATATATGTATAACACCAGAAAAAGGGGAAAAAACAGAGATGATCCTGTTCCTACACGTAATCGTAATCTGTTCTTGTATTTGCAAGATAACACTGATTGCGTAATAATGAGGTCTTCGTGTACCCTCGAGGGTCGTTTTTATTGCTCGTTCGTTCACGTTTAGATATGGAGCAAACACGCGAATCATGTCAAAATAAATCCAAGTAATGTTATGATTATGTGGTAATTAAGGACTAGCAATTAAGTGGCAGCTATTGAAGATACTATGATGACAAAATATGTCGTTTTTCTGCTAAGATAGTGCTTTTCCCTTTTAGCTCTACAAATAACTATGGTATGAAGCTTGTGCCAAAATGATCTTTGGATGTTCGTTCAAAGCTGAACAAAAAGGTCTGTTCATATTTTTCCATATAGAAGAGTACATCTAGAACAACAGATCATTCGAAGATAACTTTCTGAAAGATCATGAACTCTTTTTTCTCGATGATTAAACAACAGAAAAAAACATCAGGGTTATTTAGTATCAAATGACGAAACACGTTTACTTGCTACCTTGCTTGACATTCAGTATACAGTTTGTAGCCGAATATGACTATGTTGCATCGTGGTTTTCCATAATTTGATAAACCCTCTTAAGTAGCCAATTAAACAAGCCAGTTCACATTTTGATGCGTCCTTTATAATTGCAATGCTATAAGTTAGGGTTTCATCTCCTTTATTTTTCACGCAATGGCCGGCAGACATCATGAATGTCTGATGATATATATCATAGAATGTTTTGTTTTGGTTTTATGTAAGTAAACCATTGTCCCCCGACCGGGTGGTCCTGGGGTGTTCTTGGGATTGAGTAGTCTAAAACATGTAGTTGATTGGTTTAATAGTTCGTTAGAAATATCATATACAGAGGTGCGGCTCCAACTTCATACTGCTTATCTTTTAAAAACATTTCTGGAAGCTTATTTGATCAATAGAAAACTTTCCAAGAATAATCTTGATCTAGATTTGCGGAAGTTTGTTTAGTATTCTCATTGAAATCGCCAATTATTCTTGAATGAACACTACTAATTACCATTCTGCCCGACTCTCGGAGACGATATCTGTCTATGTTTACTTTTATCCTTAGGTCATCGGCCGCCAATGTTTGGCTTACCGCTGGCACTACATGTTTTTCATACTTCTCTAAAACCTCAATCAGGAGCTTTTTGTTTTTGAATGTTTAGTTCTATATAAAGTCGATGTTATCTATCATCATTACCTTCCCGTTCTGTTTTTCTTGCTTAAGAATGTCTCGAAACATTTATCATCTTTTAAAAGAAACATTTTATTTGCTTTTATACTATTTTCCGACATTATCACTTAAGTATAAAACACAAACATGTAAATGCGATATTTGAGTTCTGCTCGCTTAATACAGATTTTAAGTTCAGATAAATTGATTTATTGAAAATTTAACATATATCAGTCTTCCCGATCCATGAATTGAATTAGTCACTAGTCGTCAGCATTTAGAGAAATTGCAAGAATCGGATAAGGGTTAGCAAATATCGAATTAGTGCGATTAATCGAGAAAATCGAGCACGTAATGTAATACTGTCCTATCCAAAAGAGAGGTGAAAAGGTTTATAATATTAGAATTATCATTGTCCATCTCCACAAACATGATGAACTCAACAAGATGGGGGTCAATCTCTAATCTGTGAAGATGAACTGATAGGAAAAATACATCCGAGCTACTGGCTCAATTAACACGTTATTGGAGATATCTCTTTCGATTCCGAGTATCACTTCATGGGGATTAAGAGTCTAGGAACGGATTAAAACTGAATCAATACGGAGGGAGAGCTTCACCCTGTTAACACCAGGGTAGCTCCTATAGAAGTGTCGCTCAAGCATCGTCAAGAGATGTTATAATGAGTGCAACTAGTCTGTCAAGGTTTAGACACTAATGAGAACGCACTGTCAATATTTCACCTATTATGATGTTTTAAAAGCACATGTTTGTGACCCAACAAATAGCGTTAGACGTGAAGAAGGGTAAGTGTAAATAGAGAAACCGGGTGGGAGATGAAAGTGACCCTTATACTATGTTCCGTGTGAAGACAACATTGAGTAGAGATTTTTCTTTTTTAATTTGCCCTCTCCTATCAAGACATGAAAAGATTTTTAATATCTTGTTAAAACGATTCTTACGAACTTCGCTGACAGATGCCATGATGCCTAGTGATCTTTTAATTTAAAGATTTGGTGACAAACAGCATTCCGACACGTAAGTTGGAACAAAATATGTAGCACTCGTTGCTTTGAAATATAGTCTATCAAGTTTCCCTTTCAGTTTAAACTAAATGTAATTCACGGCCAAATGTTAGTTGACATGAATAACACTGTATGTTCTACTGAAAGTGCACTCAGAACTTTTGTTTGTGAGATTTGTTTGGCCAAAAGTTTTAAGACATGGTCAATAAGGCAACCCCCGCTATGCTGTATGGTTATACAGAACATCGAGCAAACCGAACCTTTATTCATACCTGCTTCATGTTGTCTTAAGTAAACGATAGTGCAAACAGTGACAGTGAGAAAAGTCATTCCCTCTACCCCTCTTTATATCGTTTCAATATTTTTTTCTCCTTTGACGAATAATGATTTGAATCCGAGAGACACCTGTGTGCACAAAGGCGTTAAATGTAGCCATGTAACATCTGCCTCCTTACAAGTTCACCGTATAATTAGGGTCCTTAATACATAGGTCCTTTTATGGGGTGGTTCGGATATCCGTTTACACAAACCACGATCTGCTCAGATAAATTATTGTGAAGCAAAATTATAGCCTGTCTTCCAAATGAAATAAAATATAGACCAAAATTTGTTTACTTAGTCTCGATCTTTTTCTCTCATATTTTTGGAAATAACAAAGATGTTTTCTCTTGTACCACCCAAGGTGTTTGCTCCCTGAAATAGTTGACCCAGGTTTATTCATTAAAAGCTAACACTGACTGATAGGTTGCGTAAGTTCAGGCTTTATAAATGTTATGATAGGTACACATATTTTCTCGTTCATTTGATTGACAACGTGACTTCATTCCCGTCGTCCCTTTTCGCTCATGGCATGATGTTGCCATACAAATATCACCACTATATTTGTCATTAGGAAATGCAATATTGGGCCACTATTTTGGATAAGATGGATCTGTTTACACCATGAATATCGTGCTGGAAATATACTGCTGGACCTTTGATACGAAATTGCACAGGACGATAAACGTTTTGGCTGTTAATCAAATTATGGTAACTTTAAATACGGGGTATAGAGCAAAATAATTATACACGTAAGATCATAAATTTGACTGTACGAAATCGAGATGTATGCTTTATATGCAGATGCTACACAAATCACTCCTGAATAAAGAAGACCTTCTTCCTCATTTGCATCTACTTATTTATTACAAGAAAGTAATCATTGTATAGCTTAATCAAAATACATTTGTGAATTAATAAATAACTACATTTATACAATTTATAGTGACTTCATATTTGATTTCTATATCTCGAACAATAAGAACTGGAACCCATACGATAAGTATACGACACGGATAGGTCTGGTTTTACCTGGATTTCTACATTTCGATAACCTTGACACTGACTTCTTACTTTGGACTGAGCATTTATTTGACCTTCAGTCTATTTTAATTTTAGGAGTTTAACCTTTAAAAATGACTTATCCGAGCGATAATGTGTTCAAGTTAAGTTTACGTGCGGACGTAGTCCTGAAGGTACTAACATATTAAATCCATCATCTTTCATTTACACGTGCTTGATGTAAATATTTGGCTTTTTGAGCAAGTCATTATGGGTGTTTTCTACATAATCATAACTTTTATATATGGTTACGGGGTCCAATAAACTAAACAGGCTTGATAAGAGAATCATTTCACGTGGTAGCTTCACAACCTTCGTAATAATTGCGTTTTCCTTCTCATGAAACAAGCTTATTGTATCTTCTTCTTTGGATCTTCGAGGAGTCATTTATATGCTATTTATACATCATATATACAAGAGATTCTAATCAAAAAGAAATTATCTAAAAAAAAATAAAATAAAATTTTTTTTTTTTTTTTTTTTTTTTTTTTTTTTTTTTTTTTTTTTTATAATTTGGACAGCATTTTTAATCTTGTAAGAATATTATTTGATACAAATAAATAATGAGCAGAAAATGGCAATCCTCATAAGTTTTATATTAGCATTTTTAACGCAAATCAGGAAAAAAAATGATATTTGTAATATTTAGTCGTATACAAATCTGGTTTCATAAATAAGTGAGAATGATACACTAATTAATTTTGCGTTTTTGCGGTAACTGAATATCAGCGGTTGGTTTCGAAAGGTAGACTTATAATTAATTTGAATAACTTTTTAGAGCATACACTCGAAACAAATTGGGTCTTTAAATATCTATTACGGCATAATAAATATATAGCCCGATAAAGAGTCATACACAGGTCTATCAAGATCCGTGGAATGATATTTACGAGTAGCGGTTTCCGCGCAGTTATTTTAAAGGTATGCTGATGTAAAGTAGGATGGGGTTATTTCTCAATGAATCGTTCATGTTGACAGCGTCCATTTACGTCAACCTGATTTTTTATATGCATTTTGAACACGCCTTTTTGTTACCTATTGTCGCGAAAATGAAATTAACACAACTTCCGGTTGGTAATTTATTCGCCGTAATTACAACGTAGACCATCCTTAGAGTAAGAAATGATCGGTTTGGCATGAAAAATGTCACTTTGTATTAATATTCGATGTGTCATTAAAGCGTCTTATGACTTATATTTTGGTCAAAGAGTGACAGGTTAAGGCATGTCAAACTTCCATTCTCCATTCAGAAATATTCACTTCGATGTGCGTCAGTGAATTTGTCTAGCAATCGTATTCCATTGTGATAAAGTTCGTTTGGTTAACATGCACGCTATATATTAAGACACATTGGATCAATGGATCGATCAGAATTTAACTATGTCATTTAATGATGCAATTTTAAGCATTAAAAACACAAAACATAGATAGATTTTTTTTAAATTTTAGTTTCAAATACATGTATGTATCTTAATATGATTATATAGGTGCTACATCTGAAAAAGAGAGGAAAAACAAACTGTAATGTGTACATATGATATATGAAAAATGAATACAAACAAACTATCATTGATAACAAACTAAAATGCACGAGACAAGAATATTATTTCCTGCCAGAAATGATTGCGTCTTTCAAAAATACGGAACTGACATTATCGTCATATTTATGGCTGGTATCAATCTCCACATCTCGGACCTACCTGTGCGCCTAGCGAGATAGCAGTCTCACCACAGACCCAAAACTGACACGATAAAAGCCGAGGTGCACCGTGCACGTGCTCATAATTTAATATCTATAGCCCCCACCCGGCTCGTTTTTCCCATTTATCCCAATTAATGCAGAATGCAGGCTGGTGAATATCAATTATTTGTACTTCGGAGATTCCACGGGTAGCATCGTGAGGTGGGGAAGATATCTAAGCAAACAGAACATGTGTCATTATTTATTGGTCTAGAAATCATTAGTAAGTTTTGTCTGGAATGAAGACCCTCCTAACCTATTATTTGGGGTGCAATGAAACATAAAAATAAATCAAATGCCCCCTCCCCCAACGGCCACTCCAACCCTAAAAAGTAAATAAATAAATATGTATGTTAAGTCAGCGACTTGTTAAATAACTATGTCAAATGCTAGATAGATGACAATGGTACAATTTGTACAATTCACTTATTCGATAAAAATATATATAATGAAAAAAGAAAGTATAATATATAATAATAATGCATTTTTATACATGACTGCAATTAGGCCATCGTGTTCAAATATAGTTCAAATACATAGAATAACACTTCATTTGAAGTCTTAATGAATTGAAAACAAACACCACAAAAAAAGCTCAGAGAAATGTATAACCCACTGTTATGCCGATTGCTAGAAGCTTTATTCCCAGACATCAGAGATAATTAGAAAAGATTTGCGGCAGTATTATGTCGCTCCAATACCGTCGAGGCAGAACTCTTCAGATTTATGTAGTTTCTATGTTTATTTTCAATGTCTAGAGAACTATATCCATGGCAACAGGTAGAAACGTCAACGCCGTGGTAGTTTATCGTCCACTGTGTGTCCGTGTGTCTGTACGTGAGAGTGAGTTACTGGCAGGGGCGAGGACTGGATGTGACGTTACAGACAAGGCAATAGAGGCAACACCGGGCTACGTCTCTTGTAATTAACTTTTGACTTCACCTATGTTTCCTCATGACTTTACCACCTGCATAAACAACATTGTACAATACAGAATCTCGGTATGACCAGTCGATTTCTTTATGCAATGAAGTCCTCTAGCTGGATTGCAGCTGGTCGGGGGTTCTTTCAGGCTGCAGTTGTACACTCAGGGTCTTCCTAAACATGTCTGACTTTTATGACTAAATATTAAAAATTTATACTATGTATTTTCCTGATTTTAATTATCTTAGTTGATAATTATTTATTTATAAAGCTGAACAACACTCCATATTATGTTTGATATGCTTCACAATTGTTCCCCAGTTGTGATTTTTTAATATTTTTCTTTCCCTTTTTTTTCATGATAAAGATAACTTTTTAAAAGGCAAATACTTATTGCAAATAAATAAAAAAAAAAATAACGTGAAGTAATTCATTTAATTGATTATTATGTACCAGGTCATTTATTTCGTCCAGCGCATTCTAGTGCAGTTAAAAAGATATAGCCTCCATCTTGTATAAGACATTTGTACTTGACATAGCCTCGTTGTGGTTTCATTGTCACGTGACAGACCCTGAAAAGCCGGAGGAATTCGGTCTGTAATTAAAAACGCCTTTTCATCAAATATATTATCAGTCCATTTTCTGCATGACTACACAACATACTAGACCAAGGCGAGGCAATTATCTTCAGATTAAAATAAGCGTAGAATGATTTGGTTAACGTAATCTCGAAATCAATTTTCAATTATTTTCCCCAAACCGCTCCTAGGTCCCCTTGAGCACGTGACCATCTCAATCGATCTAGCCAAATTTGGCCACAATTTACGCCACATTTTAATTAAATTTAAGAACATTATTTGCGGTCGGATAAAAGTTTTGAAAGCAGATTTTTACATTGATTTGAAAATAGAGACATCATCTTAAGTGTCGGTCAATTGTGAAATTTCCAAGATGAGGTCTTATCTAAAATCTCGAACGAATGACTGTAGTTTTTATCGGTTATTCACAAACTATCAACAAGCAATTCTAGAATAAAATATACTAGAAAATTGCCTGTAGCGAGCTTAAACTGAATCAAATTGCCATCTGTATCCGTGGTTGTCATGATGTTTTCTCATTTGACAGTACACGTTTACGCTTTTATTTCAAGTGTGTTTTAATATCATCTATAAATTAAAAAGCGAAATAAGCAAATGGTGCAAATTTAAATATTTTAATAGCACTGCATTGTATGTAAAATACATTTTCAAATTCATTCCCTTTAGTCCGTAATTATAAGGTTGCTAGCTATACATCATGTATGGTAATTTATATCAAGAAGTTATTCGCAATTGGCCTACGCATAACCGGAGAAAGATCTCAATATAAGACCCTTTCAGGAGATGTTGATACTGTTACCATGGCAATTAAACGTTTGACATTCGAAACCTTAAAATGTAGCTAAAATCGTCGCATAGCATGCAAAGGCTGTTTTGTCATGTCATGCCAAACGAGTTTGGGTTTGCCAAATATGATACCCTGATGTAAAGTATGTAAACGGCAGACGACAGGTTCTCATACCGGAAGACAGTGTGATTATGATAATATTTGGTCATATACATGACATTTATTATTTCGTTTAATTATCGTGGACACATACTTTAGATCTCGATGAACTGTTCTCACGCTACCAAAGCAAAATCTGCAATATCATTGGTTTTCGTGGGTCAATAGATTTCAGACATGCTAACAAGGAGTGCTTAGATCTGACTTGATTTTATTACTTCATGAATTTTAATATATCACTAAAATAAGTATTACATACTCAGAAATATGAATAGAAGCTATAAAAATGACAAAATATCTATACGAAGTCATATTTTACTAACAAGTGAACGATGTAAGCAAGTTTGTCATAGAACGCTCAATGCCCTAGCTACGTACTCTGGTCTTAATAATACTGACGAAAAGATATTCATACTGCTGTGTTTGTAAAGTGTATAGCAGTTTATTTATTACGTAATGTCCCTGTTTGGCGCTCAGCATATATATACAGGGTAGTTTTAGGACCGGTTGACCCGGTGTAAGGTGGTATCTGGCACATCTACGACGTGATGCTGCAGTGTGGCAGCACCATAGATCTGTCTCAAGTAGTCATCGTCTCTGATACTTTAATACTGAAACAATCTGATCTAATATCTAATATAAAATAAGTTTATGAAAGTTGTAAACCAAACTTTACCTCTTATAAGTAACTGTGTATGTTGATAATAAACTCTGGTGCGTGCGAATGTGCGTGTATGCAGAGATGCATGCATGCATATGTTTTCGAGAATTCAACTAAGTCCATTATTTTTTGCTCACGTTAGACATTTTTTCACCGCATATTCAAAACAAGACACTATTGTTATTTTTTTCTGTGATATGTAAAATTGTGGTATTATTTGCATTTTACAACCGTTTTATGACTTCCCTTAATTCTAACCACTCAATGAAAGAGAAATAAAAGTTTTTAATTCAATATGTAAGCTAAACTAGTATTTCGCGTGGCCACCCTATCTGGCTAGAACAATGTTCGTTTCATTGTTATATTAAATATTTAGATATGGCTGTCTGTAAACAACTCGGTTTGTCTTACAGTACTGTTAATAATATTATTTGAGATGTTTGTAGGCTGAACTGGAGATATTCAAAACAACAACAAAAACATGTAATATCAAATTATAAAATGAATGTGTTCGATGTTGTTGAAACAGCAGTAGAAATAGAAGTAGTGACAGTAGCAGAAGTGTGGTAATGTAGCAGCAGGATTACTAGCACAACTGTAGTCGCAACATTTATAGTAGCAGTAGTGACTAGACTTGACTATTTGAGTTTACTGTCGCTTCGACAGTATTTTAGTCATATAGCGACGTCCAGCTACTTACAGGTGGAGGAAGACCCCGAATGCACGGAGGCATATGGGTAGAACCACCGACTTCCACAAGCCAGCTGGAAGGCTTCCTCACATGAAAATCCGAATGACCCTGCCGGGATTCGAACCCACGCGGTAAGGGGTTGAGTGAGTGCTTAAGTCAGCGACTTTACCCTCTCGGCCACGGAGGCCCCAGTAGCAGTTGTAGTTGCAATAGTAGTAGTATAAGAAATATTTACTGCCCAGGCAGAATAGATGCAATTAGCAACATGGTGTAGTGGTAGTGTTCATTCATTCGTAGATCACATTGTGTAAGGTTCGATCCCATCTGGGGACAAGACCATCCCAAGCATAAAGTACTGGTCCAACCCATGAACCGTCGAGATGGACGTAGTGCTATATTGTAAAAAGCTTATCAAAAACCAGTCTGTAAATGTTATTTCCCCCTGTTTTGTGGTTTATTTCACATAAATCATAAAAAAGTAAAATGGAATGTGGAGATGCATAAAATTAATTTATCATTTCCTATTGAAAATAAAACAAAAAAACTTAGGGCCACTGTATGCGGTTAAATACCACGACCAGGTGTTTTGTATTTGGGTTATGTGAATGAAATCATCATCATTAAATTATCACCATAGAATAAAACATGATATCAGAATATGTTTTAATAGTAAGCCAGGCGCATCCCGTACCTCATGGGGCGAGAAATTTCTGCTAGCGTCAAGAAACTTGACTGACAAATCATTTAACACTTTACAAGATGTTTCGGATGACAGTTCCAAATTCTTCGGTAACAAAACTCAAATGTTCATTTATAAAACAAACGGAAGTCTATTCAGGACATATTTACAACACCCCGCAAATCTCTGATATTTGACGACGGTAAGCCGTTGAGCTTTTTGTAAACATTAGATTGCTACTGACGAAAACTTAGCTGTTGGTCTCGATGAATCGGCGAACGTGTTAAAAGTTGCTTTAACAGTGATAAGAGGTTTTAATGAATTGACCTTTTCTATTCTGTTTGCGTGATTTGGCTTTAAACTTCTCAATTTATCATTGTTTTTTCAAATGCACGTCTACACGTTTCACACTGAGTGGTGTACATTTTGGCGTCTCGGACGCCCCGAGAACTCGAGTGTATCTGAAAAGCAAACGCGGACTATTGTCTGTTTGCCAATTTCAAAGAAATATTGTTGACATTATAGTGCAATATTGCACTGTAAACTGCTTAACCTTATGATAGTGAGCAGCAAATCTTTGGCCGTACATGCACAATCTAACTTCTCTCCTGGTATCGGCGGCATGTGGCTCATACTTTAGATCTTGGAAGCGCTTGAGGGACATAGCTTTATCTTAATCCAATCGATGACTGAATTCATCTAAAATTCTAAAAAAAATTGTTTAGCTTAAGGCTATTCGAAAAGATTATATTAACCATTTACTTCATATAGACGTGCTCTGACGCCCTAATGAACAGAGCAGACCCACTGTCTGATCATCTGCTTGTCTTTCTACTTGTCTGTCCAATCTATTTATCTCATCTACACGATCATTATCACCGTCTCTGTCTTCATTTTGAATGCGCACGTTAAAGAAGCTAGGATCGAAACAGTTAAATGTCCTGATAATAAAACTGAAATTGAAAATACTTATTGAAACAGATGATTACCGGAGATTTTTACACCCCGTGATTATTTCAGGTTTATGACGAAGCAGAATGTGTATTGCATTTTTCACAGATAGGATTTCTATTACAGATGAATCCATTTAAAGAAATTTATGTCGCGATATCGGGACCAACTCAGTTATTAATTTAAAAAAGTAGATAAAGAAGTAATAAATTCTGCACGCTAAGCAAAAACCAAGGGCTGAAACTTAATATGTTTCTTGCTGCAATAAGAGTAACAGTTAATTATTGACACAATGTGTACTGTGTGAAAACGGGTCTGGAAAACACTTCCATGCTACCAATTCTTTTCTTTTTTTTTCTTATTTTCCAGCTTGACAAAACATTTTGTGATCTATGAGCCTTGCTGGAGAGATCTTTATTTGAACACCTGGCATTTACAGCCTTGCTGAGCAGCAAGGCTCGTCAAACTTATAAACATCTGGTTTGGATCAAAGTCGCCCTCTCTTTTGCACTTAATGTGATAAGATTTACTAGCTAAAAAGTTATGCAAAATCAATTTAGCTTAAATCCTCAAACAATAACTGTACACTTGATTAGTCAGATTTGATCATGCGTAATTGGATATATAATAACTGTTTATTTCCGCGTGTTTACTCTTACTGAATGAAGTTGAAAAGGCAAGTACTTTGAATGGCTTAGCAAGATTCAAGATCGAAATCTTAATATAATTGTAACGTAAACATGTTAAGCTTTTGTCACATATGTATTTAAAATACAAAGCAGAATTTGTGTTCCTATAACACGAATATATAGGCCGATATGATATTAAAGGAGCATAGTGATAAAGCAATGAGAGTGCAAACACTCATACTCTCAAGTTAAAATATGAAAGGGTGCATCAGCCACAAGAAAACATTTTAGCAGTTGTTTTCTAGTATATAATTATGAAGAAAATCAGAGATAGAGAGAGAGAGAGAGATCGTATTTATAAATTATGCTATAATTCCTCACCTAGATCTAACATCCCCATTGTAGATATTACGTGATGCTGATTATGGTAGTCGTGTTTAAGATGAAGTGAGATGAAATATTAATTGATAAAATATCATTTGAATTATGATTATTTCCACAAATTCTCTCTCTCTCTCTCTCTCTCTCTCTCTCTCTCTTTCATACATTTATCTTGTACCGTCGCCAAGTGGTTAGAGCGCCCGCCTCTGGTGCGGGAGGTCGTGGGTTCGATCCCCGGCCTCGACATACCAAAGTTGTAAAAAATGGTACTGTTATAGCTCCCTTGCTTAGCGCTCAGCATATAAGGGTAGTTGCAGGACTGGTTGGCCCGGTGTCAGGATAATGTAACTGGGTGTGGTATCATGCCACATGTCTACGGCGTGATACTGCAGTGTGACAGCACTATATCTGTCTCAAGTAGACATCGTCTCCAAATAACTGAAATACTGTCGGTGGGGCGTTAAACCCAACAAACAAACATTTATCTTACCCTTTAACTCCAAAAATATACCTGGTTGTTTATTTTTATAGCCGTTTCCTATCGGTAAATTCACACTTCAGTGCCAGATGGCTCAAACTATATTCGCATACATTTTATATGCACTATATCATACAAAAATTGGGGGCCTTTGTGTTATAAACGTCACTCTAAATCATACTGCAGTCGACTTAAGTTTCGCTCTGTTTTCAAATATCTATTTAAATCAGACATTGTGGAGTGATTTACCGTTCCTTTGCTTATTAACCTGCAATTTAAAATCAGGGAGGGTTTGATTAAACGCCGCGATAGAAAAATATCAGGACCCTGTCTAATTTTGTCTGATTTGTTGTGTTTGAAGTGGTCTAATATACAGTTTCATCTTTGTCTCTTACATCTCTCTCAGCTTTATTTATTTTCCTTAAATTTTCAAAAGCTCGAGGAGCGACTTTACGACATCTCGATACCTGAGCATTAAACTTCGGATGATCGCAACTTGACTAGTATTGCTTATTTCAATGTTTTACTATTTATGCAGTCCAGACATATTGCACTCGCCTCTGAAATTATTGCAACTTGTTTCTTGATTAATTTTCCCGCCTCCTTTTTTACTTTATCCCAGTTTTGCTATCATGGTATTAATTGAACTAAGTTCTCCAATCCGATATCACAGCTTCCTCTTTGTTACCCATGCTCATCCGTCGTTTACCACTCCTCTTTGTTTATTTCACCAGATATTTTAATGCCTATAATTGGCCTGACCCGCGTCTTCACAGTGTCGAATAATTTAAGTATCAGGTCTTGTTTTCGTATTTAACTGTACCACACAATCCCACAATTAGTATAGAATACAATACGCGAGACCCGGATTGGCATGGTAACAGTGCGAACCTTTGAAAACAGAAACTTCTTAAAACCTTGTGTCAGCGACCCGAAGAGAGTGGGGTTAATTCGATGGTTCAAGTCAGACAAATGGCCAAGAAAAATGACCATCTACATACAAAGTGTCCTATTAGCGACGTGCAACGTGTGGTCTCTCCCATTATGTTACGGTCCGAGTCGTTTATCGCACCTGCTTGTGGTTAGAAGTTTGGTCACTTAACCTACACTGGGAACAAACAGAATCATCTGGTGTTCATTTTGAACGAAATAAGTATTTTGTTTGGAACAGATACTCATTTTTCTAATCTAACCCTCAATTTTTGCTATACTTATTTTTTCTGTTGTGTTCTCTTTGTTTTTGTTATCTCTTCCACTTCTCTTCGCAACGTCTCACACACGTCCTTCCTCTAAATCTTCTTCTTCTTTGTCTCCTTCTGCTTGATCTCATTCTTCTTCTTCCCTTTTCTTTCCTTCAATACAGAACACATGATCAGTCCATTAGGCTCAATGGATATGTCTGGAAATGCAAATATTAACTTTTTTCGACGGATATTAAAACAATATTCACCCTTACATTGCTACTGACCTTAGCGACCACTGCAGGCCAAAATTAGCTTTTACAAACATCCGTGAAGCTTGATCATGGTCAACAATATCCGGTCAATACGTTTTCGGCAAGTATAATAAACACTTAATGGTACAGTTCAAAATGAATAAAGGACACGTCCAATTAAGAAAGTCGGAATGCCAAATTTATATACCGGGAATTACCGAGTGGATACGATTGGTAATGATAACATGTACAGGTAGTTGAACGTTCGGACAAACCACTTTACGGTTACCAGACTGTAAGCAAAATATTATGTGAAAGTTTTGATGTTGATAAGAAAATAGGGGTTACCTACCTAAATGTTATCAGATAATCAAGTTTCTTTTGTGTGGGGTAAATGAATGTAATAAAATACTCTCGAGCATTTGACACTTGCTTTTGAAAACATAGTCATGCGACATTTATATATTTATTTATGTTATTTATTTATCTATTTATTCAAAAGCTTAATATTATGGAAATGTTACACGTTAATAATTCATATCTGCACACAGCAACATTAATATTAACCAAGCTTAGCTATAATTGATAAATATAGGAAATAGTTCAATATTTGATCGCTAGAAACGTGATAAAATGACCCTGTTCTGCCAAAATCGATAGACATATATGTCCACCATGTTGTATCCGGGTAACCGCACCACGTGACAAGTATGGCTCAGTCCCTACTGGTCATTCCCCTCACCTCACGGGGTGCCACACCAGCAAATCACGTATAACAACATGCTACTTTAGGTCTATTTAGGTCAACTATTCTTTAAATCAACGTTTTTATTTTTATTATTTTATTATTAAAATCAGATATGACCGCGTAATGTTTGATATTTAAGTTAATTGGAACAATTATTTCTCAAGCAATAAAGTTAACTTTTATTTTCGATTCAAGTGCGCATATAAATGTTAAAAGTTTACATGAAATTTTACAACAGTCAGATTTTATTTTTCAGATTTTATTTTTACACCGTATCTTAGTAATTTACAAAAATGGCGTATGTATTACTTTCGACCCCATGCTATTTGTCTCTATTTTAGATATAAACGTTCTGTAAAATTTGACGATAATGCTATAAAAGTTAATGAATAAGATTCTCATATATATATAAGAAAGAAACTTTCACTTCACTTTATGTATCTGTAATTGATTTAGAGTGACGAGAGGCCCACATATCGTATGTACGTCTAGTTTCATTTGATACCAGATTGATTTTAATTTATCAGGTTTTTATGCAATGTGTAAATTAGATTTCAAACTTTACCGTAGTGATTTGCAAAATATTTCATTATCTTGATAAAAAGACGATATTTTTCTGAGTATAAGTACTTACGAAGAATTAATTCAATTAAGAAAATGGGTACACGCATCGTATATAACATCAATTCAAATGGCTTTTTTTTTTGGCATGCTATACTTATGTCAGTTTAATTTCGAACTTTCTTTCTGTGCATTTTTTTGCAACATACGAGACATTCATGTAACATTTGTGAGTATGAACGAAATGTTTGTACCGACTGATAAAATAAGAGAGAGAAAATAATATTATGCCTACCGTTATTCTGAAATTACTTTGAAAAAAAAAACCAGGGAAAATATCACAAATAGCCTAGATACCTGCAAACATTACACTATTAAAAAAAGTCTCGAAGTATCTGAGTGAAACTGGTTGCTCTTTTGACAGTCATAGAGGTATAATCACTTAACTATATAGTAATCATAGTGAATATGTCATTTATTACACACTTTCGGTGGGATACAGTCATTTATAACACACATTCGGTGAGTTATAGTCATTTTATTGCACACTTTTGGTGGGATACAGTAATTAATTACACACTTTCGGTGAGATATAGTCATTTAATACACTTTCGGTGATATATAGTCATTTAATTACACACTTTTGGTGGGATACAGTCATTTATTACACACTTTCGGTGATATATAGTCATTTTATTACACACTTTTGGTGGGATACAGTCATTTATTACACACTTTCGGTGAGATATAGTCATTTATTACACACTTTTGGTTAGATACAGTCATTTATTACACACTTTCGGTGAGATATAGTCATTTTATTACACACTTTTGGTGGGATACAGTCATTTATTACACATTTTCGGTGAGATACAGTCATTTTTTCAAAACGTTCGGTGAAAAATTTGTTTGTTTATTGAGCTTAACGTTCCATCGACAGTATTCTATATTCCTGCTCACTAATTCCGGTTTAGTTCATGATATAAAACGATAGGAATACAAATATTTTATACCACTTGTTAAACATGTTTTTTCTATTACCAAGTGGGAAAGAAAATATAACCATTCATAAAATCAACAAATGTTCTCTAAATCAGGATTTGTATTTTGTATCCAGACTAATTATTAGAACGCGAGCTTAAGCGTTTAACTATTATCTATACATGATGCTCCGTTATGTATTCTTTGAAGTTTAATATTCTTAGTTATACAAAATTTCCCGACCATTATAAATTGTTTCGCCAATTACCTAGTCATATATATGCCATAGAATTAAAAACATTCCAAACTATTTGCTCATTTTAATTCAAATTTCAGATGCACTTTTTAAATGTCTGCTGAATTTCCCAAGCAATGTGTTAAAGTCTGGAAACAACCTTAACTAGCAGACAATGAGCAAACAAAGCACATAACTCACTTTTCAACTGAATCTCCGAACGATTTCTTACTCCCTTGACACCAAACTGGTTCTAACTCTTTGAAATGTTTGTGTGAATGTACCCAGTTCTCCCCTTATTTTGAAGTGAAAATGAAAGTTACGCACGATATGAAACTAACACTTAAATCAGACACGCCATAATGCTTACGTAATTGCAAATGTTCTTCATCAGTTCAGGTCAGCTAGGGGCATTTGTCTGGCATTGTGAACTGGCTATTTGCAATTAACCATTGTTTGAATGAATATTAAGGACAGTACTACAGTGGCTGCTACAGATGGCCTTATCCAGTTAACAGCTGAAGTACCCTCGTGTGGGATATCATCATGTCAATCCATTTTAGTGAACTCGTTTAATTTTGAACTGTCTGTTTCATCTTTTCTCACATAAAAGCATTTAGATGCAAAACATAAGTCCATTTAATTACCATGAGTCCATGAAATTACTGTTATCAAGTTTGAAATGCATTTTATTCCCTTAAGTCCCTCTTCTCTTTGAATGTTCTGAAACTTAAGTTTCTTTGAAATAAAAGTCCATTTTCTTTCAAAGTGTAAATATGAACAATATTTCTCTTTCCAGTTATTCGACTGTGACTACCCTCCAAACACTGTGCGCTACGACCACTCTGGGTCACCCTTCCTGTATGAGGATAAAGTCAAACTTCGTGTTCACAGGTTCACAAACAGGCGAACAATTTCAGAAACATTTTACCTCAATGTGAAGATTAAAAATGCTTCAACAGACGTTGTCATAACACGCGGTAAACGCCCAGTTGTAGTTCCGGAGTTTAATGGAATCTCAAATTCAATCAGTGAAAATGTTATAAGTTTCCAACACAGCGGATCTCAAAACGTTACATGTATTGTAAGCTTCAATGGACGAGACTCCCATTGGCCCCTCGTTGGCCACATCATCATGGGAGACCAGCACGTACCGGTAGAGGCAATGAAGGAGAGTTGCCAGGATTTTCCTGTAATGGACCTTAAGTATGAACATTTACAGAAACCAACACCAGATGTGGATTACCTCCCTTTAAGCATAGATCTATATGACCCAGAAATAAGTGATGAAATTATAACAGAAAGATATTTCCTTCCAATTCACATAAAAGGTGCTCTTCGAAACTCGCCACCAAGGTCATCGTATATGAGCATGTATATGATGGACGTTGACCAGTTCGTCTTGAGAACCATCATTCCTGGAATCCTTTCTGCAGAAGATTATGAAACCCCAAATTCCATGCTTGTCTACAATATTACTAAACTTCCCGAAGAAGGAGAGGGCTTCTTCGTGAGCCTTGATGACCATACAACTCCTATCTCTTCATTTTTACAAGACGATCTTGATAAGCATAAAATTGGTTATCAGCCTCCAAATGTTAGCTTTGCAGAGCGACGCATTTTTGAAGTAGAATTCAAAGTTTTTGATAGTCATTTTGACACCAGTATGCCTATAGTGTTGCACATCGCTATCGTGTCTTCATTTACCAATGCACCACGTGTTTCCTTCAATACAGGTCTCATCTTACTCGAGGGACAGTCTAGAACAATTGGTTCGAATAATTTGCAAATAGTAGATAATAACAACCTTGATGACGTTCGTGCTTTTGTTATCCAAGCACCTAAACATGGCCAATTTCTAGTGAAAAACAAACTTGCAGTGTACTTCACTATTGACGATATAAGGGAAGATAATATTCGATATGTACATGACGACAGTGAGACTACCAAGGATAATATAGGGCTTAAAATAAGCGATGGGTCTAGCAATATCCTGATAAATATACCTATTACGATCATTCCAAAAGACGACAACCCTCCAAACATAATACGAAATCTTGGTATGGAATTAAATGAGGGACAAACAAAGCGAATTGATACATCGATGTTGTTAGCCTTTGATACAGATACTGTCGATTTGAATATAATTTACGTCATTACTCAGCCTACTGAGGCAGGGGAGATCATTCGAAGACTTCGCCCGACAGACACTGGCACAAGAGTCGATAAGTTCACACAGCGCGAACTTACCAAAGGACAAATATACTACAGACATTTTGGCCATGAACACTTTCGTGACGAATTTTTGTTTACATTGCGGGACAAACAAACGCCGCCAAATGAATCCTTGCGAGAGTCATTCTATATAGCTATTAACCCTGTAAACGAGAACCCTCCGCAGCTCTCACCAGACGCCACGCGACTCTTACATGTGACAGAGTCGGATATAATTCGAATTACCAAAACCGAACTTGAGTACACAGACACTGAGACAGAACCTGGTAAGCTGACATATATAATAACAACTCCCCCGTTCTTTGTTTACGATACGCATCAAAGATTAAGTAGAGAACCTGCTGGGAAAATCATTGCAATGCATAATTTGACTATGGCAACAAAAGGTGACGATATACCTGCTGTAGAAACGTTCAAACAGCTGGATATCAACCATCTGAAGATCGGCTACATGCCACCTATGGAAGATATTGGTCCCGAACCTAGACTCGTTAGGTTCGTGTACACAGTGCAAGACTCTAGTGGAAACAAAGTTTTGGGTCAGCATTTTGACATAAATGTGCAACCCGTCAACAACAGGGCGCCGGTGTTTGTGACTACCAAGCTGCTTGTGGAAGAGAGTGGCATTCTAGGTATATCAACCAGTCAGCTATCGGCATTGGACGACGATACCAACGAATCTGATCTGGTCTTTATCGTGGAAGAGTCACCTGAGTATGGTAAACTGCAAAAGGGTGGCGTCAATCTCAACGAGAAAGACACCTTCAAAATGCTTGACCTAAGAAAGAAAGATTTAAGGTATTTTTTAATTTAATGCCAGGGTATCATAAACATAACGTATATATGATGAAACTGTAATGTATAATTAATAATAATTAAATATACACAGATTATGCTATGGAAATAATTGTGGTTGTTTAAATACCAATAGTTCGCTATTTTCCAGTTTGTCAGTTTTTCTCTTAATGATAATAAATATTTGATTATATATCTGTTTTATTTTTGAAAATGACAATTTTTGTAAATACATGTACCATGATTTGAATGCAATACAAACACAATGTTTTATTGAACTCTTTCAGATATATAAATGATGGGTCTGAGGTTACAAGTGACAGTTTTACCCTATCGGTGTTCGATGGAGAGAACAGAGTGTCTAAAGTATTCAATATAGACATTGTTCCCATTGACGATGAGGCTCCAAGGGTGAGAGAAAACCTGCGTCCCCACCTGATAGTGTCCGAAAGTGGGGAGGCAGTCATCACACCAAAGGTTCTGGCCGCTACCGACGAAGACACAGACGATGGAAGTCTTGTGTTCCTCATTGTCAAACAACCTAAGTATGTTCTTTTTATTGCACATCTATGTCAATGAATATAGCATCATATAAATCTCAGTTTAAGCCCGAAACAACATATATTAAAACACTTTGTTATATCCTACGTTATCCTAATATGCATTTTTTATCTCTTGTATAAGTATAAAATTACAATAAGGCTCCTTGCCAACATTGCTTTTGAAATTGCACAACGCACGTTTTTTGAGTGTGTGTGTGTATATATACAAAAATGTGTTTTTAGTAGCATTTAGAAATATTTCCAGCTGAACATGCTAGTATTAATAAGCGTTGTTAAAATTCTCGATCTCACATGTCTTAATTTTAACTATTACAATTAGGTCAATAATATGATGCCTTAATGGACTGTGCAAAGCAGTCTCATTTTCATATATTTTTATGATGTGAAAAGATGCCATTGTAAAGAATAACATTTTATTGTCTCAATTACATTTTAGATATATTGACAACTGTAAAATATGTCTTTTTTATACATTAACCATATTGATAAAGTTCTGTTTTCATCTTCAATACATGAGGCTTACCAATATTATTCAGCATGGATTATAACTTGAAATAAAAAAGAAAACGCAGGCTTAACGTTTTTGAGACGGATATTGTTACCCTATCTTATTTTATGTGTATTTAATTTTCATTGGCGTTTTATTGATCGGTTTAAAAGTAAAAAAGATTTTATCAAGCACGTGTAATGGCATTTATAGCCATAAGACATTTAAACTTTTAAGTGTTTTTTTAAAGGTGTAAGCTATGGCTCTTGTTTCGTGAGGAACTCATAAAAAGAAACTCAGATATTGTGTTATTATTATTTAAGTCTGAAATACAATAAGAAAAAAAAAACGTAGTTTGGAATCCATTTTCATCGTTGTATCCCAATTGTTTTTGCTTAATATAAGACATACCTTTGCTTCAGGTATGGAGTTATGCAGCTTAGCGGTGAACCAATTACGAAATTTACCCAGCAGGATGTTAAGGATGGGAATGTACGCTACATACACAGCAGTGGCGATATCGGTTCTCAATCAATCAAAGACTCGGTTACATTCATCGTATCCGACCAGCACTTCTTGGCATCTGCAGACCTTCCTATCTATAACCTCAATATTACCATCACTCCTGTTGATAATCAAACGCCGACAATTATTACTGGCACCCCAATTGTTGTAGAAGAAGGCGGGAAATTCGTGTTTTCCCCCGGCGTCATTACTGCGAAGGACCCAGACACGGAACCGGAGTCTATAAAATTTGTCATCACAAAGCAACCGCAGTGGGGCTATATAGAGAATATCAAGCCTCATCCTGGATCGGAGAAAAGCAATGCTGGTTACCCAGTAACAACATTTAGGCTTCAAGACATTATAGATAAATCTATTAATTATATTCAAGCTACCCACAAGGGTGTGGAACCAACTCAAGATTCGTTTGAGTTCTATGCTACGGATGGTAAATTGAACTCACCAAGCCATTCTGGAATCATTACAATTTCCCCCATCAATGACGAAGAACCAAATCTTATGCTGAATGACTTTGAAGTATTTGAAGGTGGTAGTTACGTTATCGATAATTCAATGATTGATGCTTTTGACTTGGACGAACCTATTGACAATTTAAGAATGTTTATTTCACAACCACCGGAACATGGAGACATTGTTGTAATGCTTGGTACTCCTAATGGAGATATTGGGGCCTCTGTCAGCAACTTTTCAGCCAATGAAATCCACAATGGAATGAGGCTAAAGTATAACCACGACAACTCTGAACAATTCTTTGACAAATTTGCTGTGACTGTTTCTGATGGTAAACACGAGGTTAAGAAGGTGTGCAACGTTAGAGTACATCCTGTTAACGACGAGCAGCCAAAATTTGTGAAAAATACAGGATTACTGATTGAATACGGAGAACACGCTGTATTATCAAATATCGTTCTTGATGCAAAGGACTTTGACAACACTGCAGATTCGATATACTATATTATTGTTTCGGTGCCTAAGAAAGGAGTTATTCAATACTGCTCGGATCCCCATGCACCCGTCTCCTCATCAGACTGCAGAGATATAGAGTTGGGCCAAAATTTTACTCAGCGAGATATTAATAGAAATAACCTGAGATACGTACATACGTCAAATATTGGTAACTCGGAGTTTGACAGTTTTCTCTTCATTCTTACAGATGGTAAAAATAAGCTTCCAGTTGAAACCTTCCAAATAAAAATAATAAACTCTAAACGAACAAGCATAGCTCTTCTAAACAAAGGAATGGATGTCAAGGAAGGTGAACGAGTGGTACTGAACACTGATATGTTAAGCGCCTCTGACGAAACCACGCGTCCAGAAGACATTGTATTTGCAATCACACAACCACCAATGCTGGGCCAAATTGAATACATAGATAGACTTCTGGTTGGGATCAGCAGTTTCACACAACTCGACCTTGCATCTCAGAAGATTGTCTACAATCACTTAACGAAAACTGACTACACAGAAGACTCGTTCACATTTACAGTGACCAACGGGATGAGTGATGCGAAAGATGCAGAGTTTGAAATAAGAGTGGAGCCATTGGATAAGATTCTGCCATCGCTGGTGGTTAATTCTCTCGTCGAAGTGTTACAAGGGGCGGAGGTTCCTATTTCATCGACCAATCTGCGTGCTGACGACCCGGATACAGATAGCAGTAATGTGACCTACCTGATTGCTAAACAGCCAACCCATGGGCGCCTTTTCAATAGAGGGGTCTACATTACAAGTCTTTTCACCCAAAGTTCCATTGACCGTGGATTTATCACTTACGAGAGTGACGGCACTCATACTGGCCTTGACAATTTTCTTTTCACCGTTAACGATGGCAGGCATGATGGCTTTCTCATCAACGGTACTCTTCAACTTCAACCAGCTATGTGTAGCGTCTTCATTAAACCTCTAGTAAATGATGCGCCGAAACTTATGGTAATACAGCATCCTGAAATCATTGAAAGATTTGAAGATGGGCGATACGGATTTCAACTTAACAGTCAAGTACTGCGAGCTGTTGACTCAGACACAACAAACACACAACTGGTGTACATATTAGAACAGAAACCTAAGCACGGGCATCTGGAAAACAGCGAGGCAAAGAGGTACGTAAGGCGGAGGTTCACGCAGAGAGACTTGGACAGGAACTCCCTGCAATACATCATCGACTTAAAGGAGAAAGAGACAAATGACAGCTTCACGTTTAGAATCGTGGACAACAGAGGGAACAGCCTCGATAACCAAAGGTAGGTTGATGTTGAAGCATAAAATCATATTTGTTTTTTACAGTATATTGTTAATAATATATTAGATCGTATTATTTAAATGTCATATTTTAGATAATATAGAATCATTTATATATAATTGTTATTGGTACATAATATCAATTAGTGTTATATGCATGTATATTATTACAAATTCCAATAATATATGTGTTTGCGGTCATTCTAACCAACCCATCTCATAACTCCAAATTGGCATTTGCATATTTTAACTGTATTCAGCTGCATCCTTTGCAAAGCACCCAAATTATTTAATTATCTGAATTAGTCACCAAAGATAGATTTAATATTCAAAGGCTTCAGTACTTTAACTTCTTAACCCTTGTAATGGTCGATATAACCAGACGGAGAATCATAAACGAAGGCAGTGCTCTAATTAGAATTGGAAACATAAGACACACAAATCGTCTTAAGTCCGTCAAAGACATCTCATGTTGCCTTTTCAAGAATCTGTTCAACGAGCTTATACATTTATTTGGTATCATTTACAGTATGTTCTACATACTTACATATAATCAGCAATGAGTTTCATTTTACAAGCTCTCGTATAGAATATTACATATATAATATATCAAGCAGTAATTGATAAAAATCCTTTGCTTTCAAAATTATTTTCATCAAGGGAAGAATGGATTTCAAGATCGGTTCTTGGATATTAATCACGCGGCTCTGTCAATGACAACGTCTAATTATAATGGTCTCTTACGTCGGCAAAAAATCGTTTTCATTAGGGCTCGAAGTATAGAGTGTCTCGTTATAGCATTATAAAACAAGCAGCTTCCAGACGTTGCAACTTCATTAAGTATAAAATATGGCTTCAACGCGGAATGTATAGATGATGACAGCCAGCACAGCTCGAGAAATCGCGATTAATGTGGCTTCATTTTTTTTCCGGGGAAAAAGAATAGAAGAATGATACGATACGGGAGGAGAAACTAAGAAAATATTTAGTTTTTACATAATCGTGTTTCTTATTAGGTTTAACGTCATACCGACAGTATTTCAGTCATTTGAAGACTATGTCTTCTTGGCACATATATAGTGTTGCCTTACTGTAGTATCACGCCGTAGACATGTGGCGTGATACCACACCCAGTCACATTATTCTGACACTGGGTCAAGCAGTCCCTAAACAACAAACTGTTTATATGCTGAGCGTCAAGCAGGGAGCTACAAGTACCATTTAAACGACGTTTGGGATTGAACCCACGACCTCCCGTCCCGAGGCGGATGCTCTAAAAACTAGTTTATCGGGGCGGTATTCATATACATGTAATGTCTAGGGAACTAGTAATTCACACTTTCTTACTACAAGGACACGGCATTCATTTAATCATGCGTTATTTATTTTCAATTATTTTAGAGGTTTGTTTCTTGATATTTGTTAAACAACGTTGAAAGCAAAAAAAAAAACAAAAAAAAATCCTGTATTGACTGTATGTAAACATGATTCTTTTTCATTGTTCAACGAAATTTGAATCTAACACATTTTCCCTTGAAGGCTTCTGTTTAATTTTCATTTAAAAGTTACAGCTGCAAATACATGAACTATAAAATGCATAGGATTGAACTTCGGGGTCTGCTGGAATGTACTTACGGAGTACTCTCGTGTGTGTGTATGTTTGTGGACCAACCTATCATCGCGTTGTTAAAACCGCTAAGATTTGTATAGCTGAGGAATTTGATATTCAAAACTAAAGTCTAGGTTTAAGAAAGAATTGATAGCAAATATGGTTGGGTGATTGTTTGTTTAGTCCCATTGCAACTCATTCAAATGATATAATATTCATTCATTTGCAATCATGATTTATTTCCTGTAGTACTTTTACTTTTACGCTCCAAGCAAACTATGTCTGGGGTATGCTGGAATACATTGCCGTTTGTCTTGTCGTCTCCTTTGCGTGCCCGGTCCATATATATTTCCAAACCTTGTCAACAAGAAGTTAACACTTGACGCAGAAGTTGCTCAAGATAAGAGGATTTGTGAAACCTTCATCTATTAACATTTTTTCATGGTCAATGTCAACTGCAATCTTGATTGGTCCACAATCAATGCCTGCACAGAGAAAGCCCAAGAAACCCATGTCTGATACAGATTATTCTTACAGGCATTGTGAATTCTTCAACAATTATCCTTGTTGGGGATATAATCCCCACATGGGTAGATTCAGAGTTCTATGCCCCCTTTGTGAAGTGAAAGCTCTCCTTCCATCGCGATTGCCGTACCCACTTACTTGAATCTCTCAAGTGCTACGCAAATCATTCCAGAGTAATTTCTTCAGAACTTTGGATTGTATTTGGGATGGGTTGAATCAAAGTCACAGCTATCAAAAAGGAAATAAGAATTCGATCGAATGTAATGTGGGAGTTTAGGAACTGAATCTTGTTTCAGGAGTATTAATAACTTGCCTTTTGTCATGAAAATTTAATAACTATTTTGAGTGAAAAACAAATTGGAGGGGGACTTGAACTGATCTCTTTTTATGTCGATCGGGAAACAAGTTGCAGCTTATACTTAGTTTATGGGTTTGATCAGTACTTTGCGCTAGTGAAGGTCATACAACATTCTTGACTCTAAAGGGGTTTCAACCAGCAACCTTCGTATCTATAGTTACGTGCGCTCTGGTCAGTCGACGTAAAAAAGAATATTTAACTGAGTAAAAACACAACTGAATGAAATGTGGATATACTAGAGTTCAAAGATGCAAGTCAAAGGACCCCTTTCTGCCAATTCTTTCATGTGTCATTGTAATAGCATACATTAGGGTGATACTAATCTGTTTAAAGACCGTTTTTGTTCACACTGTTAGAAGAAAATTATGTTTTATGGTCCACAGGATGGATTTCCGTTGGTCCTACATTGAGTTTGAAACCTCAGAGATGCTTGTCTGCGAGAACATTGGCACACTGTCAGTCACCTTGAAGCGTGTAGGTGAACTCAGCTCTCTAGCTTTCGTGGACATCGAGATCCAAGACAAAGCCACAAGTGTCGGGGAGGACTACGTTAGCAGTTCAGCGCGCCAGGTCCAATTTGACCCAGGTATTAATCTATAGGTTCGATCCCGACGATGGGAGTCTCTTTTTGTTCGTGGTATTGTTGGAAGGAATGGGTTAGCATTAGTATTCAATAAATGTCAAGTCTTTTGTCTATAGGAGACAGGTAGGGTGCTGTTTCAATGCGAAATCACGCTTGAGACAAGTGGCATGATACCATATCCAGTTACAATATCCTAAGTCTTGGCAAACCAGTCATGAAATAACGTTACCATGTTGAGCGTCATGCACATTTGACATTTGAGATATACCGATACTATTTAAAAGTGTTTGGTATGTCGCGACCGGGATCGACCCTCTCCCTGTTACAAGGCGTACCCTCTAACCACTCAGCAATCGTGATCAGTTGGTCACGAAAACATGTATTTTGTTACATGATGACAAGATCCACTATTTTATACAGCACATCTCGATGTATCAAAATGTAGCATAATTCGATTTTTTTATGCCCAGGGATGAAGACAGCCTCGTGGAATGTGAGGATAGTGGACGACGGTTTGGTTGAAGAGGCGGAAAATTTTGTAATCCTAATCTTTGACCCAGTTAACGCTGTTCTCGGCAGAAAGCGGAAAATACGTGTTCGACTGGTCAATTCGGAAAATGGTAAGTCTCTTTGTCTATTTGTCTGTCTATCTGTCATCCATTTACATTTTTGTTATATTCCTTTCTTTGTATCATAAATCTCGTAAGAAAAGAAATTTTCATCGCCATTATATCTGATGTATATTTGCTTTCCTTTCTGCCTGTCAGCATATAAAAAGAGAAACATATTTTTATTTTTCCCTTGTTATATCCTGTATGCAGTGTCCTTGACGCAGCCTCGATACGTATATCAACACTTTGAATTAATCATCTACTTTAACGTTTCACGTACACAATTCGGCACAGTGACATCTTTCAGCGTCTATGTTTCAGGAAAGTGCCCAGCCTACTTGGGCATCTTGACGAAAGACGGCGATGATTCACGGAACACGCTTCGGCTGCCAGAGAACTCAATCAAAGAAGGCAACGGACAGACCGTGTTCATTGTAAGTCCATCCCATTTCTTCAGCACTCATGAGTTGCTGCACGTACGTGCGTAAATGAATTTTCACACCTGATATATGTGTACATTAACAACTTAGATGATCGGGTGTGGATACAATCTCTGGACCCCGTTTAATAGATGATGACAGCCATTGTAGACTAAATTAAAGCATTTTCTATCATGTGTGGTTTTTCAACTATATTAGGACTGTCTATGGGATACACGTACAGTACGGTATCACAACATTGCCAAGTATCATGATGCCACACCCATTATCCCGACACCGTATCAACCAGTCATGGGCTATTCTGACACACGACGCGCCAAGCAAGGGAACTTTTAACGAGATTTAGTATTTACCCCACACAAATTCACTATGACGCATTTGCAAGCAGAACAGACCCTGATCAGACGGCTCATTCCATGGGTTGTTTGATCAGGCTTATTCGATATTGTAGCTCAGCATACTTTGTTTCATAGACTAACAAGTTCAGTAAATTAATTTTCATCAAGTCATAGATTCTACATGAATATGCTTAAGAGTTAGAATCAGTGGGATAACATATTGACGAGTGTATTATCTTGTCAGAGATGGAAAACAATCCATCAAGGTATTATTGTAATTATAACATTTTGAAGAACTAGAAATAACGATTCTTTTTTGTTCCATTGTTACGGTTCATTATTTAGTTCATTATTCTATTTTTCTTACTTTAAAAACATACGTTGAATCAGTTATATCAGCGAAATACAGATACACGACCAATGAATTATATATACATATATACATATATACATATTTTAACGCATGTGTGTTCACAGTATATCATTTCTATATTAAACTAAATAACATTTATAGGTTAAACACATTTTATATATTTTATACAATAACATTTATAATAAAATAAATAAAATATATAATATGAATAATAATATAATAAATTAATTCATTCACACAATAACCTTGATATATTCCACAAATAACAGAACAGCCAGTTGAACCGACTGGATCTCAAGAATCCATTTGACAACACGTATAACACTGACCCGGGGGCCATCGCTGGTAAGGAGGGAAAAGATGGCGGTTCCTCGTCTCAAGTAGCAACCAAGCCAAAGAAGCGAAAGAAGAAAAAGAATAAGAAGAGGAAGAATAAACGGAGAAAGAAAAATAAGAAGAAGGTCACAGAGGATAAAAATGGAGCCCAGACGTCCCAAGAGCAGCCGCCTGCTGCGCCTAATATTTCCGGACAAGTACTGCAGAACGTTGACATAAATGTATGATCATTTCTTATTTCATTCTATTTCATTTGTTATTAATATATGTCTATAAATACAGAAAAATGGGAAAAATTACATTGTGTATAATTCGAGATATCTTCCAAGCTTCGTTTTTGGGACAAAGAGGAAAACAGTTTCGTTTTTGAACCTCGTGGTTTTCTGAGCATTTCATGTTTTCTACATCAGTCATCGGAAAATGGCGACTTGGCTATATATTATATATATACAAAACTTATCTTCATTCATCTTTTTGCCTATTGGACACTCCATAGGTAGAAATTCGAAACAACTTTAGTGTCACTTCAATTTTAAGTGGAGGGTGTGGAAATTTTTCAATGAAATAATTTTACACTTATTTCTGCACTTGTATTTTCATTAGAAGGCACATTTTTAAAGTGTCATAGAATTATAGGTACCTTAAAAGTACTTTATTACTTTTATAGCTCATTGCGAAAGCATTTGTTTCAATGAGTAAATCATTGTTTTTAGGCTCCTCAAAATTGTGCGTTATCCACGGAGGGTCTGCTATACTTTGATCCGGACACCCAACAGATGTACAAATGTAATGGGAGGGCGTGGCAAGCATGGAGTCCCGCCTCCAACCAGGACCAACAGCCGGAAACCAGGGAGTGTCCACAAGGTTAGTGCTTATCTTCAGCAGACGAAATCTGATTAAAAGCAGTGTGGGAAATGCTATAAAATAAGTTTTAATCAAGAGGTATTTAATTTTTGTCTGTGTAAGGGGAATAACTCTTCACTGTAAATCTTTTTTTGAGTTGGAAGTTATCGAACGTTCCGCATAGGGTTGTTAATGAAAAGTCATCGTAAATCAAAGCACTTTTTAATAAATATACATGTTATTAGCTTATTAGTTTATTTCATAAAGAAAAACATTAAGTTTATCGTCATTCAATACATTCTTTTAATAGATACATTTTAATAGTTTATCAGTCGTTTTCTTTTTGATGTCGTTTTGCATTCAATTGTTTTCAATTATAGAATCACTGAGTGTTATAATATGTCCATTATATTTTTTTCAGGTTGGTCCAAATTCGAGAACCGCTGTTTCAAGTTCATCAATGAGCGTCTGACGTGGGAGGTAGCTGAGACACTGTGTCAGATGTCCTACGGGGCTCATCTGTCCACTGTCCAGTCCAAGAAACACTTGGTTTGGCTCTCCGACCTGTCCGGCAAGAAGGCATTCTGGATAGGTAAGCAGGCCAATGTTTATTCAATTGACAAGCAATATCGCTTAAAGAAATACTCTCACTGGTTTGCACCGCGTGTTCCTTGATGTGAATGAATCCGGTGTAGCAGTTTCAAGCGGCCCCCAAATTCAAGTCTCCCACCCACCCCCAACCCCTCGGGGTCATATCATGAAAACATTTTGTATTCCCTGGTAAGCCATATTGAAAATATTTTAAGATCCTCTTCCATTTTTTTTTGTATTCCTTGGTAAGCCATATTGGAAACATTTTAAGACCCCCCCCCCCTCGAATTTCACATGCCTAGCCTGGAAACATGTATTTCTACTGGTCCCTGGTGTCTGCTTATAATACCATGCTACAGATATAATGAGAAAATCATTTCATACTTCATTACAACCATTTAATGGGAATCTAATATTCTCATTATAATCCTGACTTTGACTTATACGGTTAAATGAATGTTTATTATATGCTAAACATAAAACATATGGCATGTCCTGTAAATATATGTTTCAGGCCTAAACGACCGTTCCAATAGCGGCGTATGGGCGTTCACTAACGGCGAGGCCCTGGGGTATTCTAACTGGGGCAGTGGCGGTCCAAGGGTGAAACGCACCCTCCACAAGAAAACGTGCGTCATTGTCAACAAGAACAAACAGTGGAAGAACAAGATATGTAACAAGCGGAAATCGCGTCTGGTTTGTGAACAGGACATTGGGGCGGCAAATCAGGAGAACAGGGCGCCGCCGAAACGTGACGTCACCAGTAGAGACAGGTCAAGGTCGTCTAGACAAAGGAAGCGGCGCACAAAGGACAGGCAGAATGATATGCAGACAAACAGGAGAAAATCATCGAGAACTAAAAAAGAAAATGTTGGGTTTTTCTTTGGACATTAGCGCGCCTTGAGAATCATAAGGTATATTTAACTTGTTTTATTGAAGTTGTTTTTCTAATATTCAAATAGAAATGGCAAGACGCTTAAAATTGATGACTTCAAATGGATGGTGATGTGGTAACCAGGGCGCTATCACAAAGTTTTGATAAGAAGAAAGTCGCCAGCGTTTGGGATAAGCAAGACGTTATTCATGTGTTCGAATAAACAAATTATAGTGTTTCGAAACGGAAAAAACAGGGTATTCGAATAAGGCCATAAAAAGACGGCGACCACGTGTGGATTGTGGATATGACGTGGTTTTACATGTTATTATTTCCATTTTTCATACGCGTATTTTAAAGTAACAGACACTGCCAAATAAATGGCGTGAATACAGTGAAAGTGTTGTTCAAAATTTATACTCACTGATTTATATGTTTAAAGACGCAATGGGGTAATGTTTATCTTCAAGTGTTTGAAATGAAGAAACATCAATGGCGGAAATGAGCGTTTTACTCATTGTATAGACACGATTGCTGGTGAAATTGACGCAAATGACGTCATTGTAATGCGAGTGAATTGTTGGTGTTTAGCAATTGACAGTTTGTAATTGACTTATGTCACATTATATACGCCTATAACAAAGTAACCATATTAAAATATTTAATATGTATGAATATATTACAGTCTTCGTATTGCATCAATAACAAAAAAAAACACTAAAGTATTGTGCGTGTTCATCGGTTACTGTTGATATTGTCTAAGCTTTAATCATATTTAAACAGAAGGAAATGTTAGTGTCAGTTTGGTGAAATAGACAGAAATTTGAATTTAGATTAAACTCTCTGAATTCTGAATTAAAAAAAAAACAGTTACAAAGAAGAGGATCACTGTTTTGTACATTTGCTATTGAGGTTTGATCGTAAGGTTGTCACCATTTTGTGTAATATGAATGTTGTATTGATTCAGAATTGTGTAAATATTAGGAATTGTGTCAAGGTCAATCGATTTAGGTTGACCAGAAGTCATCAAATGTTGTTTGGTGACCTTGACCTTTTCTCGAACCCTTTGTGTTTTACGTGGTGACATTTGCTCTGTAGCTACATTGTCAATATTTGTATAGGATAACTAATGATCACGTGGTATGTACGTGTATACGCATAATAACTCCACTGTTGTATTTTAATTTCTTCTTCAAAGTTGAGAGTCACATGGTCAAAATACGTATTTGGTGTCCCAAATAATTATTTACGAAGGTATCAGTAGTACAACTATCATGAGATAGTGAGTTTAATGGTATTTATGAGAAGGTTCGGATTAGTTTACTCTAGAATGGAAAATAATATACATGTTTATGTATAGAACATTAAATCATTTATTTTTGTAAACTACAGTAAATGCCATCAATTTTATAGACTCAGTATCAGGTCAAAATGTGGGTATGTGAAAAATATGTTAGATATATATATATGATACATAGCCTGCACTCGTTGCTATTATAACAAGTGTTTTTAATTTCCGCTTTGATATCATTTTCAGAAGTGAGAGTAACAAATACACGGCTGATAAAAAAAATCTTTATATGTAAGGTCTGTTTAACATAATCATATATATATTTATATGTTTGTGACCTATGTGCAGTGATAACTGAATGGAATTTAAGGGTTAGTATTTGTATAATATAATGTTTGCATCAGTCATCATTTGATGGATCAAATTCATATGAAATATAGCTACCTTAGCTACCTGTTGTTTTTTTTTGTTTTTTTTTTTGTTTTTTTTTTTTTCTTTTTTAAATCAAAGCATGAAACCTTTTATTTTTATTTTAACAGAGAGACATGTTTCAAAAAAAAAGGTATAGAAGGCATGTATCGCTGCAAAATGGATTTATGAAAACAATGGACGTTATGCCCTTATGTCACTGTGTCTAGTGATTAACGTTACCCTCATAAATGTTCATAACAACGCTTTATTTTGTATATTTGATATGTTGATATAAATTATATATTGCATCGTAGAGTTGTCCATTAAATAGTAAATTTGTCACATCTGATTTTATTTTATTTTTACATTCCATTCATCATGGCAACATATGCTGTATCCTAATTTTGTACGAGTACATATATTCAAAAATATACTATTACTTTTAAAGACGATTTCATGCTCTGAATTTACATTTTACCTTTTTATTTTTTTCAATGATCAAATCATTTAAAACGATTTAAAAAGATCACCAGTAAATATCAGAACCTTATTTCAACAACTGCATATAGAATATAAGAAACCAACATGTGTGTTCATGTAGGATAGGGATATCTCAACCAGAGGTCATAAATTTTTTAGCTGTGTCCTTGCCGGAAATGTCTGATCCCAAGTGTAACATATCCCTTTTCCTACATGAATTTACGAATTCCACCCATTAACAGTTACCATTGTAACATACCGTCAAACTCGATATTAAGCCACATCACACTGCTATATCTCGCTGCGTATGCTATAAATCATCAACATATTGAATGAAATCAACATTTTAAACCACATACGTCAAAATTCGTATGTTCGCACTTCTTTGAATTACTGTTTACTTTAAAAAGAACATCATGCTAGAAGTGTCCCTGTTTTTTGACATGAAAGATAGACGATCACGTGACAAGTAAGATAACAGTTGTTTTCCAAGGGTGAAATCCCTATCATGGAAGATGTAAGAATCCCTTTCAATGGAGCTGTAAGAATCCTTTCATGGGAGATGTAAGAATCCCTATTGGAGTTCATTGGAGAAGTAAGAATAGAATCCTTTCATTGGAGAAGTAAGAATCCCTATCATGGGAGATGTAAGAATCCATATCATGGGAGATGTAAGAATTCCTATCATGTGAGAAGTAAGAATAGAATCCCTATCATGGGAGAAGTAAGAATAGAATTCATATCATGTGAAAAGTAAGAATAGAATTCATATCATGTGAGAAGTAAGAATAGAATCCCTATCATGGGAGAAGTAAGAATAGAATCCTATCATGTGAAAAGTAAGAATAGAATCCCTATCATGGGAGAAGTAAGAATAGAATTCATATCATGTGAAAAGGGAGATGCAAGAATCCCTATCATGTGAAAAGTAAGAATAGAATCCCTATCATGGGAGAAGTAAGAAAAGAATTCATATCATGTGAAAAGGGAGATGCAAGAATCCCTATCATGTGAAAAGTAAGAATAGAATCCCTATCATGGGAGAAGTAAGAAAAGAATTCATATCATGTGAAAAGTAAGAATAGAACCCTTATCATGGGAGAAGTAAGAATCCATATCATGGGAGATGCAAGACTTCCTATCATGTGAGAAGTAAGAATTCTTATCACGGGTGATGTAAGAATCCCTATCATTTCAGAAGTAAGCATAGAATTCCTATCATGGGAGATGTAAGAATCCATATCGTTCCCATTCTGTTGTGTGTTCAATGGCGTGCCGAGAGTAACTAATATATCTTAAGTCTATGTTTACATGAAACAGCGTGCCTCACTGCTAGGCAAGAAAACATGTCACTTACCCCAAATTTTCAATCCCATGACATCCTAAACCCTTCTTTATTAAAACTATGATAGAATTTTACTATCCTTATGCGCATCAATAGTTATTACCGGAACATCATTAATTTTATTAAAGTGAATAAACGGTAATACGTACTTAAACTTTATAAAGAAAAAAATAATCGTTAATTGTAAGATTGGGCCAGGATATCAGATCCTTGCATTGCATGTTTAACTTTTCATGGTTAATATGCCAGTCTTGGGCAAATGCCATTGGTGTGTTGTGGCTAGGATCTCAATCTCGAAATTTCCGCGACACTTGAACTTCTTCAACTGAGAGCTTAGCAGAAACTTAAACAGCGTTTGCCATGGGAGGTAGGAAGGTAGGCAAGATGTTTAGTCGGATAGATGGTCTGTCCTCTCTCCTGTTCTATCTCCGAAATTAACCAAACCAGTAATTTTATTCCTAATCGAATCTGTACTGGAGAAGAAGCACATGCAAACCATGTTAGATCACAATTGTAACAAATCACATGCGTAAGTGTAACACATGTGTAACGGAAATCAAGTACAAATGTACATCTGTCAGATATTTTCTGACGAATGTGTTTGCCAGTTCTGATGTGACATACACTCACATGTGATTATATTCGTATAAAATTGTTACAAATATGATTAGTCATGAATGTGGTCTAACAAACCCAGGTTAAGCATATTCGACAAAATCCGAGATAAGAGTATTGATAAATCGCAGAAGGTGTGGCCTATTTTGAATCAAATTATTTAAATTTATTAATTATTAATGCCTTAACAAACAAACAAACAAAAAATGAAAATATCGACTTTGCCCTATCGGCAACGTTACTAAATCAATATTCCTTGTCAAAAAATAAAAAGAACCCTAAAAAAATATTTAAGTGTATATTGATAACACGTGAAATATTACACACGAGATCATTATTGTGCTGTATGTTAGAACTCCTCTGAAACCTTTACCTTTTTAGGACCGTACGGTGTTTCACGTGACGCTGTTTGAATACAAGCCTGTAGGCTGAATTCCTGACCAAAGGAAACATTTCTGATTTTAGGAGGATGTGGAAAGAAATTCTGCAAAATCTAACTAAGCTT